>JAWNOI010000099.1:0-536103 GCA_035046045.1 Zaprionus bogoriensis | reverse complement strand
TGGTATAAAAAAAAAAACAAGTATTAATAGAGAGAGAAAGGAACAGAGATAGAGAAAGAGAGAAATGTGCATGTTCACGTTGCGTACGGAACTCTGGGCAGAAAAGTCTGCGTGCCCAGTGGAACTCGCGCTTATCTCCTATCGCTGCCGAAGAAAGCAGTAGACTTTGTTATCGTAAACATTGTTTTTATTATTTATATAGGTTATAAACCGGTTGACGGGGGAGCGTGATAAGCGCTTAACACCTGGCAGACTCACATCGGGCACGACGATCGATCGACCGATCGATCGACCCACCGTCTGGGCAACAGAAGTTCATTGCGAATCCAGCAAAATGCGACTGATAACATAATTACGAGGGACACCTGTGAACGGCTCCGAGCGGCTTTTACGATATGGGCCAACAAACAGGCGTGAGTCAGAAGGAGCAGGTGTCAACTGGCGCGCTGACTAACCGCCTGGCATTCTCCATAGCTCGCAGTTATATAAGCGCTTTACAATCAGTTCCAGTAACCGCGCTTGTTCTGCGAGATTCGGCGAATACCGTAGTTCTCGATTGGTTCCGGGCAACTCGACTGCGCTGATAAGATAGCACTACCGTGTGTTTTCTCTCGCCCTTGCTCTCCCCGTCTCTAATAACAGTGTGTACTTGGCCCAAGCATATGCATAATTTGTTTTGCAAGCCCCACGACGGAGTTGGCCCCGTTCGGGGTCGTATTGTATATCGTAAGTTCAAAACTTACTTACTAAACTTGAAGCCTATAGTAGCAGGTATTTTAGTAAAATAGTTTAAGGTGTCTGAGAGTGGTAGAAAAAATCATAGAAAATATTATGGACATAATATATATATATATATGTATTAAATCACTTGGAATAACTCGAAAATTTGAGTTTATGGTATTAGTTTTAATAGACAGTGGAGTAGGACGGAAATAAAATAGTAATAATAGCTAAAAAAAATTCAATTTAGTAGCAAACATTTTAGAATATAGTATTATGCATAGTATTAATCCACTTTTAACTTTAATGAGCTATAATGCGTGTTTTGCTGCTATTTGGAAATTTACGATATTCACGCCTGCACCTGAAATTCAATGGAGCTTGTGGAAAAAGCTTGAATGAAAATGAACTTGAAATTTTGCCATTGTTATTGCAGATAAATTCCGATATACCTATGTATCATTGCCAATCCTGCGGAACAGCTGCTCGCCTGTGGCGCCAGACACGCCCCACTATACGCTAAGCCATTTAATTAGAGAATGAAAGCATATGCTAATTCGACTAGGGAAAATAGCTGGAGGCAGAACTCGAACGGGAACTGTTTTGGCCTTTCCCTGTCGCTGTCGTGCCACAGGAATTGATCAACACTTTCATTGGGCCAACACACGCGACTCGATTAGGGCCTCGCCAGGCAGGGCGGGCGAGGGAAGCGCGTTGAGAGCATGCATAAATTATATATATTATACAAAATTCATTGTACTCTTGGCTGGGCCGCAACTTGGCAACTCGGCGCCAATAGCAACAACAACAACAACATAGAGCGGGACAGCAGTAGCAGGCTCAAGTAGAAGCCGGCCAGAGCGACAGTGACAGTGACAGCGAATTCTATTACGCTTAATAATAAATAATAATAAACAATAAAGGAGGCCATTGCCTAGCCATCAGTTTTATTGACATTCGTTAGAGTGGCTCGTCACTCGGGCAGCTAACGGGCAGGGCGTGGGGTACGCCTCAAACTGACCGCCCCTTGGCCGAGTTCACAAACATTGCCAATTGCCCGGCGACGCGCACGTCCCTATCACAATATGAAGTGAAGTGCAAAGAAATAAATAAAAAAAAAATAAAATTAAAAAAAAAAAAAATGAAATAGTTCTAATCGTTCATCGGGTGCATTTGGGCCGATTTTCATCGGAAATTTCCAGACACACAACTGAAGTATGCGCAACTGGTCGAGCGATTGAAATATGCTTGTAATGCCATTATATATGACATTATGCGATAATTACAAGCATACGATATACTTTCAGTATCTTTTGATTCGCCTGCTTGTTTGAGTACACTCAAATCGAATAGTTTTCGAATAAAAATGTTGAACATTTTGCAGTTTTATGGGCGCCTATAAAGACTTTATGCTCGTGGCGAGCAGATGATAAACAAATTTTTGAAATACATTTGATTGCAAATGCGAGGAACACACACACACACACACACACACTTGCCCATTTCAGTGAGCTGAAAATAAATCTCGCACTGTTTGCTATATGCTATTTATTGTTCAGATAAAAGTGGTTAGCGCCCGGCTGACTGCTGATTAAATCCAAAATATTATTTTGATTCTTATGCCGGCACCCCCATTGTGTACACCCCTTAACGGTCGTTCACTTCCCTCCCTGAGTAATCCACAGTTGGGATCGTCAGCTCAGTAGAGCGGAACTTGTGCAATTGCCGTGTTAGTGGCATTTTGTTCGAATGTAAGTGAAACACGCTTACGACAAATAATAATAATAATAATAATAACGAGATTGGAAACAAATCGAAACCTAATTAGGGCCCCCAAAAGTTGTTTACACGAAGTCAACAGTCCAACGAACCCGATCAGACAACAGAACTATCTGTATAAACACTGATATCGTATACGCTGGCACCATTTGTCCCATATCGTATGGCCGATGCTATGAAGATTACTATATAAGTTTGCTTTTCAAGTTTTCGGACTGTGAGTCTTGCAGACTCGATACAACTTTGAGGTATAGCATAATTTTGGTATATGGTATTATTGAACTGATTAACGTATATTTTGAATATTTTCGAACGCTGCATAATTATAAAAATGTGTGAGAACTATCGCACTGGGTATACCGCTCTGCGCTCTATTTGTTGTTTTTCAGGAATTTTGAATATCCAAAAATAAAAAGTTCCTCAAAAAAAAAAAAGAAAACAAAAATAAAATAAAATAATATAAAAATGCGTAGCCGCAATCCAAACAAAAAACGTGCTAAAATCGAATTTTCGAAAATATTTCAAGCGAAAAAAACGTGCCCAATTCCACAATAGTTGAAATACTCAGATAAATTGCTAATAGATTGAACATAACTCCAAATAAACGATTAAAAGCACTCGAGATTCGTTAGATTTTCACATGAACCTATTAAGTTGGACTCTGCTGTGCGCTACAGTGTAACTACACAGCGCATGCAGGATGATAAAACCGAGTTTGTTTGCGCTTGGGACGCCTAATTGGCACTTGGCTCTAACTAGCAGTCCGGCAAGTCAGCAATTTGGGGCTATCACTCCCAGTTGGGGAATCTGCGTAGTGTGTTTGTGCATTCGTTATGTTTAGCGCTTATTTTGTATAGAGTTTGAAGAATGCGCTGACGTCAGACGAGGAAAAACTATAGCTATCTGATGTGTCCCAGCGCGGTGCTCGCTTTTTTTTTCATAATTGATTTTCTTTTTTTTTTTGAATTCTTTTGAATCTTATATTTGCTGTGAAATGATTTGTGGTAAATACTCTGGGAAATATGCTGAACGCACATTTGTGTGGTGTATGCTGAGCCGCTCGCTATCGCATGGGAGGTCCCGTTTGAGGTTTCAGAACCAAGGCAATATTTCGTTATTGGACCCAGTTCCCTGTCGGTTCTCCGGTCTCCGTTCTCGATTCTCCGCTCTCGATTCTCGTATCGCGCTCTTCACCAACCGAACGAACTCAAATGACTAACGGCTGCCGCTCGACTGCCCGACATTTACATCCACATCCACCTCCAAGAGCTGACGCGTTGGCGTTGGCGTCGGCGTCTGCGTCGACGGCGACTGCGGCGCTACGCTGGAGCATGGAGCGTGGCAGCAGCAACAACAGTTAAAACGTTGACGGCGTCGCCAGCGTCACCAGCGCCGTCGCTCGACTCTATTCAATTTTTATTTCACTTTTATTTGATTTTGTGCTCTGTCGCTGGCGCTGGTGCTGGCGCAACTATTATCTCCCCCCTTGTTCGTTATTTACCATTCTCTGTTGTGCTCACACATTCCGTAAACATCACAGCAGCGAGAACGAACACGGCGAACGGAGCAACTTGTAGTTCAAAGTCAATGTCTGAGCGGCTCCGTGACGAGCTCGGCGATTCTCCGATTCTCTGATTGAGCAGGCGTCGGCGACAAGGCGACATTGAGATACACTGAGAGAAATCACTGCAAGCTGAGTACACATCACATCACATTGCAACTTCTAAGATTATTACTAAAACTTTAAAGTGATTAAATAGCACTTGTTTATTTTTATTAATTTAATATATTTATTAAATTACTTGCATTTCAAGTCAATCGTTAAATTTTAATATTTCTTATATTTTATTTATTTATTTTTTGAACTGTTGTTTAATCATCGCCTTTCGCACATCCAATACACACACCATTCTGTTTATGATCGCGTTATTGGAAAATTCTAAACACAACTCCTTCCTGTTCAGTTTTCGCATCCAGGACACACACCTTTCTGTTTAAGCAAAGTCTTTAATTGAAAAAAACAAGTTGGCTTCAATTTAATTTTTTTTAAAACTCATATTAATTAAAGCGCGTCTTTTACAGCTCTTCTTTTTAAGCAACTCTTTACTATTTAATAGCCAAGCGGCTATATTTCTTAACTGCTATTTGTAAGACTTTTCTTTGGGAAACCTTTTGTATGCAGCCAATTCACACACCAATCTATTTGAGCAACTTTTTTATTTTCTTGGTATACAATAAATTAATTATTATAAATACTAACTATAATTAAAATAAATAATTATTTTTATTTTTTGAAATGTTAAAATATAATACTATATTTTCACATTTTCATGCTGATTTTTCCCAGTGCTAAAACTGCGAGCAGATAACGACTGAAAGCTAGCGATTGGCGGCTTGCCGGGTGGTTGTTGGCTAGCGGTCAGCGGCGCTAGGGGCTTCTACGCGCTGCTAGGGTTGAGCAACAGCAACCGGCGTTTCGTCATCGCGCTGCTCCCACTAAAGTGAAGTTCTGCTGCCGCTAACCCACATTTCTGTTATGGCTCTCTCCCAGCAAGCTTGTTGCTTTCCTCGCGCTTGTCACCTCTCCGCCTCCCGCTTCCGCTCTTCCCCCCCCCCCGCTCTCACACTGTTTGTTTGCTTGTTTGTTTGTCGCTTAGTCAGTGTCATTATCGGCTCGCCCACGTCTGGGCCGCTCTCCTAGTGCGTCTGGGCCACCAGAGGCCCCAACCTTTTGGGGCAGCACATGGCGAGCGCGTGTTATCTCCAACTCTTTAAGTTCAACAACAACGAAGTAGACCAAAAGAACTAACAGAAACTTAACAAAAAATGTCGATAAGGCGACGCTAACACAAGTATTTCTTGTACGTCAACTCATTTGATAAATATCTTAGAATTTCCCACAACTCTCAAGAATGGAAAAAATTTATAAATTTTAAGAATTGTAGAAATAATTAATTTTTTACTTTAATATATTTATTATTACAAATATCTCAGCATTGCCAACAACACTAAAGAAATAAAAAACTTATGAAAACAATAATAAAAGTGGATTATTATGCAAAAATAAATTTTTTTTTAATTTATTACATTTATTATATTTATTAATATTACTCTGTTGTATTTATTATTTATCAAGAATCTCACAGTTTAGATAAAACAATTTTTTTTTTTTTTTGTATTATTTATATTTATTATTTTACAAAAATCTCCGAATTTAACTAAGATCAAACTACAAAAAAAACACAGAAAAATGTTAAGAAAAAAATAATAAAAATAATATTTATTTATAGATATTAAATAAATATTATATTTTTATTCAGCAAATATCTCAGAATTTACCTCAACACTGAACTGTAAAAAAACTATCGTACAAATTGAAGAATAAGTAATAAAGGCGGAAAATGGAAAAACAAATATGCTTGAAGCTTTCCCACATGGTCGGCAACCGGTTTGCTCCAGCCGGCGGATGGGGGCGTAGGCCAACGCGGCGAAAGATGATGCAATGACAACGCGCTGATAAATATAGAAAATGAGAGGCAGCGCACACATATAAATGCTAGTGTGTGTGTGTTTTTTCTCCACGCTTATCGGGCAGAAAGCGAGAGCAGTTCGCTCTGCTTGTGGTCAACGGGCATGGGAATTCGCTGGTTCAGAGAGTTTTTCGTTGAGCATCTTTGTTTTTAGTTAGATTTTACCAGTGATTGCAATTGCATTTACTTAGGGTATCTGATACTTCAATGCCCCATCCCTGCTCCCCTTGGATACTACAGTGGGTGCACTTATTGACACAGCTGTGGGGCAGTAATCGCACGAACACTGAAGGGACAATCGCGAAGAGGCTCGGTGATAAGGCGATAAGACAGTGATAAGACAGCGAGGGCTTGCGAGGGGTAACCAAAGCGTAGCAAAGCAAAATGCCAATCGAAGGCGAAGATTACCGCGCAAGGCGCACACACTCACTTCAAGTTTTGTGATTACAGCGAATCGCATAAAGCTTGCAATTAGCCACAGAAATGAGTCATGGCTCGTGGAATTTGTGATGTGATGACCTCATTCGCGCCCAGTCTCTGCCAAGGACACAGCGAGCTGGAGCTCAGACTGGACTGAATGTCTGCCTTGAATGAAGGCCATAGAATATTAACATAGAAGGCGCCTCTCAATGCTTTGTGTGTCAGGCAGAAGGATTCACAAGTCTGCGTTGAATGCCAATAAGTACAGCAAAATCGCGCATACGCCCCGTTGGCCAGCGTTGTTAATCAGACTGCAAGTTGTGCGAAAATTAAATAGCTATAAATATAAATATATAAATTTAAATAAATAAATGTATTAATTTTTCACGAATAGAAAAAATACTGCAACTTAACTTTAATTTAATATAATACATTTATTGTATGTATTTTTTTTTATTATTTAATTTCACGCATAGTATCAAATGTTGCTGCTCAATTCTAATTGAAATAATTAAGATTTATCAGAAATAAAAATAAATGTGTATATATTCAATTCAAATTGAAATAATTAAGATTTATCAGAAATAGATATAAATATATCTTTATTTTTTAAAATTCACGCATAGAAGAAGAGCTGCAGCTCAACTTAAATTTAATTTAATAAATCATGCGAGAAGTATTATTTAATGTTTTTAATTTTTACGCATAAAATCAAATGTTGCTGCTCAATTCTGAATAAAATCATTAAGATTTATGAGAAATACTTCAGTGGAAAATTCTGTATGCCTTTGCATAGTTGTCACGTGCAGGAAACCAAAGCTCTGAGCAAAAATTGTTTAATATATCGAGCTTTCAATCGATCCATGCAGCAATTCGCTGTCAAATCAGCCGAGCAGCGCGACAATCTGCTAATCCTTCGAACCCATTGGGAAGCCAGTCAGAAGGTCGCCCGCTAAATTGACATAACGATGATGATAATGAAGCGAGCGTGCGGCCCAACGGCCATATAAATAATATATGTTCGTATGGCTCCCGACGGAGCCATTTCGATGGAATGCCAGAGATATCAATCGACGAACTGTAATTGTGTTTAGGGCCAATAATCGAACGCCCTAGACACCCGCGGGGGAATTCCAAAGTATCTGTCTGCAGCCAAGCCATCAATCAAAACCAACAACTGCAACAAATACAACAACAGCAACTACAAGTGAACTACATTTGGCAGCGCGGACGTTGTCCTGTCTGCGCTTTGGGGGAAGACGGAGGCGTAGAGCATGGCCAGACCGAACGCGTAGACTTTTTAATTGCGAGGGTGCAGCCGTGTCCCTGCACCGCGTTTAGTTGTTATTGTTTTGTTTTCTTTTTTGTGTTGCCACATTTGGAAATTGTTCTATTGCGTGATTTCGTTGTTGACTCAAATCGAATATCGTAATGGCAATCATGCGCTTTGTTGTGGCCTCAGTGCGAGCAGAGAATAATAATAATTAGGGACTCGCAATGTGCTGGGACTAGGATAAGGACAGAAATATATGTGAGTCAAAGGTAGCCATAAATATTTGCCATAATTATAGACTCAATTATTAACCTGCTGCATTAGCCTAAATGGCTTGTGTCACTGCTAAGCGCGTTAGCAAAGTAAAACACCACTGTGTTCAAATTTACTCGTGTTGAATTTTGCAGTAACAAATAGCGAGGATGCGAACCTTAACGAACTGTTCTCCTTTTATAGGGTGTTACAAGGGTCTTAATTTGTTTTTATTTTATATTTAAATTATTTAGACATAAATTCGCACTTTAGTCATATTTTTTTAATTATAAATAATTTCTAATGAATTAAATTAAAAATACATACAAATTTGGAAATTCCCACTAAGCACACAAAAATTAATTAATTAAATTCTCATAAAATATAAAGAAAAAATCATACAACCCATACAACAAATTTGTTGCGTATTAAAAACAACTTAGGGGGTTTTTCCAGTCTTTGAAGCGAACTCTTGTTGCAACCTCTTCGACCCCCTGTCAGCGTTTCGACTCTGATCATAAATTAAGCGTCTAATAGAAGAAGACCCCGAACTACGCATGCTACGTATGTGCGTACACATTAATCCTTTTTGTGTGACACGCCCACCCGCCTACTGCCGCTGGGGCACACGTGATTATTCAAAATATTTATTACCGATTCGCAATTCCCCATTTCCCACATGCGTCGTAATTACGGGCGCGGCACATGCAAATGAGACGCGATCCGAGTCGAGTCGAGTGGAAAAAGACACACACTCTCACACTCGCACACACACCAGCCAGCCGCAGGATTAACCCCTTTTGGCACATGTGCGGCAAGGATTTCACGCTCTGCTACCACAAGTGTTTGTTCTGCTACCCTGTAATTGTGGGGTGGGGCGGGGTTGTTGGGAGTTCCAAAAAGAGTTACAAAGTGAATCCAATAAATTTGCGTCGCACACTTTTTAATTAAACTACACATGGATAATGCCGCCGGGAGGCGTGTAGCACAGGGGGCGGGGCAGGAAGGTTACTTAACAGCATGTCACACACATCGTTAGTTGTAAGCTGCGTGTGGCGTCGCGGCGTTTCTAGCGCCTTTTTATGGTTGCACTTAATCAAAGGAAGTTCGACTCCCCTCCCCTCCCCCCTGTCAGGCATCAAAGACCACAATTCGATTATCATCGTTGTCTCTCCTTAATGACTTCTCAGATCAAATTACAAGCAGACCTGAAGATGAACAGGTGAACATTAATTACGGATCAAGCAGGCCATTTGAGAGCAGCTCAAAGTAGACAAAGGGTATGTTGCCGTTCGGCGAAAGCCACAGCTATAGCAGTGCGATGCTGCACGTTCGCGATAATCGGAACAATTGGACGCTAGTTCACATTTCAATTATTGGTATGTCCGAATTATAGAGTCAACTATAAGACGTTCAAAAAATATATAAATATCCAGATTATTGGATGACAACATCGACATAATCGACGTAAAAGATTTTTCGATTATAATTTTTACCTCGATATATGCAGATTTCCCTCATTATGGAAATCCTATATTTAAATTTTTAATAGATACTACGAGGACTAAGCTACCTAGGAAAACGGTAATGCTTCTTGACTACAATGAGTATCATAAAAAATTTCCGGGGATCCAAGGGGAACTTATTGTAGTCGTAGCATAGAGCTATGCATCCTAGCTTATACATTTACATGATTGAAGGAGATTATTGGATGACAGTAATAGATTTTTCGATTATAATTTTTATCCCGAAATATGCAGAATTCCCCTCATTATGGAAATGTTATATTTCAATTTTTAATAGATACTACGAGGACTAAGCTACCTAGAAAAACGGCAAAGCCTTTCGACTACAATGAGAATCATAAAATATTTCCGGGGATCCAAGGGGAACTTAGTCGTAGCATAGAGTCGTACTCGTAGGATAGAGCTATGCATCCTTAGCTTATACCTTTATATGATTCTTGAAGCACTATGAAAATATACTCTATCAATACGTTTAAATACCATATATGCACGATAATCCGAACAATAGTCCGAAGCCTACATCTATATCTAAAAGCATAACATAGCATAAACATATAATTGTTCTGCAGTAACGTTTAACAAGTTATTAAAATAAACAAAGATATTTACACTTTTAACAAATTTAAAAAATTAATTTCAAGCTAAAAAATATATAAATATATTCAGGCTAACCGATATAAAAGTATATACTGTTTTACTGCTCTAACCCAATGATAAATCGTGTTGCCCGGACTACATCGAAAAGGCTTTTATACTATAATATATATATATATTATATTATATATATTTATACTATATAATTATATAGCTTATATATCCTAAAATTCTATTCATACCTAATTTTGAGCCAGCCTTGTCTGCGCATGCTTGGGCAGCATCCAAACTGAAGTGGATAATGCTGGGAAACGAGACTCTCGCTAGTTCCACATAGAATAAAGCTGCGGGCGTTTTGGCTGCACACTTGGGTTTCAAACAATTCTTTTTTTTTTTGGCTTTTAAAAATGTTTATCTGTTTTCTTTATTTGACATTACGTTCTTCAGTTCATGTAAAAAACGCGACTTCTGTACGACAGAATCAGGTTTTGCATTCCCCTCAATGAACCGCGCGACCAGCCAGGAACACACTCTAAACGTTCAGGTAGTTGTCGGGGAATTCGAAGGTAACATCACGGCCGGTGAGCTTCTTGTAGACCGATGTGAAGGTGTCCACCTGCAGGGATGAGAGAGCAGAGGCATGGATTAGTAATACTTCCAGAATATACAAGAATATATATATATATTAATCTACGTGTAGAGCCATCGAACTATTTGCTGCAACTGGCATGGAGTGCAGTAAGAGTTGTTTCGACGACTCGTTTGGTATGCCGCCGATATAGGAAGTCCCAAGGCACCAGAGCAATACGGCGCTTGGGAGGCAAATAGGCGGGGCAATGTGACTGGTGGTGGTAGTATGTGCAAGTGTGACCGGCATTTAGTAATATCAAAGCTATAGACCAAAGAGTCAGCCAGACATTATGGAGTAGGCGGGTCTGGGGTTCACTGTACGTTCTGTTTGACAATCGCAGAATATAGGTATGAGTTCGGCGAATAACACAAGAACGGTAAGGGGGGAGTCTTCTATGTGGTGGTGATGGTGGTGTAACCAGGGATTTGTAATGCAGTAGCCTAGCCTAATTGTATAGAGCGGCTCAGCATTGTGGAGTAGACTGGCTTGGAGTTCGCTTTGCGTTCCTTTTGACAATCGCCGACTGGGAAAATCAATGCAGCAAATAACACAGGAACGGTAATAGGTATAAATATATATATATAGAGAGGTGGATCGACTGTCGATGTGTGCGTGTGACCAGCGGGTAGTAATGTAGTAGCCTTGGACTTGTGTACAGGCTCAACAACGTGGAGTAAGCTGGCTTGGAGTTCGCTTTGCGTTCCTTTTGACAATCGCTGAGCCTGGCATTGAGCTCAGCGAATAACACAGGAACGGGGCGGGCGGGGATCGGTGTGGAGCTGTGGCCAATATATGGAGATGGGCGCCCGCAGATGATGCGTTGTCTTGGCGCTCAGTAACGAGTTATTGGCACTTGGTACTCTGCGTCCCCTTTGACAATCACGACGCTTGGGCAGACGCGTCGCAAATAACACGGGGACGGCATGGAGCAACTGAGTGGGAATCGATGCGATGCGAGGCGGAGCTGAAGTCGTTATACTCACTTTGTGTTCGATGGTGGTCTGCTGGTTCTTGTCCAGATGCACCTTGACCAGCTGCGAGCCGTCGAGCTTGACGCGGACGCGCTTGCCAACGATTTCAGCCGGGAAGACGAGATCCTCGAGGATGGCATCGTAGACAGCGGTCAGAGTGCGGGAGCGTGGACGCTTCTGTTTCAGTGGGTTGCGCGCCTTGCGCGTAGGCTTGGGCAGAATCTTGCGCTCGCCGATGACGACAACATGCTTGCCGGAGAACTTCTTCTCCAGTTCGCGCACCAGAATGATCTGGATCTTCTGGAACACCTTCTGCTGTGGAATGGGCACGTAGATGATGACGGCCTGTCGGGAAGGAGAACAGCAGCACAGCTGGCATTATAGTCGCATGAATCACACACACACACAGCGAGCTGCACTCACCTTCTTGCTGCCAAATTCAATCTCGCGCGCACGGGTAATGTGCAGATCGCGCAAATAGGGCTTCAGGTCGCTGTTGGCCTCGAGCTCAACGAGCGCCTGGGCAATCGACTTCTCGAAGTCATCGGGATCAGCGCCGCCGGGCTTGATAATCTTGGAGCCGATAGCCATCTGCAAGTGAAGCGAACACACATTAAAATACTGCACAACAGAAAGAGAAACAGAAACTGGAACATGCACAACAAGAGCAGCAGCCAGAGCCGACTCGAAGCATAGTTGCCTGGCAACATATTTGCTTCAATCGTTTCGCATCGGCTTCACCTAAATGATTTTCTCTCGTCACTTTATGCCATTCTCATCGCCGGCATTTCATCCACACCCTTTCTCATTCATTTTCGGCTTGGTGCTGCTTCTTGCTGCCTTTTTTCGGCATTTTCTAAACGTTCGCGGAAAATGTACACCAACCTTTGTCGACTATTTTGACAGGAAAGGAAGTCAGCGATGTGACACTGAACTGTGCAAACGTCAGCGGCACGCAGGGTTGCTGTGAACGTGAAGTTGGCGGCGGCACTCGTAGTACGTGCGCGTGCCCATAGGTGGCGCTAATCTGCCTCGCAATGCATATGTGCCAGAAATTAAATTAAATAATGCAAAATATAAGTACAAATAATAACATTAATAATATAAAATGCAAAATCATAACAATAAATTCTAGAAAAATAAAATTGTTTTTAAATAAACAATAATAGCAACAGGAATTATAAGAAAAACAGTAAAAAAGCTAATAATATTGTGAGTAGTAACAGTAAAAACAAGAAGCGGGCAAAGTGTGACCCCCATTCGGGTCACATCTATAACTTCCCGATATGTCGCGATTTTTCAACTTTTTCCTACTTTTAAAACACCATTATCTCGTTAAGGGTTGAGAATTTTGAAAAATATCATATTACCTTTTTTGTAGAGAATTTAATTTCGGCTCGAAAAGTTTCTTACGACTTTCTTCAAAACCCCGTCGTTTACGAGATAGAGCCGAAAAAAGCAAAAAATACCCAAAAAATCGTGCTTTTTGGCGAATTATTAAAAAACTATAACATATAACCCTCTTAAACTCCTTTCAGACCTAGATGGCGGTGAAACGAATCTTTCAAAAAAAAAAAAGTTCAAATCGGTTCAGTAGTTTATGAGAAACCGCTGACACAAAAAAATCTCACATACGAACATACGCACATACACACACACACACACACACACACACACAGAACCCTCATTGAAAATGGGTCAGGGGGATGTGAAACGTCGAGAAACGTGAAAATTTCAAGGATCTGACACTCTTCAAAATCGGGGTCGTTACAATAACTTCCCTAGATCGGGAAGTTAAAAATTATAGAATATAATATAATAAAAAATTAATAATATATTATAATACAAAACAACTTTCATAATAAAATATTTTCATAGTTTACTTTTACTATATATACATACAATATATTTGTAAATGTATTTTAAGCATACTTAACTGATAAGAACAAACTAAAATTAATATAATATAATAGAAATACTTGCTATTTTTATACTTTGCCCGAAAAATATAATTTTTGTGTATAGAGAACATAATGAACACCCACATCTGATATATTATCTATTGATCTGCAGTTATTGACTCAGCTGCAAGACTTGAGCTTAACTGGAAATCCCCTATAGAAAGTAAGACAGCATTATACAAATTCGGATGTAATGAAGACTCCATACCCTTATTTTTACTGGGCATCTGCCCTGTATTCCCCTACTGTATCGTTTAGTTTTACGCAAAAATCCAATTCTTCTGTGCTTTTTGCTATAAAAATCCCCTTGAAGCGTGTGCTCGCATCTTATCAGCGCGCCAAACGTGATGCTTCAGACTATAAAGGCGTCGTTTGCCCAGCGACAAGTCATCAGTCATAGCACAGCACAGCTACAGCTTCAATTACAGTTAGATTACCTCAATACCCCGTCTACATATACATCAACATGAACTTCAACAAAATCTTCGTCTGCATTGCCCTCATTCTGGCCATCAGTCTGGGCCAATCTGAGGCTGGTTGGCTGAAGAAGATCGGCAAGAAAATCGTAAGTTGCACCTTGCATCTGCATGATATAATATTATACTAATATTCTCATTCCCTACAGGAACGCGTGGGCCAGCACACTCGCGATGCCACCATCCAGGGCTTGGGCATTGCACAGCAGGCTGCAAATGTGGCGGCCACAGCAAGAGGCTAATTCTAATCCTAAGCGATATGCTTGCATTTATTTATTTAATTATTTGTATTGAAATTAAATATAAAATATTACAAAATTACAAACAAAACATGTTTTAATTTTCTTCTATCAGGCATTTTGAATGGGAACATTAGTAAAATGACATCCATGTATTATAACTGTAGGTTTTCCCCAGAAAATACTGTAAATCATCTCGCATCTTAATCTAGATGAACTTCTTAATCAGATTAAAGGGCTTAAAATTTTTTTATTATGTACTGTATAATTGACTAACTTGAAGCTTTAGACTAGACTACATATGGAATATATACGATATATATGGTAAATATTTTTAGAGCATTAAAGTGGCGTCAATAAACTTTAATATATTCCTAATAAGGTAAGCATAAAAATTTTATTATAGAATAAATACCATATAAACCTGGAAATGGAGAGATGAAAAAAAGAAAACTATGATATAATGTAAAAGCTCATACGATCATAATGACAGCAGTCAAGCCCAAACTGAGTGGGATAATCTAACCATAAGTTGGTAATTGGGTTTCTGGGTGTCCCCGCTTAGCTTCAAAAATATCAAGAAACGAGTAGAGTAAGTGCACTCGACGGTGGAATACCACTTACCCACTTTGGCCGCAAAAAAATAATATCATAATATTAAGTACTTTTATTCGACTTGTTGCAATTTATTCTATGACTAGAAAAGCTTAAGTCTGTGTGTTCATACAGACAGACAATATACCTTTGTACCTCCTGATACATACATTTCCATGCAATTAATATACCACTATTACCCATTTCCAGTGAGTAAGTGGTATACAAATGACGACAACAATAACATCAACAAAAACAAACAATTAATTGTTCCATGTTCGTCATATTTATCGCTCGCTATCGGTGAGGTCAGTGGCATTTTCATTGCCAGTGGTTACTATAAGCTTGAAAAAGTCCCTACTAGACTTTCATTCACAGATTACTTCGTAGTATTATATTGTAAAGCCCAACCGGTCGTTGTTGTTGTTATTATTGTAGCGTAGCAAAAACGATTGTGATTTGATTTGATGACGAGAATCGACGAGCGACTAATTAATAGGGAAAGATTCTAGGCGGGATTCCAGAAGAGACTCCGGGCGACTCAGCGTTTTCATTGCAGATTTTGAGTTAATACTGGTTTCATCCCATCTTTTTTATCACATTTATGCTTAATATAGATTGTAGAACCGTGATTAAGTCTGAACTACAACTTCAGCCAACTAAAAAAGACCCTATGCTGCTCTTTAACTTGATTTCAAATGAGTCATTCAAATATGGACTATCGCATTCTAAACTAATTTTGATTTCTGTGTTTTTACCCTCACAAAATCCCCTCTTGATGAATCGATATTCCTTTTTGTGGACTGCAAGTGATCAAAGGCGGCTATAAAAGAGAGTCTCTCTGCCGGAGCGAGCATTCAGTCGTCCAGCATCACAGCTTGCTTATCCAGAGACTTACCTTCTGATTCCCATACACAACTTACACTATCAACATGAACTTCAACAAGATCTTCGTCTTCGTCGCCCTCATCCTGGCCATCAGCTTAGGCCAATCTGAGGCGGGTTGGCTGAAGAAGCTTGGAAAGCGCATCGTAAGTTAATGAAGAATCAGTATAAAAATAAATTTTACGTATAATGTTGTCTATCTCCAGGAACGCATTGGCCAGCACACACGGGATGCCACTATCCAGGTACTTGGCATCGCTCAACAAGCAGCCAATGTGGCCGCCACAGCAAGAGGATAGACTCTAGAGGACTCTGCGAAATTCTCTAAATATTAATTTATTTTAAATATTAATATTAATGTATTTAAATTATGAATGTGTGCCCCGAAATAAATCTTAAGGAATTAAACTTGATATCCGTTTAATATTTTCAAGAATATCAAAACTCATAACTTTGGCAAGAATCATTTTCGCAATTCTTATTAGCTGATGGATTGATGAACCAAAGTTTTGCGTTAAAAATAGTTTTTTTTTTTCAATTTATTCAAAGCTTGTAAAAAGAAACAGATACCATGGTGTTTCACTCCTTTTTTCAATGGAATAAAAAAGGTTTTATATAATAAAATATTAAATTAATAAAAGCAGGCGCAGAATTTGGATCATGAAACCAGTGACTTGAGAACAAAAGCTTCGTATTCGAAACTTCTAGCATAACCTATAAGTTTTATGTTTATTGTCGATCAGTTCATTTCAAATTTATAGGGTATATCAGTATTGTTGTCAGATACGGAAATGTTAGCTACGATAAGTTTTGTTACGTTTCAACTTTTTATATAATTCGAAAAAATCCATTTATGGGCGCAGCATCCAAAAGTTAAAAATTCGCATTCTGCATAAAACATCAAGGGAACTTCCTATTAAATTTGATGCTTGTAGCTCTTGTAATAATTGCATTATTTGCAATAAATCAGAAAAAGCCTTCTATCAAGTTTGGTCGCAAGCTCTTGTAATAGCTGAAATCTGTATGTTCATACAGACAAACGGACATGACCAAATCGATTCGGCAATTTATGCTGATGAAGAATATATACACGTTGTATAAATAAATGGTATAAAAATGAATGTATATTATCACAACTACGTGTAGCTGACAATGCCTTTTCACCACAAATAATAATAATAGTACCACATATAAAAAATAAATATATAAGTATATGTGCGACATTCTTCAAAATTTGTTTATTTAAGACATAATTGAATGCTCTAATTAAATAAAATAAATAAACTACTCTATATATAAATTAAATAATCCGTCTTGTCTCTAGCCTCGGGCAGTAGCGGCGACATTCGCCGCTTGCTGAGCGATGCCCAAGCCTTGGATGGTGGCATCCCGAGTGTGCTGGCCAATGCGCTCCTAGAGAGAAAAGCCATATTAGTATTATATTGTATTATTGAGATTGAAGGGAGACTTACGATTCTCTTGCCGAGCTTCTTCAGCCAACCAGCCTCCGATTGGCCCAGGCTGATGGCCAGAATGAGGGCGATGCAGACGAAGATCTTGTTAAAGTTCATGTTGCTATGAGAATGTCAAGAGGAAGTGCCTGTGCCTACGCTTAATTGTCTCTGCAGCTTGTTGCTGTATGACTGATAACTCGTTCCGGCAGAACGTATTGTTTTTATAGCAGCAGCTTAAACAGCTGCGGTCTGCAGGTAAAAAGAGCATGCGATCTGCGGGGATTTTGCCAGGCCAAAAAGTACAAAGACGAAAGCAGAGCGAGGGAAACCACATGAGCATCTAGAGATAAGAATTATTTTTTTGAATCATTAAGAGATTAATTACAGTCTCTGAAACTGATAACAGGCGACTATACACTTACATATACCAATAGCAGAGCATAACCCTTTCAAAATTAATAAATGAATTTAGTTGACTATGACTGCACAAGCTCAGGATTCATTCAAATTTGGATAAATAGTAATACATTTTAATCAATGAAATTGCGATCTTGAAATACAACACACACACATACAGACAACACCTTAACGAAGAGATAGCTTATTGCTTGCTCACTTTATCAGTTCATTCAATTTCAAAATGCGGGAAACACAATCTTGCCTGTACTTTTTGTAAAAATATCCCCTCGCAGTACCCCAAGAGCGATTCAGGGTATAAAAGTACTGACGGTCGAGGTACAAGTCATCAGTCACACAACAGCACTTGCTCAAGTAGTATTACATTGCCTGAATCCTGAAGCATACCCTGTAAAAATATCAACATGAACTTCAACAAGATCTTTGTCTGCATCGCCCTCATTCTGGCCATCAGCCTGGGCCAATCTGAGGCTGGTTGGCTGAAGAAGATCGGCAAGAAAATCGTAAGTTGCACCTTGCACCTGTATGATATAATATTATACTAATATTATCATTCTCTGTAGGAACGTGTGGGCCAGCACACTCGGGATGCCACTATTCAGGGATTGGGCATAGCTCAGCAGGCGGCAAATGTTGCTGCCACAGCGAGAGGCTGAACCCAAGCGATTTCCATTTCGATATTTTGTACATACATAAATATTTATATATAATTACTTATTTAGTAGGAATAAAACTGAGCAAGCAACAATAAAATCTAAAATATACATTAGTGCTTTGCGCATTTTTCTTTATATATAATTTTTGATTAAACGGCGAGAGGCTCGTCTTTAGCGACCTTGTTGCCCAACAAGATAGATGACGCATAAAGTAACGGGTTCTGTAATTTGTATAATGTATTATAATCTTATGAAAGATACTAAATTTCCAACGTGGTTTTTGCTTTTTATTTAGACATATATAAATTTTAATTGACTGGCGGAAATGTTCAGCAAGTTCTTTTCATATTAAATATCATATAATATAAAATGCGAATAAAAATAATTTAAGTAAGAACTTGAAGCTGATTTAGCGTTAAATTTATCTGATAGATACCATAGCTCTTTCTGGAACAGCTACATAGGCTAAAGTCTGGGTTGTTTCAGTAATATTTATTCCTCCAGCTGGATTTATTGCCGCATTCACGCATTTTTGGGCTCTTTAAATCCTCTACAAGGATGACACTCATTGTATGGGACTGTCGGCCGGAGTGTGCCTCAGTTGTGACACATTCGTTGTTTTCCTGGAAGTTCTTGGTTGCGGCTGTCACTCAGCGAGCAATTCATGCGATTTCATTCACATTTCAGGAGAAGCCGCACAGCCGGAACGCTACGCACAGCAAAGTGCAACTGCTCCTGCATGGAGGGTTGTTCAAGTCAAGACTTGGTAAGGAAATTAGTGGCATTTCCGGACAGCATCCTCGTTTTGTTCGATTCGTTTGGTTCGTTGTTTTAGCTTAGTCTCCTATTAAAGTCACATTTCTGGTGGTAGAAGGTTTGATAGAGCGAGTGTAAATGTGCATGTGTGTGTCTCATACAAAATATGTGGGATTTATATATATACAATTGTGTTTAACTATATTGAACTTTAGAATATGTTCAAGCTGAGAGCAAAATGCCTTATCAACTTTTGAATTTTAAATAACTGGTGATTTTTTTCTTTAATAAAATTACTTATTATTAAATTATTGAAATCACAGAGCTATAGCTGTCGTTTTATTTGTTTTTAATTATTATTTTTTACGCATCAATGTATACATATTAATATAATCTGAATAGTTCATCTTTAGATTACGCAAGCTGCAGCGTATATATTTACTACATTCTCATATTGTTCTCAATCCAAGCGCCGAAGCTGCGCACTCGGGTGTAAACGCTGGGCAGATCTGTGTCCAAGCAGTCTATAAAGCCGTAGGACACAATGCCCTCGAGCAACATGCGCCTTTGGGTCATGAGATTCATCAATGGACCACCGAGATCGCCACTGCATGTGTGTTTACCCTCTTCGCCAGTGCAGACTTGAGCCTCGTCTATGGTTAAGGACTCATTGCATTGGGCCGCATCGGAGAGAACGACAGTAATACCACGTTTGCGCGAGTCATTGTGCCTATCCGAACTACGGCCCCAACCGGAGACTGTCAATAAACTGCCCGCAGCTGGCTCCAGTGCATTATTGCTGCCAAAGGGTAGGCAGATGGGCTTCAACTTGTAGCCGAAGCGTATTCTTCGATCCAGTCGCAGCAGCGCTATGTCATTGGCAATGCGTAGTGATCGTTCCAGAAAGCTGACATGCACGATCTTCTCCTCAATGCCAAAACGCTGATATTTCTGACAGTTTGTCGTACCGTAATCACAAATGCGTCGAGTCGAGAAGTCTCCCAGTCGAACGGCAGTTCTGTGCAAATCGGGGAAGATGATCATCATATGATAAGGGTCTCACTTGCTCAACTTACAGTCCTCCCAGTCGACGGACCTTGTTGCCGGTGACACAACTGGCGGCTGTCAACACGTAGAGGGAGTTGACCACGGAGCCCGCACAGAATCCGAGCGTACCATTTCCGTATTCCAGACTGGCCAGCCAGCTAAACTCCTCCGGCTCGATCGAGTAGTCGATCACTTCCCGGGGTTGACTCAGTGCAGTTGTTCCGCAGTCTGTGGGGAATTTCGGATGTGCCGATTTCTCCTGCCGCTGCGAGATTGCCGACCAATCGTACTCGCCATTCACGGAGCAACAGAATAGCCCCGTCGAATTGCACGCCTTCAATGTCTGGCGGGTCTCTCCCTTGCAAAGCAGCTCTGGCACACAGAAGCCAAAATTCTCGCTGCTGGTGATGCAAGTCTCGCCAAGGGAGGCCCACACTCGCGATAGCAGTAACACCAGTACTACGGGCGAATACATGATGCTTTTCGACTGATCGTCAATACTCTACTGAATGCAACGCAGCTCTGGCAGTGCATCAGGCTAGAGAAAAGCTAATGAACGAGATAAGGCTCAAGCACATTATGTTAGTATATAACAACAAAAATATATAATATTTTAAATATAAATTCAAGGAGATAATGCCAATCCATATGTTTATTTGATATGTCGAAGCTAGCATATCCTAGTTTTCAATATTAAAATACTAATAATACTAATAAAAATTTTAATAATAATAATAATAATTTTTATAATAGAAGTAATAATAATAATAACAATAATAACAATAATAATAATAATAATAATAATAATAATAATAATAATAATAATAATAATAATAATAATAATAATAATAATAATAATAATAATAATAATAATAATAATAATAATAATAATAATAATAATAATAATAATAATAATAATAATAATAATAAATAAAAATAAATAATAATCTAGTCGATCTTTCTGTATGGGTTATTCTACTAAATGCCAAAACCAATATACCCATTGCTCTCACATGCTGAGTAATTACAGCACGGAATAGCAAAATGAAGTGAAACGCAATTGCTGAATTTAGTAAAATCTTTTTGTTTGCTCTGAAAACAACATGAATTTGAGTGTATTTATTTTCCTGCTGTCACAAGCTCTGGCAGGCTACTGTCTGACATGCACCACCATAAAAGGACACATCGGCATCTGTACGCCAGAGAAGATTTGCATGGGTCAGACCCCTAGGACAATGAGTACTTGTAATTCAAATGGGCTCTACTGCTGCCCCTTGGAGAATGATCTGGACTGGCGGCTCATAGAGGAACAGTACCAACAGTACGAACAGCCAGAAGAGCCGAAGTTTCCCACAGACTGTGGCGTTACGCCGGTGTATCCGTATGACCAAATAGTTGGTGGCTTCAAAATCGCGCCCGACGAGTTCAGCTGGATAGCCAGTCTGATGTATGAAAACACCACCAGATTCGGCGTCTGTGGGGGGTCGGTAATCAACTCTCTCTACGTGCTGACCGCGGCCCATTGCGTTGATGAAGCGAGTGTCAAGAGAATCGGAACACTGTAAGTTGCCTTTCGCCATCAAAGTTATATTCTCACATGACAAATTTTTTTTGCTACAGAACGGGCGTACGTCTGGGTGATTTCGAACGTGGAAACAAATGTGATTATGGCACTGCAAACTGTACGAATTATCAGCTTTTTGGCATAGACAGGGTCATAGTGCACAGAGGCTTTCGGCAACTTAGGAAAGGTGCAACCAACGACATTGCGCTGGTACGTTTAGATAGGAGAATACAGTTCGGGTCCAAAATGAAGCCCGTCTGCCTGCCCTTCGGCGACAACAATATACCAGAGCCGACTGCAGAGAGCCTGCTGACCATCTCCGGGTGGGGTATCACAGCCGATGAAACGGAAGTGGCAGCAAAACGCAGTGTCACTGTCTCCGTATGGGATACAGAGAGGTGCAAGGAGACCTTCGATGTGGATGAGACGCACATCTGCGCAGTCCTGCCGGGCAAGAACTCATGCAATGGTGACTCCGGCGGCCCTCTGATGAACATGTTCAAGCGCGCACGAATGGTAATCGAGGGAATCGTATCATTCGGGATCAGAGATTGTACCCTCACAGATCTGCCTGGTGTTTATACTAGAGTGCGCAGCTACGGCGATTGGCTGGATAAGAATATGGAAATGTAGTGCAATATATTGTATAATGTCATAATTTCAACTAATGATATAATACATTTTTGTAGTTCAAGAAATCGAACATCTTTTGTCTATTTAATCCGACAAATACATTTATAATATATATAATATGACTTATCTCTCCTGCAGTAAATATTTGGTACTAATACTATACTGGAGCAATATGAATATAGATATTGCTCCAGAAAAAGGAACAAGATATTTTCGTACATGCGAGTTCGGACAAATTGCAATATTTATTATTTTCCCCAGATGAATATAGAGGAAATAGATTACCCGCATGTATATTGTAAAAACACACATTTAAGAAATATAATAAATAATATCAATAATACTGAAATATTAAGGTCAGCAAATGAACAGGCGGGGTATTTCCGAAATTGATAATTGCTATTTTTCTACATCGGGGTTTTTCTATTGGCCTAAGGTTAAAAACAACAATCAATCGCAAAAAAACAACAATAGACTTTTAAATACTCTCTACGCGAAGCAAATTTATTTTATTTTCAAATTTTTTAATAATATTTTAAATGTACTTAATAAATAATAATGTGCAAAAAGAAAGTAGGCATAACAGACCTTATGATGTATATGTGAGTTCCTGAACAATATCAATCAAAGTCGATTGGGTCAAGGCTGCCAGTTTGTTTGTCCGTTAGCCTGTCCGTCCGGGTATATTAAATGCTAGAAACATCATATTTAATATTAAGATTATTTATTATGAGGCAAGACAAAGATTAATTAGGCAAGTTCAAGTATTTTGGACACTGTTCCACTGCCCCCTAAACTAGTATTTTTATTTTTAATCTCAAGTGCTAAGCAAAGTAGCGAAGTAGTAGTAGCGACAACACATTCCTTTTGGACACTAACAGCTACATTTTCCAATGTGGACATTCATCATAAAAATAATATAAAAATATAATAAAATAAATTAGAATTACTTTAATCAAGTCCTGGGCATGGTATCTGGTATTCCATTATATTGATATGTACACGTAAAGTTTCATAGATTAACCGCATTTAAGTATACTTTGAGGTCCCATAATCTTACTTTTATATTTCCATATATAGAAATTTATTATTTTGTAGACTGATAAGGTGGCACGTTGAAACGCAGTTTTCAGGAGAACTCAGTGTCACTTTAATGTCTGGTGTAAAAGCATAATGCATCGGATCACGTTATTCCTCCTATTACAAGTGCTGTCGGCACTGGCCCAAAAGTGCATTCCCAGGGATAAAAGCTATGGGGTTTGCCTGCCCCAGAAGATGTGTGTGCATGAGACAAGTCGGGCTATGGAGAAGTGTGACAAGCCAGGCTGGTACTGCTGTCCCGTGAGCAATGAAATCGATTGGTCGACCAATCGCACTGCTGTTGACTTACCCAAGTTTCCCACGGACTGCGGCAATACTCCAATGTATCCCATCCAACAAATTGTGGGCGGATACACAATAGAGCCTGACGAATATAGCTGGATGGCAAGTCTGCAGTATGGAAATGGAGAGACATTTGGCAAATGCGGCGGTTCGGTGATCAATTCGCTGTATGTCCTGACGGCAGCCCACTGCGTAACTGGGGAAGCAGTCGAAAATATGGGTGGATTGTAAGTAATTTTAAAAGTACAGAACAATATCGCACATAACGTGGCGTAACAACTTTTTAATCTGCAGAACCGGAGTGCGTCTTGGCAGCTTTAATCCAAGGGGCATGTGTGATTACGGTACTTTCGAATGTAAGCAATATCAGCTTTTCATAGTGGTTGAGAAAATTGTGCACAAGGATTACCGCAAGGATGAGAATCAATATCTGCGCAATGATATCGCGCTGCTTCGACTGGATAGAACTATTCGCTTTGGAACTCGAATGAAGCCCATTTGCTTGCCTTTCGGTATGCAGCATCTGCCTAACGATACCAAGCTAACAGTTTCTGGCTGGGGTGATTCCTTGACCTTCAAGGACAAACCGGCGAAAAGAGCTGTCACAGTTCCACTTTGGAGCAAAGATCAATGTTCCAGCGAAATCTCTGCAGATGATAACCAGATTTGCGCCGGGGAAACTGGCAAGAATTCCTGCAACGGCGACTCTGGCGGCCCCCTAATGCATCAGTTTGAAGCAAAGCGAATGGTGATCGAGGGTATCGTGTCCCAAGGCTTCGCAACTTGTGGCAACCAATTCTTCCCCGTTTCTTTCACCAGTGTCCGTAGCTTTCTTCCCTGGATAGATAGTAAAATACGTATGAATTAAAAAAGAAAAAAAAAACAGAAAATAAAAATTGAAAGAGAGAGATAATCAAAGATTATCAGTTCCTATGACATATATACAATCCAACAATAACATTTCAATATGTATACTTTGTCTAATATTTTACATTCGAAATACAAACTGCGTATTTGAAGCCTTTGACCAGGCCGTGCCAAATTAAAATTAATAAAATTGATCTGCACATGGTAACATGGAATTTTCATTTCGAATTTGGTGTCTGTAACTTTTGATATTTTGCTGAGAACAAAATGTTTGTGCAGATGAACGGACACGCGGACAACCAAACAGAACCAAACAGATAGACGGACTTGATGAAATTATATACTTTGTATTGTCAGACACGCCTCTTTCTGCCTATAAACAGATAGCAGCTCTCATACTTTCAGCAGAGGTGTATGACAGTACGTAATATCAGCATTCCGGCGAAAATAAAAAAAAAAATAAAAAAATCAGCATTTTTACAATAGATAAGATCAATTACTCGCTGGTTTCATTTTTTAAATTTATAAATATTTCAATCTTAGCTGAAGATTAAGCTATCAAACAAAATAATTCACTGGTTCCCCAGACTATCATTTCGAATAAAAAGTGTATTTCCAATTTTTCTATATATAAAATGGTTTATTTTGCTTAAATTAAAGCAAATAAAGGGTATGAAAAGGGGCGTTTATTGCAAATTGCTTTTGTATGTGTATGAAATTAAATGGAAAACTCCCGGTGGGAATTTCATTGTATTGTCGATTTATTGTTATATTATTATTATTAAAGAGCAGCGTAAAAATGATCTTCTGTATTCTGTTGAGAGTATTTAGTTGAAATTCTACTGATAGAGAATTATGAATGTCGTTTTAAACATGCGCTACAAATATAAAACGCTTCAGCTGTGAATTGATGTCGTTCAGTCGTCTACGGTAATCGTCGGGTAAGGAACATGTATTGGATCGTATTAATCGTGACTCTGTTGCAAGCACTGGAAGCCCTTTGCTTGAAATGTTCCTCGAGCAGTGGAAAACGCGGAATTTGCCTTGCAGAGAGCGATTGTCGCATTTTGGGAACACCTTCCATATCAGATGCCTGTGGTGAGACTGGTCTGCACTGCTGTGTTGCTCCGACCAACGACAAGTTTCCCACTGAATGTGGGTCAACGCCCTTGTATCCTCGAGAACAAATCGTTGGTGGTACTATTATCGATGCGGACGAATATTCCTGGTTGGCCAGCTTGCAATACGGAAACGGAAGCACATTTGGATTCTGTGGCGGTTCTGTCGTTAACGCGCTGTATGTGCTGACTGCGGCCCACTGTGTGGTTGGAGAAGAAATTAAAAGACTTGGAGGACTGTAAGTAGCGAAGAGGGAGAAGGTTGATTCTTTTCGAATCGAACATACAGCAAAGCATTAGCTTTAATTTTGTTTGTAAATGCATAATATGCAATTTTTTAAAAGCTTTTATAGCGTAAACAAATTATTTCGTCAACAGAACGGGCGTGCGACTGGGAGACTATGCGAATAACAACAGATGCGATTATGGGACTGCAAACTGCACCATATATCAATACTTCGGCATTGCAGACAAAATAGTACACAGCGATTTCTTTCAATCCAGATATCGAAGTCGCAACGACATTGCGCTGCTGCGACTAAATAGACCGATCCAGTTCGACCAATGGCTGAAGCCTATTTGCCTGCCTTTCGGGGCAAATGTTATAGCTGAACCATTTGTCAACAGTATTTTGACTGTTAGCGGATGGGGCCTCACGCTGGAAGAGAAGGAGATTCTTGCAAAGCGCGCTGTGGCCATCACTCTCTGGGAGAGAGAAAAGTGCAGTGACTTATTCCCAGTGGATTCGAAGCATCTTTGCGCCGTCCAAGTCGGCAAGAACTCATGCAATGGCGACTCTGGCGGGCCCTTGATGCACATGTTCCAGCGCAGGCGTATGGTGCTCGAGGGTATTGTTTCGTATGGCATTAGAAATTGTAGCAACACTGATTTCCCGGGTGTTTATACTCGAGTTCGCAGTTACGAACAATGGTTGAATGACAAAATGGTGATGCAAAATTGACAAAAATTGGAAGTGATTGTGACACCTTTTTTCATCAATATTCCCAATAAAAACTAGAGAAAGAAAACTTATTTTATATTTGTGTTTTGCTATCACCGTTTTGCTATCACCAGCTGGTATAATCTGTTTAAATTTAATTAGGACAATGTCATAGCGAATCTCGTTGGGATCGCCTGCTATTTAGTTCTCGTGCGGAATTATACGTTCGACACCGAAGTACTGATAATGCCGACAGTGAGCGGGGCTATAATCACAAGCCTCTTCGCGGTCAAAGCCCCCGAGACGCAGTCCAGTTCTGGAAATATACAATATGCCAAATAATTTTCATAATTTATAGATTTTAATAATATTTAGGGCGGCAGTAAGGATATTTCGGTGGCCGTATTGCAGGTTAGCAATCAAGCTAAATTCATCAGGCTCAATTCTAATACAACCGACTATACATCGCCGAAAAGATTAAGGTGTCTGTGAGTTGCAGGTTTAAACATCGTCTGAGAGGATGACGAAACGTTTTAAATATTTTTAATTGCCATTTGTAGAACATTGCTTGCGGTAAATTCCCATTAATGAAATAATAATATTTTTAAAAATTATAAACACGAGTTTCAGATAGATTAAATAAATAAAAACATATCAGTAAATAGCGTTGACATTAATCAGTCGCTTGAGAGACTAATACATATGTACAATATAAACATATATTAATATATGTATTACAATGCATGAATATACGCTCAGCGTTTGTACAATTTTAGAAAAGCCATGATTATTAATAATAGTAATGAGTAATATTTACACGAGATGAAACAAGGCACGGCTTCCCAGGGTTGTTTCGCCTCTACCGAGTAGTTCACACGGTTCACGTAGCTCTTAGGATTCCCACAACAACCTTCCACCATGGGCACCAAGTGTAGAGCTCCCTTGGCAATACGTCAAGTCCCTTGATTCGGAAACTGGTCACAGTTGCCGGTCATTTTGAAAGCGAAATGTGTTAAAATGTCAAAACACTTGTGTGCCTCCTCTGACCCAGGGGTCACATATGTATGTCTGTGTTTGTATTCTGAAATTTACTTTGATTTACATACATGGCACAGTTTGCCGGCACGTGACCGCAAAGTTTACATTAAATTATCCAAGTGCCTTGTAAAAGCCTTTCCTGCTATAAACGGCTCATTGGTGAGCATTTGCAAAGCCGAACTGGTTGAATGGTATTTGTCCGTCAGGTGCAGTCGACAGTATAATTTGTATACATTGAAAATAGGAAAAGATTTTGTAGAAGTGTTTTTTTTTCCAAAAGTTCATATTTTCAATTTTGAGCTTCATAAATAGGCTATAAGATTGTTATTTTATTCACAAAGTTATTGTCAGCGACGCAACAAAGGGACGACTGTAATGCTTGTGTTTGAATGTATATGTAGAGCGGCGTGTGTGTGTAGCGCCCAACATTTGACTGTATGCGATGCGACGCGTTGTGAATTCGGTCAGTAGAAAAATTTAATAAAAAGAATAATATTTTAACGGCCAAAGTGGGTCACACTCGACAGAGTTTTGTTCTTTACTTATTTTACTTGTTATACCCTGTAAATGGAGTGGATGGGAGGCAGATTACCTGCGTTCACTTGGCCAAGTAAAATGAGCAATCGAATCGAATTTAAATAAAAAAAAATTCGAATACACACTTCAATCCGGCCTAATTACGTGGCATCTCCGACGGCTTAAGGCAATTCGCCTGGGAAATCGACAGCTTGAACGACAATCCGCGCATCTATGCGAGACTTTTTAATATCCCCCGCCGCGGGCAGCGTTCGGAACGCAACAAGAGGAGCAGAATCCGCGGCACATGCTCTGAATTATTGACAGCTTAAGCAAGTGCCAGTGCCAGTGCCAGTGCCAGTCAATCATTCATTATCATTTGAGCGCCGCAAATGTCCTGATTACGGCGTCGCGCATTTGAATAACAATAAAGATCAGCTTCTGTCCGCCGGCAGAGGCGTAATTTATGCATTGATTTTCCCTCTAACTCCGCTGGAGTCATAATCATTTCTGAATTAGATGGAAAAAAATATGAATGAAAATTGCAAGCTACAAGTAATTTTACAACTTCCTGACGCCCGCCCGCTGCGCGGATTTTAAAATTGTTGAAATCTCATAAAACCGCTCTGCGAAAATCCCCGGGCATCATCCGAGATGAGAATCTGTCCATAGGACACTTGAAAATATGTTGAAAATCGTAATATGCGTCGCGGCACACACATACACAGCGTGTATGTATATGTGTGTGTATGCATGTGACACCCCGCTGGGAAGCCCCAAGTCGCGTCCTGCTCTTCACAAGTCGTTTACAATCCATTGAGAAGCCGCCGATGTATCAATAATATTTACCCGAACTCAAGGGCTCGAAAGGTGGTGAAAGTTATTTCAAAACATGAGGGGAGCGGATCGGTGTCGGGACAGGGACAAGGGCAGGGGCAGCGGCAGGGGCAGGAGCAGGGCCAGGGTTCAGCTTAAAATAATGTTCGGCTTAATTTCTTTTATGGCTCAATATAACCATTATTTGCACTACTCGAGCATGGGCGAATGGTCTGTCCGCATCGTAATCAGCAAATTTAAATTCAATTCGCAGCGATTTTAAAGTATTTCGGGGCGTGGCGGGTGTCAGCAGCACTCTCAAGTTGCTCGAATGTACAGACTTACGCAAATTGCAGGCACTCGAGCGAGACGATTTAATTTACCCCGCATGTATCAGCTGAAAGATGGAAGCTGGCGACCGCGTTGAGATGAATTCCTTGGCCATCGGAGCAGTTCAACTGGCCTCGAATCGGAGCAACAGGATGTTGCCTACTGGCCCTTCTTGCCAATCCGGTTGTGCTCGCTTCTAAACAGCATTCTTTTTTAACGTGTTATACGTCACGTACACTCTTATACTCAAAATAAAGTAAAAAACGAGTTGAGAAACTTACCGTCGAGTGTACTCGACAGTCAGATACCATTTACCTATTTAAAAATAATTAATTTTATATATATAATAATTTTATTCGCATATTTTAACAGTCAAACGCAGACATTCCTTTCCACCCAATTATTTGTTTCTAGCTCTTTGAAAAGTCACGTCATTTGTAATCGAAAAACGTAGATTGGCGGAGTTTGTGGGCGTGGCACCTAAAGTTTGAAATAAAATTATGGTGTGTATGGCTTTTACGAGCTCTCCTACCAAGTTTGGTGTCCCTAGCTCTTGTACTAACTAAAATCTGTGTGTTCAAACATAGAGGCAGACAAAAAAATTTACATACTTTTTATAGTCTGCCACACTTCCTTCTGCCTTCTATAAACATTTGCAAAAAGCTAATATACCAATTTTTTTTACCCATTTACCCAATGGGTAATTTGTGTAAAAGTATGGCTTACGAGATGCTTATCAAAAATATATAGAGTTTGTATGGTCGGTTTGAAACATAAATATTTATGTATTTGCACAAAACTAATATGCTACTTCCATTTCCATGGATGTTTGGTAAAAAAAACATAAAACGTTCATTGTTTTATTCCGAAAACGATTCTACTGGGTTTTTTCCTTGTGCGACGATAACGACTTCAGTGAAAATCCATTCAATTTATGACTCTTTCTAACGCCAATTTCCAAATGGGTATGATGAGTTTGTGTAAGCTCGAATCTCCAGAGCAAAATAAGCATGCCGGCAATGATGACACAATGAAGAATGATCTCACACAAGCGCAAATATGTCTGCGTATTGTATTGTTATTCATTTGAACGTTCTTCTTTGTGTAGCACTTGAAAGAGAGTACGCAAAAGGCACCAGTAGTCGAATCGCCACGCTCAAGACATACAAACTTATAAGTCAGGCACGTAGCGCAGTTCGATAGGAGAAGCTATGATGCTCTGCATTTCAAGCCAACGACGCAATCGGTCGGTGCTCTATAAAATAATTAAAATATATATTCCACATAAATTGTATTATAAGCATAATCATATAGAGATTATAGATTATAGAGGTCAGTCATACATACATTACGGGCTGCAGAGTCGCCACCATCTAAGCAAATATTTTTACGCTGTGACAGTGTTGCATGCCGAGTCTTGAAACGAAATACTCTTGTAGCTACGCAGTACTTTTAGCCGTACTGAGCGAGAGTATCAACAGTGCCGCTCAGCCAGTGTACTGCGGCATAGCACTCAATTCAGCAACGACTGTTGGTGCGATAGCATTATGTGGTTTGTAGTGTGTGCTGTCTTTGGTGCCTTGTGTAGCGACTTTCACAATAGTGTTCAAAACGATGCGGTAATCGGTGAGAATCAGAGTCTGTCAAAGGCAGCTAAGATCGCCTTTGAGTTTCCCACTGATTGTGGCCTTAGCCCGATCTACCCACGCCCATTAATCGATGGTAGCTACACGATCGAGCCAGATGAGTACAGTTGGTTGGCCAGCCTGGAATATGACAACAAGACATCGAGCGGAATCTGCACTGGCTCGGTGATCAGCTCGTACTACGTGCTGACGACTGCGAGTTGTGTGGTGGCAAATAATAATCGCAATTTGTGAGTTCACAACAATGCTGAAAACAAAGGCAGCAACAAACAAAGTCTGGATGCACAAACTAAATCCATAATTTTGCTTTTTTGCAGAACTGGCGTGCGCCTTGGAAACTTCGAGAAAAATACGAGCTGTGATTATGGCACTGATGGCTGTGTGGATTATCAGCGGTTTGGAATTGCAGCAACACATGTGCATACAGAAAATAAAAAAGGTAATGACCAAAAATCGAATGTAAGACGAGCGAATGACATTGCGTTGATTCGACTCAGCGAAGAGATCAAGTTTGGGCCTCGAATGAAGCCAATTTGCCTGCCCATTGCCAAAAATCAGATAGAGGAGCCTGAAAGCGACTCCTTCTTAACCGTGTCCGGCTGGTGGAAGTCCATTTACGCCAATGACGTTGTTAGCAAAAAGAGTGCTACAGTCGCCCCCTGGAACACCACAACTTGCCACGAGTATGGCCCCGACAAGGAAACTCAAATCTGCGGAGTCAAGCCTGGCGAAAGCCCTTGTGTGCCGGAGTACGGCAGCGCATTGATGTACATGTTCAAGAAGAGGCAAATGGTGCTCGAAGGCATGCTGTCCGAACCTATTGGAAAATGCCCGGGCAACAATGTAGCAGCTATATACATTCGAGTGCGAGGATATGTCAAATGGATTACGAAGACCATACAACTGTTGAATACTTGATCTGAATAATTCAATAAATACATATACACATAACCCAACAATGTTTCTATTCAGATATTTGGAAACCCGGTTTCACTGGACCTTCCATTAATAAATCAATCTCGCAATTCAATTGTGACTCATTTAGCTTGACGACCAGTTGAGAAAACAAACAAAGAAAAAAAAAAAGATATGATTTTTATTGATCTAGCTATACACATACATAAGGGCAAGTGCCTATAGCCTGGGCCTGAGTACCCAATTTACAACACTGATTAAAGTCATTGCGGCAGTACAAGAGAACATGCTGACTGTGTATTGATATTTGTATGACCTTACAGAGTGTAGTGTCATCTCAAGACAACTTTACTTTTTAGCTTTTATGTATGTACATATATACAAACAATTATACAAGACCCGAAAGACCCGAAAGACCCGAAATGATAAGGTAGACTTCAGTGCGTGCTGTCGTATGAAGTATTCATTCCTGCTGTATACGTTGAACTAATCAGATGAATCGTACAATCTTGCTGGCTCTATTTGTTGAAGTCCTATCAGCATATGCTCAACAATGTGAAACCTGGGATGGACACAGCGGTACCTGCTTGCCACTGGAAAATTGTCTGGAGAAGAACGCCACGGCATTAAAGTATTGTGGCCAAGGCAGATACTGTTGCTCTGAACTTTTAATAGATGGCACTCCATGTGGAGTATTTTATCCATGCCCTACCATTAGTCAACGCTCCCTCGAGAATTGTGGACGAACGCCAATGCATCCCAAAGAGCAAATATCAGGAGGGCACGAGGTTCCACCAGATGAATATAGTTGGATGGCCAGTTTCCAGTACGGTAATAAAGTCCTATATGGAGCATGCGCCGGCTCGGTAATCGATTCGCAGCATATACTGACGGCTGCCCATTGTGTGAATTCAACAACCGTGCACCATTACGGAGGATTGTATGTTAGCTTAAACCTTATTGGATAGTTCATTTTACTAGATTCTAATTTTCAGAACTGGAGTGCGCTTGGGAGACTTTAGTCAGAAACCATATTGCGATTATGGCGCGCCCAACTGTATGTTTTATCAGCACTTTAATATTGCTGAGATAATCGTACACGAAGAATATAAGATCGACCAGCGGAAACTGCATCATAATGACATTGCGCTGATTCGTGTAGATAGAAATATTACCTTCAGCGACAAGATGCAACCAATTTGTCTACCTCCTGCTTCGAGTGAACTAGAAAAGGATAGCGCTCTAGAAGTTGCAGGTTGGGGTGAATCCACAGATTATTACGACACGACGAAAAAGCGAGCCGCATCAGTTCCTGTTTTGGGAAATTGCGATGAGCAAGAAACAGATGGAAAGCTGTTCTGTGCAGGTTACTTAAATAACAGTCATACCAGAGGTACGTGCCACGGTGACTCTGGTGGACCGTTGATGTACCAGTTCGAGAAAAGTAAAATGAGGATCGTGGGCATTGTATCAACTTCCAGGAGCTCCTGCGGAAATCATTTCTTTGCGACTGTTTACACCAATGTCCGTGGCTTTCTGGATTGGATAAATAAAAAGAGGGCACAAATTAAATAATATAGTTTACCGATTCTCGAACTTAGCTTCAAAATGAAGTCCTTAGTCTTCTATCTAAGACGTATGCTAAACATTGATAACTATTGATAATGCTGTGCATTTTGTATTAAGAAATAAACAAGGTTTTTGTACGATTATGATGTTTTTTTCAACAAGTAAAATAAAAAAATATATAATTTCCTTACATACATACCTGTGGGCAAAAAGTATAAAAATAATTTGAAACAAGTCATAATGGTGAATTGTATAGAACATATTGACCGAGTTGAGTATTAAGTATTATAACGAAACGAACAATCGTGTAAACGGTGTGCATAAGTCTGGAAGGATGTGCAAACTTCGGTATATCGAAGGTATCGTTTCATTTTTTTTTTTTAAGTGTGTTATTTATTTTATTTCTGATTCGGTTCTGAGGGAATTATAATGGCTAAAAATGCGAAATGCATGGCTTATCTCTTAACACGTATTGTTATACCCTTGCAGGGGTATAATAATTTTAGCCAGCTGCTTGTAACGTACAGAGACACGCCATAAGTAATTAGTATATGGTAAATTAAACAATGTCAATATCCGAGTCGACCTCCCCATGCCCATGTCTGTCCGTTGCAACGTCAACTAGTCTCTTTGAAGTTGCCTTGATGAACTTGTCTCATATACATATTTCTTCTTCTTCTCCCTCCGTTTTTAAACTGACGACAACTTGTTAGCGGGTCTACAACATTCCAACCTCTTATTGTCCGATGGGTAACACGACTTTAAGATTTGGCCCACATTAGATGATATTATGATATTACCGAGAGAAGGTGTTGAAGACCATACTAAATATATGTCGATTTGATAATGTCCGTTTGTCCGTCTGTTGAGTTGTACACAATTGCACACAAAACTCGACTTTTAAAAATACTGAAGACAGCAAAATAGTCATTTCCACTTATTTGATTTGTCCGTTTGTTTGTCCGTTCAACTTATAAACACACAACACTTAAAAGAGACACCAAAATTGTTACGAAGACCTCACAACAACTTGCATCTTTCTGCTAGCTAAATACATGAACACAAAACCAATAACATTTTTATTTCTAACCAATGCCATAGGCAGCCTTACCCAGTGCTATGTTACATACTTCAAAGCAGCCATCGGCATAACGCGAGCATGTTATGTATGTATGTTTATGTATGTTGAGCTGATAAGTTAAATTTAATTTGAACACCAAGCTTAGTTTAGTTTCGAAGTTTGTACAGATCGGACTTTTGTTATGATTGCGATTAAGTTTTTAATAATTCTACTTCAACTTCTGGAGGCTTTCAGTTTGAAAAGCAATCTGCCAAAATTTCCCGCTGATTGTGGATCAACGCCACAGTATTATGTAGAACACATTGTGGGTGGAACCATAATCCATAATCAGGTTATGGTATTCAAAAGTCGAGGAAGCTCGATACCTTCTGCAAGCATACAATAATTTACTCGGTCTTTGTTTTCGATAAAGAAGAAATATTCTTAAAATTTCAGCTATGCCACATACTATACCGAGTGTGCATTATTGCAGCTTTCTTATTTTTTTTTTTTAAGTAGAACCAGAGCTGATAACAAGTATGTAAATAATCAGTAATGCAAAATAACAAGAAATAAAATTCAAATTTCACAGTAAGTAAATTTAGGAGTTATTGTTTATCGTATGTTATTTCCAACGAAAAAGGGAATGGTTTTTATTTCAAAGTAACCCTCGTTAAATATGCATAACTCATGAATGCATGACACTCGCAAACTTAATGGACCTCGACCACAGCTCAACGCATGCAACAACAATTTCGACAGTCTCAAGTTGTCGGGGGGACCCCAAGGAATATAACAATAATAAATAATAAATAATATATCTCATAAATAATTGCTTCCCTTCGACCCAATAGGCGAAATTGCATGCGACGAAAAATATGTTAACTAATCACCGTAGGAAAGGATTTTTATGGGTTTTTATTTCCGCACATAATCGACTTATGCCACAACAGCGACGTCATCGACATCCCCTGCCTAGTACTACGAGCAGTCAACGGGAAAAACCGAGAGCGGAAATGTGGAACGTTAAGCGTCGAGCCGGAGCATCCCAAGAAGGTGATATATGTCGGTCGGCAAAACGCTGCGAAAGTGCTGTAGAAAAATGTAATTTCCTTTATGAAATCCGGAAGTGGGTCCAAAGCAGGCTAGTTGGACGGATCTACATTAGGTGACATTTGATTTTTGAGAGCAAAATAACTTGCGAATATTCCGATTGCTACTTAAAGTCCGAGATTTCTCGACCATTGAATTGGGTAAAAATGTTACTTGGCTATTACGAGAGTTATAGACATTCATTTATTAATTTCGAATATTTTCCACTGCTCCAAAAAAAAAGATACCCAAAACTTTTCAGCTGGTGTGAGAAATGTGACAGTGTCTTGTAGCTAGACACAGTTCATATGTTATTTGAATGACCTAAAATCAAGTGAAAATCGAATGTAATAAAACTCGACAGGGGGCTGCTGGGTGGGCAGGGGCGCAACGGAACTTACTATATTTATGGCTATTGGTCGAGTAGCTGATAAGTCGCTGGCGCGGCAATTACAGCGGCTTAATGACTTGTGACAATCGCTCGGAGATGCGCCAAGTGGCGGCAACTGTTGCCATGGCTGGGCCAATGACTGGGCCAGCATGCCAGCGGGCCAGCGGGCCAGTGGGCACAAAAAAGGCCCGGCAACGGGTGTCAGTCGCACACAGCTTCACGCCGTGTCCTGTCCGCATTTGAATATCCTGGCAGTGTAATTAGATGCCAGGCACAAGGCATGCCAAATCCAAGATAATAACGCCGCGGTTGTCCCGTCCATGAGTGGCACTCGTCAGTGGCCTGTAAATAAAAATGAAACAAGAAATGAAGGCGACAGTCGAGCGAACTCGACTGTTCGATACCATTCACACTCTCTATCGTTAGAATTTTATTTTTTTTAATACTATGTTTACTGTTTTAATACTACAAATACTGCTACAAATACGGTTGGATAGGCAGACAGACAGAAACATACATTTGCACAAACCTAGCATACCATTTTAGCCAGCTTACAATTTAGCGAATGCTATAAAAAATTGTTGAGGCAGACGAAAGCGCGACAGGACACTGCAATACTCGCTTTATCAATTCACACACTCCACACACACACACACACACACATACAGCGCAGCACACCATGACAACAATGGCACTCAAAGTCCATGCCAGTGCTCAGCCAAAGCTAATTGTAAATTCAACAGTTTTTTTTTTATTGAATTGAAATTTGACTAGGGTGTCCAGAGCAATTGTTTGCGTTGCTTTGATAATGATATAATATTTTACGCTTCGACTGCGTCGACACAGGAGCGGGAGCAGCACGAGGAACTGCGCCGGAGCTGGAGCCGGAGCTGGAGCCGAAGTCGGAAAGCAGACGCTGAGTGGGCTGAAAGTAGAGCATTCAGAAATTCACTTAAGCGTCAGTTGTTTTTATTATTATTTAAATTACATTTTGCTGTATGCGGGTGTGGCTGAGAGTGAGTCTGTGTGTGCGCCATAAGTTCCATTAATTTCAAGTGGCGTTTCCACCATGCCATCCCCCGTAGCGTTGCGTCTCTATCTGTGTATCTGTATCTGTATCCATGTAACTCAGTACCTTTGTCCGCATTATGTTATTGTTACTGTTATTGACTTATGCGCGCACCACTCAATCATAATCATAATCGAAGTTTCTGCCAGCAGCCCCGGCCTTTATCAGCAGCGCAGAGCTCGTCATTTGCATATTGCAAACATTTCACTTGGAGACGTCATGCTGGAAGGTCCTGGAGATATGCGTATATAGTATATACTTCGCCTCGAGTACCCGTAATCACTTAAACCGCTTGAAAAATCAAAAGATTCGCCCGCAATTTGCAGCATATTTGCACTGCGACTCGAGTGGGCCACGTGAGCGGAAAGCGAGATCTTCAAAAGGTAAGGCCAATGGGCAAACAATTGCCCCGGCGAAATTGTGACCTTAATTTGCGAAAGTAAACCAAATACACACAAAAAGCCACGAGAGAGTAAACAAATGGCAAATGGGCATGCGAGACAGCAGTGATACCCTGTAGAGTGGAGAATACGCGTGCAGGCTGCGAAAAAAAAGATACTGTATCTGGAAGTGTATCTTCACTTAAAAAAAAAACTCTAGCGCGTGTCGTGCATGCACTACGTTGCCTACAGGGTATGCACAAAGAGAAAATAAGTAAAGAAAACGCCAAAAAGGATTTTAAAATCTAATTTCGCATATTTGAAAGGAAAAGCGCCGGGCGAGCAAACAGCGTACTGCAGCGTACTGCCAGATTGGGGGAGACCTGGCGGAACCCTTTTTAGCAAATTTACATGCTGCCAACGCGCGCACACACACATGCATATTATTTGCAAATTAGCCTCGTGGTGGTCGGGCAATTCACATGCGAAATGGAACCAATAAACCGTGAAGCACGCAGCCGACCGCCGCCAAACACCAGCCCCCGGCCGCGCCCCCGCATAGAGGCAATCAATGCGCCCTCATCGGACCGGGGCTAGATGTCATTTTGTCAAACGCATATGTATGCCCGACGGCTGGAGCAGGGCGAGAGGGGCGAGGACACGCTGCGCGACTGCCTGTTGTTTACTTTAAAGTTTGCTGATTTTTTGCAGCCACTGTTGGTTGCTGCGGCAACCACTCGGCGCACCATTGAAGGGTTCAACATGACGTGGTGGGTTAGCCGGCGAGCATCCTGACATCTCCTGGCTACTGGCTCCTGGCGGCGGCCAGCACATTAGTCCTGTTTGTCATGTGGAACATGATTTGAGGCATTTCTGCTTCGACTGCTCTCAATGGACGCCTGCGATGAAAGAGAAGCGTACGCCATTTGCATGCTCTATGCCAGCAAAGGTAAATACACCAGTCTAGGCCGAGATGCGTGCCAGCTTTTGTGCCCATCTGTACTCAGAGTAAGCCGCAGAAAGGAGCATCAACTAAAGCAGAACATTCTCTACTTACGTAGTTTATGTGTCTGGCAGATGTGTAAAAGGCAGTTGGAATATTGAAATGCTTTAAGTACGTGTCACTTTTGTCAGATCTTTGCTATAGAAGCAATATATAGAATTTAGTAATTCGTTGTTCTGGAAATTAAAATATATACCATTAGTTATGGTTTGCTTACATAGAGTTCTATGAAAACTAGTTATATTTTCTTACTTTTACTTGACTTGACTGCAATTCGGAGATACCATTATTTAAATAAGATGCGTAAAATTTGATAGCAATATTCTTAAAAATTAAAAAATCGGACGATGGATGCTATATCAGCTATACGAGACATCCAGCCGATCTTACCCGTTCATTATTTATTATTCTAGCGAGCAAAATAAATAAAGTCAGTGTATCAAGTTTAATTTGGCTGATTAGACTGACGGATATGCCTAGATCGACTAGGTTATTTATACTTATCAACAATATATATATACAAATATATACTTAAATTAAAAAAAAAAAAATCACATGTATTATCACAATTGCCTCTTAATGGCAAATTCCCCATTTCAAATACTACGCACACAATTTTTTTTTCTGGTGATAATCTTGCATTCTCATAGGATGAAAGAAATATTAAAATAGGTTCTTAAGAGAAGCGACAACTCAGTACAATCTCGTCTGCTGCGGTTGAAACGACATGAATATTGCTCCAACAATCGTGTTTTTACTCCTACAAGTGCTCTCCACACTCAGTATAAGATGCTATACGAAAGATCACTTGTATGGCACTTGTACTCCTCCCGGCGGGTGCGAGGCTGCCGATTCGCAGACGCTGACCGCGTGTGGCAAGACGGGGCTTTATTGTTGTGTGTCAAAACCGCGGAGCCCCCCGGCGCTAACATTTCCTGAGGACTGTGGCTCGGGCACGAGATTCGGCCTGCGAGGCCCTGACAATTGTACCGCCATCGAGCCAGAAGAGTACAGTTGGGTGGCCAGTCTGGAGTATGGCAACACTGGAGAGAACAGTGGCATCTGCTCAGGATCCGTCATTAACTCGTTATATGTGCTGACTGCTGCTCATTGTGTGATTGGCAGTTTTGTTGCAAATTACGGAGGACTGTAAGTGTTATCAAGTTATATAATATATAAATAGAAGTTCCTGTACCATGACCATACAGCTAATCGGTGAAAAGTATTTAAACTTTCGACGAATGTTCGCTTTTCAATACAAGATTATTTCCCATTGACCTCTTCTTGATAAGATTCAATATAATCTGGAAAGAAACGCTACCTTCAGCGCACCGAAATCGTCATACCCTTTCAGATTCTATGTGCTATAGTACACTGTTCTTTCATTATTTATATTTAAGTCTACTATTTTATCTTACTGCTCATATCTTTCGAACCATCTAGAAAAATAAAAAAAGAGGGCGAAAGGTTCTATGGCAGCTATACGATAGATAAGTCCGATTTGGCTCGTACCGACTTACTATATTTACAGAACACAGAATAATGGAGAATGTCTACGCGATCAAGATACCCTTAAAGCAGAGAGAAAAACGGACATGGCTATATTGACTCAAACGATTACGCTAATCTCAAATATATATCTATATGTACCTCTGCAAGAGTATACAAAATAATTATAATAATTATATATATTATATTATGTCGATTTATGTATACCCATTAATGTGTGGTTTCTTTCAGAACCGGCGTACGTCTGGGAGATTTCCAAAGCGATCACCAATGCGACTACGGGACTGCCTCGTGTATACATTTCCAGCGCTTCGACATCGAAAGAGTCATAGTAAATCCAGGCTATGGTGTTAACAGAGCGGCGCGTGTTACCAACAACATTGCACTAATTCGGTTGAGTCGAAAGATTCAGTTCGACGCTACGATGAAGCCCATTTGCTTGCCTAGCGGCAGGCTTCCGTACGAAAGTCTTGATCTGATGGTTTCCGGCTGGGGCCCCACTCTGATGAAGCGTGGAAAGCCCGTTAAACGTGCCACCCATGTGAAACTCCAAAACTGCCCAACGGATCGCAGGCATCCGAACCAAGTTTGCGCTCTCATGGATGGCGACAAGCCGTGCGACGGCGACTTGGGCGGTCCCCTGATGTATAACTCTGTAGATAATCGCATGCTGCTCGTGGGCATCACTTCCGAGTGCAATTCAGCCGGCCTGCCCGGAGTTTATACACGAGTCCGAAGCTTCTATCAATGGATCAGGGAAACCGTGCTGCCGTAGAAGACAAATAAAGTTGTGCAGAATTCGGTTCTGAGGAAATCTTATTATTTCAAAAGGGTTTCAACCAAATAGAGCTGTATGATATGGCAAGACTCAAGGGGGGGTTTGATCTTATTCTGTAAAAAAATACAGCAAACCTCGACAATTTCTGGCGGGATAACCGATATGACTAGTGACTTCCAGTTTTGGCTGTTAAATGTCTTGGTTATTCTGTAATGTAACAGATTTATGTCGAAATTTTGGATGACCACTCGACCTGGACTTCTCAAAATTGTATTCCAAAACCTCAAGACTGATTGACAAATCCTAAAGATAATAATATTCCCAATGGTTTCTAGAAAATAAATTAACAAAAAGTAATACTTAATATTTGTTTGTTAAAATAAAAAGAAAAAAAGGAGGAAGAAAGAACCTTCCCTTATTCTTGTTGGTAATGTTGGTAATGCTCTAGGATAATTTCGAGTTTTCTAATCTGCACGGACATTAATCAATTCCAAATGCGTAAATTCAGCCTGATGCAATGACAGCGTCGACTTGTCAATGGAAGAAGAACCTTTTTTGATGTTTTCCAATAATCAAAATTCCCAAAATGACCAGCAAAACGGGTACGCCGAGGGGGCTGTGGCGGCAGGGGACTAGAGATGGTCATCAGAGTTTCGAAAATTAGAAAACTTAACGAGCAGAAAATGCGTTTTGAAGTCTGCAGCATCATCGTGACAATTGGACTGGCCATGGACAGTGAGATGGGCATTTAACCCTTGCGACACGCGGCCAATTAACATGGCAACAGCAACACACTTGACCAGCGAGCGTGGATGGGGGCAGGGACAGGGGCAGGGGCAGGGCATTGTTTTGTCTCTAATTGAAAGTCATTGAGCGTGAATAACTTGCATTTGTTTCTTGTCCGGAGAACATTTGTCACACACGCCCGGACACGAGCTTCAAACAGGTCCAGCAGCTGGCGGCATTTTCGACTGACCAGAGTTGCCACAGTTGTCAAATGTGTGACAAATGACTGCGTGCCGGCGGCGACTGGTCAAGTTCAGGTGCTTGTCGCAAATCAATTGCTGCGCCCCACTGCACACCTCATTGGGCGTGGCATGTGGTATGTGGCAAAGTTCAATGCACACAAGTGTGACAGCTGCGCGCGTGTTTGAGCTTGTATTTATGCGTGTGTGTGTGTGTGTACAGTTTGACACTTTCGTATGCAAAACTGTTACGCCCCAGACATGTCACAACCTCGTCGTTATGAGCTCTTAAGTATTTATCTGCAGCCTAACCCAATAACCGAGTGAAATTGAAACAGCTTAACCCTTACCCTTACCCTAACCCTTAGCCCTCGCGGCCCGGACTCACCCCTCATAAATCACGGCGTGAAATGCTCGAGTTTCCACTGAAATATTTGCGAAATATGAATGCCTGGAAAACGGAGTATGGAGTATGGGAAAAAGGGGAAAGCTAATGTCAACCGCAGCGAGTGAGATTGAGGATGAGGATGCGGATTCGCGACGGCGACTTACAAGCGTCTGACATCAATCAAAAACTAACGATGTAACGCCCCAGCCCCTGGCACACCCTCGTGCCACATGTGTGGCAAGAAGTCATTCGAAATTGGTTGAACATTTTAAAGTAGTGCCCCGCACAGTGGTTCAGCAAACGTGTGATTCCTGCGAAAATGATTAATGAAACAATCTTATGTAGAATTATTTGAAACTGTAAAAATTATTTATTTATTTAAATTAGATTGTTGAACAAACTTTACATTATTATGCAATTTTTTGAAATCTTTAACAATATTTATTCATTTAAAATCTCAATTGTACGAGTGAGAGCTGCGTATACATCAGGCTTTGTATGTATTAGTGAGCTCACCTGAACGTCTATCGCCTTCGACTGCCGTGCGCCAACTGAGGCGTGCAGCTTAGTAATTCGCTTTATATACTATATCCAACTGCTGGGAGAGCGAATGTGACAGCAAGAGAATAGAAGGATGCTCTGCGCTCTCGATCGCACGAGTGTCTTTTTCATGCACACAGGCCTTGTGTGTATTAGTAAGCTCGCTAGAGCAGTTGCAGCTCTCAATTGCAGTAGTGAGAGCTGCGTAAGCATCAGGCTTTGCATGTGTTAGTGAGCTTGCTAATATTGACTACTTGACATATTGTCGCTAGCTAAACCAAAGCACCACTCACCTGAACGTCCTCCGCCTTCGACTGCCGTGCGCCAACTGAGGCATGCCGCTAAGTGCTTCGCTTTATATATCCAACTGCTGGGAGAGCGAAAGTGACAGCAAGAGAATAGAAGGATGCTCAGCGCACTCGATCGCACGAGTGTCTCTTTCGTGCACGCAGGCCTTGCGTGCATTAGTGTGCTCGCAAGAGCAGTTGCAGCTCAGCAGCTCTCAATTGCACTAGTGAGAGCTGCGTAAGCATCAGGCTTTGCATGTGTTAGTGAGCTTGCTAATATTGACTACTTGACATATTATCGCTAGCTAAACCAAAGCACCACTCACCTGAACGTCCTCCGCCTTCGACTGCCGAGCGCCAACTGAAGCGAGCTGCTTAAGACTTCGCTTTATATATCCAGCAGCTGGGAGAGCGAAAGTGACAGCAAGAGAAAAGAAGGATGCTCAGCGCACTCGATCGCACGAGTGTCTCTTTCGTGCACGCAGGCCTTGCGTGTATTAGTATAATCGCTAGAGCAGTTGCAGCTCAGCAGCTCTCAATTGCAATAGTGAGAGCTGCGTAGGCATCTGGCTTTGTATGTGTTAGTGAGCTCACCTGAACGTCCTCCGCCTTCGACTGCCGTGAGCCCACTGAGGCGAGCTGCTAAGTGCTTCGCTTTATATATCCAGCAGCTGGGAGAGCAAAAGTGACAGCAAGAGAGGATCGCACGAGTGCTTGCTTAGTGCGCAACAGGCTTTGATTGTATTGGTGAGCTCGCTAAGCCTTATTCTAATAAGCATCGTGGCATGTGATGCGCGATGCATGAGAGCAGGAGAGGGAGAGCATGCTGTGCGCCTCCGATCAACGAAAACGCATGAGCTCGTAGGGCCGACTGCATTCAGAGCTGAACTTCGGCTAATTTAGCGACTGTCGTGGCATGCTCTAAGCATAGGCGAGGTGCGTGCGTGAGGTGTGTGAGCAAGAGAGGGAGAGTAAACGATGCGCTCCCGATCACCAAGTCCACTGCATTGTCTGATAAACTGATAAGCAGCGCTGCCAACTCTTTGTCGGAAACAGAGAGACAAGAGAAAAGGGATTATAAGCTCTAAAAATTTGAAATAAATTGAAAGCCTTTAATAATTGTTAATTTAATAAATAAAATAAATAAATGAAAGTACATAAGATTAGGAATTATCTTATCTAAATTCGTAAAACTGAAAACAAAATTTTCCGAAACGAAAATAGTCCACCAATCGATTTCAATAGGTGTGTACGATATCGAAAATATATTAAACTCGATTTCTGGAGGCCTTGCGACCACTGTGCGCCGCCAAAGTCGATCCGCAAACCCTTTTGGGATTTGCCAGTTCTTTGAATAATGATGATGACGGGGTTTTCCTCGCATTTTCCCGGCGAAATTTGCATGTGAGAACGCAACGGAGGCGCGGAGTGCGCCATGTAATTTACACGTTTGACAAAGTATCAATGATATCGATGATGACATGAACGGCGGCTGCAGACGACGACGACGGCGATGGCGACGGCGACGACGTCATCACCCATGACACAAATCGTCGCAAATCGTTATTTACAATGCGAAACAAACGTATTGGCAGCCCTGTCTGCCCGCACCCCGTGCCGCTGCTGCTGCTGCTGCTGCTGTAATGTGTGCGTTTTCACGCCGGGAAAGTGCAGGAGGGGCAAGTCCTTTGGCGGCGAGCGTGTCGCAGATATCCCGCGGCGTTTTCGCTACACATCCTCACAACAATGTGTGAAAGTTTTTTTCTGTTCCTGTAAAAAATGAAGCGCCGCATGTGTCAGACACAGGCCCTTTTTGCCCCAGCTCCACCCTCTCTCCCTCCGCCTGCTGCTCCAGCAGACTTCGCTTCAGCTGTGTCTCTGCATCTGCTTTTTTAGTAGTTTTTAATGTTGTTTTGCTTCCCCGAGGCTCGAGGGCGGAGGCCCGTGCCCCGTGCCCCGTCAGCCTGCCTCCCCAAGGCGCCCGCGGCGTTTTGTACACTTCGACGAAATTAATTTTAACCACAGTTTTAGCCACCGAAACTGCAACAGTTCGATGATTAATGATTGCTCGCTGACCCGCACGGGAGCCGGGCACAACTGTGCCGGTTCCACTTCCAGGCACACTTTCCTTCTAATCGAAATTTGATATCGGCAGCCCCGAGATTATTCATTTCGTTGTAAGTGCAGTCCATTTATAATCTCGGGAGTCGTTTGATAAGTCACATAGGAGCGTTGAATACTACAGTTACTAATATACATATATATGTACATGTATGTGCAGCATATTACTTAGCGAACAATATTTAAACTTAACTCAATTGCCTTTAAAATAATTAATTTACGATATATATATTTTTTTTTCAATATTTTAACAACTTTCAATATTTTATTTTTGAGCTCAAAAATAGATTTTCTTTTTAGTACGAATTATTTTATTAATGTTATCATAGACAAGATATATGCCCATAACTATGTAAAGCTACGTTTCAAAATTCATACGATCGAGTCATTATGCAAATAAAATTTCGGATTAATCGAATATTACAGCTACAGAAATGTCGCTGTCTTACGAGCATGTGTTTTAATTTGTTCTTACGTGTTTGGAAATAATCCTTTTCAATAATGGAGTCACAACATAATTATCTGATCTTACGCCTGGCGATATTTATATTTACTGGGTACTACGGAAAAAAATGGATTGGGTGTGGTAGTAGACAATTAATGCCCTTTGATTCGAATCGTTTAGTGCACTGCCTGTCGTCAGCAGGCACACACACACACCCACACACACACAATGGGACTCCCCCAGGGTCGGGTTCGACGGCAACATATTGACAGCTCAATGCCGTTGCCATTTAGCGTAATGTTTAAATAAAAATTTGCATTCATTTGGCAAACGCGCAGCAGTTGCCGGCATCTGCCCTTCTTAGGGCCTTGACATTCCGCTGATTGGCGTCAAGAGTGACGCCTTGCGTTGCCTGGCGACATATGTTCCACCGGAGTTTGCGAAATTCATAAAAATTGCCAGTGAAAGCGTTCTCTGACGACTTGGGCGTGCTCTCAGCGCCTTCAGTGGAAGACATCAACATCATCGTCACAATCATCTGCCTGCCACGCCTGTACGTGTCAACCCTCCTAGTCGCCCCGCGGAGAATTAATGATGTTTTGCTGGCAAATAGTTACGCGCATTGTGAGAAGCGCGAGCACTTGGGAAGCGACGCACATGTGTGACTTTTCTTATCCGTTTCGCGATTTCTAAGCCTGGCCAAAAAGCGATTTCTTTTCCTAAGCTCTCGCCCCCCCGTTCTCTAGTGACGCGTAAATTGACATTGCTTTGCTTTTTGCCGGCTACTGAGTCGCTGCCAGTCTTTTGCAGCTCGTTATGCAAATATCGTCGCCCCGAAAGAGTTTTGATTAATGATGCTCAAAACTGTGCAGGGAAAATGAAAAATTGCTGAGTTGAAGAGTTGCTGTAAAGTGTGCATATCTTACTTTAAAAGAAAGCACGGTATTATGTACACACTCTCCGCAGAGCTCTGCTTCATCTACACAAAACTCTCCGCTTACAGCGAACTGAACCTTTTGTGGTGCTGAGCCTCATATTACAGCGTGCTCTATTCTTCCAATATTTAATCAGCGTGCGGGGGAGCGGGCTAGGTAGCTCAAGCCGCACTGGTCCCTAATCAAAAAATCAAACAATTGACATTCAATATGGTCTAATTTTTTACGCTGCCATTAAACAAATTATTGGCATGGCATCGGCATCGGCATCGGCATCGATGTGGGCACTCGCAGTGGCCTTGCGGACAAAGGGAGAACACAAAACAAACACAAAATGACAGGCAGCTTGGAGAGTACCCAGCATTCCCCAGAGAACCGCGCAGCATATCAATAAACCAAACAACAAACATCAAGCTGAACGGAAGCTGGATAAACCGACGGGCCTCACCGGGTAATTGAAATTTTAGAACCGAAGCGGACGATGCCAGGTGCGTAACTGTACTCGCATTCAGGGAGAGAAGAGAGAATGGGAATGGGAATACATGGAAGGCCAGCAGATCTGCTATTAGCTGAAATTTATATATTTATATATATATATATATATATATATAGCTTTTACTCATAGACTGAGCAAGTTAGTCTTAAAGAATAAATTAATATGAGGTTCTCCAGGATTTTTTTTTAAATCTATACTTTTTTTAATTTTAAGTGCATTTTTCTTGAAACAAACTTTTCTCTTTTAAGGTGAACAATAGGTCTTGTTCTTGTTTCAATTTCCCTTAATTTGAAATATTGTTTTAAACTAAATTCTTTTTTGTATGACTTATCCCAAATAATTGACAATAAAGAATTATTAAATTATTATTATGTTTTAATCATACAAAATTCCATCAACTTAAATAAGCAATAAAAATTTTTTATTTCACTTTACTGCCAGTGGTCGTACGCTTGACCAAGCAGCAACAAATTCTTCGAATATTTCAAAAATAAAAATTTATTTCCAATTGTTGTTAAGTTTGTATGGGTTTTATTTCCTCATAAAATATGAGCAAATTTTGCTTGCTATTAAATGATTTTTTTTTCGAATATTCAGATGATTATATATAAAATAATATAGATATGATATAATATAATATTTAACACATATTGTCAAACTTGGCAACATGAATGCTCTAACAGCTAATAATATTTAATAATTTTATATTAATTTAAAATTAATTTTTGAATTGTTTATTTTTTGGTTAATTTCTCGGCCAGCTTTCCAATGGAAATGACCTTATTTATATGCATTTTTTGTTGTTGTATTGTCCAACATTTTGCCGTGTTTCGCTCTTCAATCCAAACGCGCTGCATTTGACGTAATCATCAGCCGCAGGCGTGGCGGTTGAATGCCAAATAATTGCCGCACATTTGGTGTAGAATACGCCGGAAATTAAATCAAAACCCAAGCATACACACACACGCACACAGATTCGCACTCGAAGTTTCCGCATAATTAAGTGCACTCAAAGGCACTGGGCAGGACTCGAGTCCTGCGCGGGACATAAGAAGGCAACGCATTTACATGGTGCCAGGCGAGACAATGCAGCGCAGCGCGAGGATTTATGTGTGTCACTTGAGGGTCACGAATTAATTCAAACGAAATGCGCACTAGAGGAGGAAAAGCCGAGAGTTAGAGAGAGAGAGAAAAGCGCTGGAAAAATGCTGGGAAAGTGAGTCCTTGGCGCGGCCGACTTAATCCGAATGTCATGCGATTCGGACACCTCGGACTGGCTTTGATTTGCGCTAATCGCAGAAGTGTCAAGCCAAGGGGAACCGCTCGGCTGGCTGCTCTATCGGCCCGTCAGTCCGTCCGTCCGTCCGTCCGTTTGCGTTCGCTTTTAAGCAAACCCCGCCAATGTGCCACCGCCTTTTGTTCGGCTCGCACGAGAAGAACTTGGGCAAAACTAATTTCCCGTTAATGAGGGTCGCTCTTCTCGCATTTTTTTCTGCTCTTATTAGGAGTAATTTTTCCCACCTCTCTCACACGCACACACACACACACATGCGCCTCATTAATAATTTTCTTCTTTTTTTTGTTAGGCGCTCAGATCGAGATTAATCAGCGCCTGGCCAAAATCTGACGTGCGCCTGTCCGGGGAGAAACTTTGGCTCTCGTTCCCTTTAATACTCGTAATCGGGAGACCTGACAACTGGCAGAGCGTTAAATTGTTATTAATTGAAAGTCAAAAGTGCGTGGTGCAAGTTTTAATTGAATTGCTGGGAAGTCTTTATAGAGATTAATAAGGTTTTATATAGTTTGCCATGAGCATTTCTTTACAACTTCCAGCACGTCCTATATTTCAGTAGAGATTAATACATATAACATTATAGTAAATACCATATATATTAATACTGCATATTCTTATTTAATACTGTATATTCCATACCTTAAAAATTGTGCGGGGATTTTTCCAAGCGCATATACGCTGTCCCTCAAAGGGGACTCACAGAACTTTGACAGTGAATTAAAAGTCAATCAATCGAAGAGATAGGAAAATGTAACTGATTATGGTGAAAGAAAATCCCCTTTGATGCTGAGCATTCGGTACAGAGGCCTATAAAAGCTGCATTCGTAGGACCAAGAGCAACCAGTGTTGTCATTGCAATCCAAGATGAACTTCAGCAAGATCTTCGCATGCGTCGCCCTAGTGCTGGCACTAAGCTTGGGCCAAGCTAATGCTGACTTTTGGAGCAGACTTGGAAAGGGAATCGTAAGTGCCCGTTGAATATATTCCAGTGTATTTCCACATATTCTGATCCATACAATTGCAACAGGAACGCGTTGGTCAGAATGTTCGTGATGCGACAATCCAAACTTTGGGCATTGCTCAGCAAGCCGCCGACGTGGCAGCCACTGCCAGACGTTATTAAATCCCTTAGATTACGTGGCAATACTTTATACGGCATCAAAATTGTATTATCTGCTTATACACTCATGCATAATATTTGTAATCACTTCAACCGATTGACTGGCAATTTCTTCAAAGATTAATATACTCGATAGAACAAAATTCTTTCATTTCATTTTATTATGTTCGGTTTTCTAATTTTGTTTCAAATTTGTAGTGGAGCAAATTATCGTATATGGAGCCAAATGTGGCTTATCAGCTGGCAGTTTTAAAAAAAAGAGCCAGGGAATTCTTATCAACGTGTTTGCATATCCCGAGAGTATAATCATTTTAGTATGACATTTTTATTTGCTGCTTTCTTAAAAACTAAAAAATCAGATTCGGTATATACTATATAGCTTATCGAGCCGAATTCTGCAACAAGATTAAAGTTGTTTTCAAATTTGATTCAAGTCATTCGCAAATTTCTTATTATCCAGTCTTCGTAGCTACGAACTCGGGTGAAGTGAGTGGGAAAGTATGCATTCACGCATTCCCCATTATAGAAGGACACAATACCCTCGATCACCATTCGACGGGGTTCAAAGTTGTCCATCAATGGGCCGCCAGAATCGCCATCGCAAGTGTTTCGAGTTCTGCTCGCTCGGTAATGCATTTTACCTGCACACATTCGGGTCACATGTTCATAGTCGCAATTTTCCCAGACAGGAACACTCACAGCCCGTTTGGCTATCGAGGCAGTCCAATTCATCGTGTTTCCCCAACCGGCAACAATCACATTGCTGCTGGAAAATACTGGCAGGCGGAAGGGCAGGCAGATGGGCTTCATGGTGTTGTCAAAGACAATACTTCTATTCAGTCGAATTAGAGCGATGTCATTTTTGAGAACTTGGTCATCTTTTCCGTAATCCTCGTGTACTTTGGGCGTGCCGCTAATACCGAAATGCTTGTAGTACCGAGCGCCAGGCGCGCCATAATCATCATAATTATCTCCTTCTCTGTGGCTAAAGTCTCCCAAACGCACTCCAGTTCTGCAGATTACAAACAAGATACATTTACTCTTCCACAAGGTTTATTCTGTTTAACCTACAATCCTCCCAGATTTTTCACTTTATCACCAATCACACAGTGGGCAGCCGTCAGCACATACAGCGAGTTGATCACCGAGCCACCACATACTCCGTATGTGTCTCTGTTTCCATACTGCAAACTGGCCATCCAACTATATTCATCTGGCGGGATTATGGTTCCACCCACAATGTGTCCTACAGGATACATGGGCGTTGATCCACAGTCGGCGGGAAACTTTGGCTCCTCTGTCCCTCTTGGACAACAGAATAGGCCAGTCCTGCCACATTTTCCCAAAGGCTGTGTCGATCTACAGTCTTCAGCTGGTTTGCAGTTGCCTAAGCCTGTGGTCTTAGAACGGCATTGAATGCTTAACGTCTCCAGTACTTGAAGAAGAAGCAAAATCAATTTAATTCCGTCCATAATGCTCTCAGCGCTGGTTGAAACTCAACTAAACTCTGTGGTCACATTACGCCACCGCGAAAGCATCTACATATATTTTTGAATATGTATTTTTATACCATTTACCCATTGAAAATTTAATTGGTAAAAAATGGTATATTAACTTTGTGAAAAGGTATGTAACAGGCAGAAACAGTAACAGGCAAAGTATATATATTCTTGATCAGCATCAATAGCCGAGTCGATTTGGTCATGTCCGTCTGTCTGTCCGTTTGTCCGTCTGTCCGTCCGTCCGTCTGTCCGTGTGTATGACACACACAGATCTCAGCTATTAAAAGAGGTAGAGGCACCAGACTTGGTGGGAGTGTGCGTGTATTCAATACACACAAGAAATTTATTTCAAACTTGATGTGCCACGCCCACTGTCTCCGCAAATCGATAAATCGATAACAAAAAGAGATAAAATTTATATTTATATAACATTATGCAAAAGTTGAATTTTAGACTTTGGGATGCCACGCCCACCGCCCCTATAAAACGAATTTTTAAACTATAAGGACACTAGAAAATCTAGAAGCACCAAATTTGGAAGTGCGATTTCTGGTAACATTACACAGAATGCTGATTTTCAAATTTCGGAAGCCACGCCCACCGCTTCTAAAAATCCATTTTGTAATACGATAAATCAAATTTTAGGAAAAGTAGAAAAGTTTCCTAATTTTTTTAGGTATTATTGTAGATAATAAACCTATAAATTTAAATCCGATCGGACAATAAACACAGTCGTCGTGTAGTCAGCGTGCAGTCGGCATTTGCCATCAGCGTCAATAATATTAAGAATTATTTTTTAACAGCCAAAGGTAAATGGTATCTTACAGTCGAGTGTACTCGACTATTGCTTATATATATATGAAGGCACACTAAGCCTGCGAAGTTGTGAGTGTGTATTGTCCCAGTGTACGAATACACATTTTCGGGAATTACCCATAAAAGCTAAATTCAATAGACAACTCAAAGTACTGAAGCTTCGCTCTAATGGAAGACAATCAGAATTTGACTCACGAGTGTTTGTCCGAAAAGAATCCGACCTTGTTTTTAAATCTCAGCGCCAGAAACCAAGCGACCTCTGCTGAGTAAATGTAAATATAAACTTATCAGCTGGTAGCAAATGCCGCTCGGACGTATAGTTTTTACACAGTGTGTATTTGTTTAAAAAACTATTTAAAAATGTCAGACAGATCAGATCAGCGCATTTGCATTAAAAACCTCGGAAAAACAAGTTCGGAAATTATTGCAATGATGGAAAAAGTATTTGGAGATGAGTGCAAAATACAAATAAAAGTGATCCTTGTGTGTGTTGCTTAGTGCAGAGCAATTTAGAAATGGTTTGTAATAATAAGGATGTGCTTAATAAAATCATTACTGGTGATGAATCATGGGTTTATGGTCATTGCAGGTCGTATACTTTTCGGACAGCCTCGTATATACATATATGGTACATGGGCTAACCTCAGAAAATTCAAAATTCAACTCAATTTATCTAAAAGTAATAATATGGTAAATCTTTTAATGAAAAACATAAATTTTGTACTTTGTATGGGATTTTAGAAAACTGCAAGACTTTTCGGCTTTTTTTAAAATATGAACAATATCAAACCGTATAGATTTTGTCTATTTTACTAGGCAAATTCTCATTGAGATTTCAAGAATTACAAGATATTTCAGTTTCAAATAGTCTGCTTTAGAACTTTTCAATATTCAGCTCAGCGAAATTCTCTATTTTAAACGAAAACTGCGAAAGCTGCTTTAATATTATGTTTTCTTTTATTTGCATTTTATGGGGAAATATAGAGAATGCAAATACCAAACTATGGCTTTGACTAGCTGCTGCCAGAAAAAAGTAGGCATAATTTAAAGTCATGCTTAAAAAGCCTAAAAACGTTTCCCTAAGCTTTTCATTGGCCTTTTAATCGAATTAAAAACTGATTTATTAATTATAAAATAATTTGCATATTTTGGCTAAGTTGCTCACGAGAAACCAAGGCAGCTGCAAACGCAGCTCTGACAAATTGTGGAAATCCATCAAATTTCTGTGACAACCCTCGACGCGTGCGCGAAATGTTGCCAACTAATCGAAATTCAATTTGATGCTGGAATCATTTAGATCGAAAATCGCAAATGATGCGCGTAATAAACTCACCGTTTTCCCATGCAGCGGAGCGTAGAGCGTGCAGCTGCCGCCGGGATTGAGCGATCTTAATACGAGCTGCGGACTGGCGGGCCGACGGGTTCATCACGGTGACAATTGAAATATTACAGGGCATTTGTTGTCGCCATCGATGTTTGCAAACATGTAAGCGAGCTGCCATGCCCAACTTCTGGCCCTACCGCTGCCTGCAGCTTGTTGTTGCGCCAGCGAAGCGTATCAATAAATCCATTTAAAATTGCGTACCGCAGGCCGCGTGTATCGAGTGTGTCGTCTGTGGAGTGTCGAGTGTGTGTCACGAGTGTTTGTCATTTCGGGGCAATGGGAATTATGGCTGCTTAGCGTCGAGTATGAATTGGCAGCGACAGCGAGACAAAGGCACCAAAAGACGTTCGCCAATTGACGGCAATATCGATGGACTGCAACCCTCCGAGGGGTGCGGCTACTACCAGCTCCTGCACGGCACTCAACCCTCAGTTTAAAATGCAAAATCAAAGTAAATCAATTTCAGTTGCAAAAACATTCGCTCTTACCACAATCCGGGGCATGCGACCAACCCGAAGCACGTACGGCACGTTAAGGCGGCCAATAAATCAAATTATGGTATTTTGTCTTTGCCGTACTTTAATTTTGATTATGCGCATATGCGACAAAACCTCATTTCTCTCTCTTTCTCTCTCTCTCTCTCTCTCTCTTGGAGAGGGACATTGTAATTTCGCGACGAAATCCCCGAAATCCAACGCATTTATCACAAATATGCGCACATAAATCAGCACACAAGCGAAATTTGAATTATCCTTAAACTTGGCACAGTTTCCATTCATCCAAATCATCCATGGCATACATACAGCACGCATCTAATTTGCACATTTTCACTATTTTAATGCTGCTCGGCGATTTTTTAATGGGCCTCTTTGTGGTTTTATGCGCTTTCTATGCTAATTCCTTCTCTCTCTCTCAGATCGTAAACTAAAGGTGACGTCATTTATCATCAACAGATTTGTGCTGCGGGCTCCACTCGAAGTATGTATCTGAATAGCATATCAAGCTAGATTTGTCACGAACTTTGCAGTATATTGCCCTCAATTGCCGGATGAGTCCTCCCCAGTTACTCGTGCTGAAGGTGGAAACTGAATAATTTTAAACTCGCTTTTAATTTGCATACTGCGAAATAAATCATATAAATGGACGCATGTAGTATGAAAATCTAGATAATAGCAAGTAAAACTAAGTTCGCTTATACCCCAACAACACGTAGCTCTTCCGACTTCAACATTTAAATTCTACATTTAAAGTGCTTTAAAATGCTTAACTATACGTTTTAATTCTCCTCGCATTCGGTTTGTTCGTAAATATTTTGGAATTTTCGTTCAATTTATCAATATAAACAGACAAGTTTATATCTATTTACTCTACTATCTTAATAATCATCAATCAATTCTACATTCCCATCTATATATCAGTATTCTGCATACCAAAATAGTTTTGTGTGTGGATGGAAAAGATAAATAGATAGAAAAGAAAGATAGATCGATAAATAGATAGATAAAGTGATAGATACATAGATAGACAGATAAACAGATACACAGATAGATAAATGGAACAGGGGAGATAGATAGATAGACATCCATTTAATAGAAATATTAATAGATAAATGGAGCTAGATAGATAGATATATAGATAGATAGACAGATGGATAGATAGACTGATAGATAAATGGATGGACTGATAAATAGATAGACAGATAGATAGCTCTCTATCTGATACACAAATTGCTAGATAGACAGATAACCAAATAGATAGATGGATCGATAATTGGAAATGGGTAAAAGGATAGTTAAGTAGGCAGATATGTAGATTTCCTTACACTCCGATAGGTTATGATCATCGATCTAAAAATTTAATTAATTTTATGTTATGTCCACACCCTTCTGCGTGTTTGTTGGCTTTGTACAAACTCAATATGCCCAATTTGTCGCTATTCAACGTGTGAGGGCATCCTGTTCTTCTACCTTTCCGCAATACAATCAGGACAACAAACTCATCTCTAGCTTAAGGGATTCAGTTTTACCAGAACTGCTTGAAGTATCTGTCATGATGTCGCCTTGGCTGGCTTCGAGCACTGGTTCAACGGCCACTTTGCATTTGCAACCCGTTTTAGTGTCGTTATCCGAATGCTTTCAATAATTTAAGCCAACTACTGGATGAGTATTTGTGTTTACGACTCCCCCAAGTTCGGGCTGTCAATAACAATTTCGCAATGACACTCGCAGATAGAGAACGACAACCCTTTCGTACCAGCAGTAGTAGTAATACTGAAGTAGCACCCGAAGAACGAGAGCGGCAACAAGACGCAACAAATCGCTGCAAATTACAATCGTAAAATTTTATCACCCAATATCGGAAATGGATTTCATGTGGCTCGGCCACCAGACTAATGGCCAACGTATGACCCCCAACAAAGAGGGTGGCCAACGCGAATCATGAGACAGCTGCAGACGGACAAAGTAGTTGAAATCATAAAAAAATATATATAAGAATAAAAAAAAACGAAAGAAATGGCAACCCTTCCATTGCTGCCATTTGATATTATTTTCCGTCATAATTTCATTATTATGAAGTGGCAAGTGCGTTTCGCTGATTCCATTATGGAAATGGGCACTTTGGGCACTTTGTGTGACCACTTCGGGGTCGGTACGGTCGCGATTGGAATTTTAAGCAGCCCCCAGCCGGTTAAGCCAGCGTGGAGCGTCGTCTAATTACTTCGAATTATTTGGCTAATTTGACGCAATATCTCATTGCTAGGGCGACGATTCATTTCGGGCAAATGAAAGAGGAGCCGGGGCCACCAGTCAGTCAATCATGCCAACTGTTGCCATCCGTCAAGTTCAAATTGAATCCGGCCCTGGCAACGGAAGGGTGCACTGCTGGGTGAGAGACTTGGATTACATAATGTCAAGAACACACGCCCCGGGCCACCATCGAGTCGAGTCGAGTAGCAGAGGCTTCGCTTCGGTCAGCCAGGGGCAGTTTTTGGTCAGCGAGGGAGAGGATTACGCAGGCGATGAGTGCGAAACCGCAACATCAAGCATCGGGCAGCAATGGGCCGCAGTCGAGTCATGTGACCACAAAACGGCTTTTAGTCTTGAGTCCTGCCCCCGGGGTACTGCCAGCAACCATAAATTCAAGACAAACGCGTGCGGGCAAAAGGATGGGTAGATTAATCAGTCTGCAAACCGTAAGGATTGAAATATATAGCATTATACATACATGGCATGAGTCAATCATATGTGGAATCGAAGCCAGATTAATTGGTAGACAAAAGATCAAACGCTTGGCAAGTTAAAGCGGATTAGACATGTATTTTTTTTTAATTTATACAAGCATAAATACTTTAAATATGACTATTGGGTACACTACATTATAATATTACCAAAGTTAATTTTGTGGAAATATTAATTTTAACAATGGAATAAGCTTTACAGTGTGCTGTACACAATTTTAAAATACGCTTGATTTTTAATCAAGAAAAAAAAGGTCGAGTTTGTCATTCGGTAAGTCGTTCACGCAGAGGTCGTTCTCACATGCACTGTCCGTTCTCACACACACAATCAAACCCATAAGTGAAGCGATTTTCGACAGAGACAGACGGCAGATCATGAGAAAATCGACTCTATTACCTATGCTGATATGAAGAATATATATGATAGATTGTATTCTTCTTAAGGATATATTCACAAAGTTAATATATAGTTTTTAATGGATAACTGGAATAAAGGTCTGGTTTTATTTTGAAAGTGGAAAGGTCTTAAGCTTACTTTCAGCCATCAAACATTTTCAACTTCCTAGATCTTAAATCATATTACTTCAATGTCAAGCGAGAAACACTCGAAATCTCCATTTAGCGAATTGTATGATTTTCGCTTTTGCTGTTCCCGAAGAAAGCCTTCGACCCGGAAGAGACCCACTCGAAGTTATCATCTAATTGGTGCACACTCGACGAGTTTCCGCAAACGATGGCACAAGTCTCAATCAGTGCAAATCGAGACCAAAAAATCCATCAAGGGCATAACCAGCACAAGCACTCGAACTGACCCCTCGACCCCTTCGACATACACTATACTCTATGTACATATACTTTCCTCGACAATAAATTATCAAAATTTGTGGCATAAATCAAGATGAAAGGAGCAGGAGAAGATACTTTCAACTTTTCAATATTTGCTCCGAGGTCGCTTGTTTGAGGGGTTGTGTCAGATTTTTGTGTGTGTGTGTGTGTGTGTGTGTGTGTGTTTGATTTCTTTGGCATATTGAAGTGGTCAAGCATGTACCATGTAAGTGGGCGTAACCCGTAGTCAGCCTGCTGTGGGCGTAAAGTTAATTGATTAACGACACGACAAACAGTTGTGAAAAGTGTGTCAGTCAGTCAGGCGGGCCGGAAGCCCCAGTAAGGCGGAGGAAAACTGTCAACGACAAAGGGAGACTCTCACATCACATATTTACCGTTGATTTGCGACCATTGTCCAGCCTAAATGCTGGCCGAGCAGCAGGATATTGTGCCCATTGTTGCGCTTTGATTGGAATTTTACGAGTGTTTCGCCGGTTTCCACAGTGATCTGAATCGTCCTGGGGCTTACCTGCTGTGGCTGCCCTGCCTGCTTGGCTCTGCTCTGCTTGACCTCCCCCGAGCCATATTCGGGTATATTTATGCGTTTAATAAGCAACATGACAGGCTGGAAATGTCAGCACTCGACTGTCATTCAAAGTGTAACAACTGCCCGCGGCGAGGGGAGGCAGGCGCGGCAGGAGCTGGAGGCTGTCCAGGATGCGCTTGATTACTTGACATTTTGCATGGCATGGCACAGCGCATCGTAATGAACGAAATAAATTTAATTTCGGCAATTAATGCACTCGTCCTCGCTGTCAGCAGCTTTCGGTCCGCCCTCGCAATTGGCAACTTTATGTTTATCATTATTGACTCGTGAGTGAGAGCTGCGCCCAGCCCTGGCCCTTTCCCGCCCGCTTTCTCTTTCACTTGTCCCGTAATGAGCAGCGCTGCCCTCGGCCGGATGTGTGGGTGTGTCCGGGCTTAGATTGCTTCGCATTTCGTAATCAAATATCCAAGCAGCACTGCTTTTCCTCGCTTTTCCTTTCGCAAATCGCAATAAAAACGGAGACGGACAGCAGCAGCAGGAGTTGCAGAAGCAGCTCCCCGGACTTGCCCCTTGGGGTTGAACCACTGTGCTCGACGAGTGCTTAGTCATCATCGAGGCGTCATTGTTTTTGTCCGCAGGCAACCAACACTGTGCAACAAAATCGTGGTGAATGTGCGAAAAACTGCAGTTGAGTTGACAGTTCTGCTGACAGCCTAGACGCACTTCTGTCTCAGCTCTGTTGCACAGTGCTCTTCATTTGACGTCAAGTGGCATTTGCACGCTCAAGCGACACTTCTCCACTAATCACAGTCGGATGGGGACTCTCAGGCAGCAGCTGCCTCCAGTTCACACCTGTAACAAAGAGAGCTTAGTACTATCGATAACAGACTGGCACTTACTGCTGATAGTGTTAGCTCAAATTTGAAAATAATATTCCATTTTTTTACAGTTTCTAAGGGCGGTTTTCCATTAATTGTTTACTTAGTTAACTTTAATTAAATTATAAATTGTTATTATTATTATTCTTTCAGTTAAAATTTGAATATAATTTTCCATTTTTTTATAGTTTCTATGGACGCTTTTCCATTAATTTTTACTTAGTTAACGTTGATTAAATTATAAATTATTATTATTATTATTCTTTGCTTTTCTTTTAATGTAAAAAACAAATAAATTTAATAAAATAAAATTAAATTAATAATATTATTTTTACAAAAACCATGATATACTAGAACCCCATAAACTTGGATTTAAACACATATAGTTAATAGTACATGTAGAATTTAATGAAAGTGTCCAAAATCCTAACGTTTCTTTTCAGCGTAAATTAGATTCTTATGTTTTTTTTCCTTAATTGTTTGCTATTTATATTAAAATGAAATAATATTAAATTATAATGAAGAAATAAATAAAAATAAAGCTTATTATTTGCCATATGAAATAAATGCCATTTTTTAATTTAAAACGATATAATATCATCAGAATAAATATAAACTATCGCCGGCAAATTTTTCACCGACTATCGACCGTTCGCTATCACCAGCTACTTCAAAGTGTGTGTGAGGTCTCTTCCATACACTCACACGCAAGTGTAATTAGCAAATAGGTGGAATCCACAAAAAAGTCGAGCAGAGAGCAAGCTAATAACTTGATTAGAGATTAAAGACACACACACACCAGCACACACACACAACGTGACTTAATTAAAAGCCGGGCGAGCTGTTTCCTCTAAAGCCCTACAAGGTCTGTCAGTTAATCGACATTTTCCCCGCATTTCCCGCTTTTCCCGCTTCCGATTTCCCGACAAAAAGGATAATATCGCATGTATCCATTACACTCGACTTCCCGAGCTGCCACCCTGCTGGTACCCCCAGCCCGGCGACTTCAGTCAGCCACGACCATGTCCATGTCCATGGCCATGTCCGCATCCGCGTCCAGTCGAGTCCATCAACGGCACATCAAACTGTCCGAGTGCAATAACAACAATGGAACCATTCAATCAGCGGGCATAAAAACATAAAGAGATTTTAATTTTTTGATTATGCTGCCAGCCGCTCACATGTGCGAGTGTGTGCCAGTGTGTGCGGGTGTGCGTGTGTGTGCGTGCTTCCTGCTCCCGAGGGAACTTTTCCTTCTGCTCTAGCTGCAGCTCCGGCGTCTTTTGTTCAATCGTTAATCAATGAAGTCCGTGCGTGTCTTCCCCCTCAATCCGGCTGACCCTCTGAGGGTGACCCCTGGTCAGGCCCGTTGCTGGCCCGTGCTGTTCGTCCGGCGTGGGCAGCTCATTTGTGCGTTTAGCATAATAAAAAAGGGAAAGCGAAATCAACGTCGTGGAGTAGTTGGCCGGAAAAAGCAAGTTGATTAAATTTCAATATCGAAACTCTGCGCTAATGCGACGTAATTTGGACTTAAGTCGTTTCCGAATCAGACACAATAATTGCAGCGATCAGGGCCTGATGGGGTGCCAGACAGGGGAAATTGGTTCAATTAAGCTAAGGTTCGACATGAGAGAAATACATCAATGCAAACACGAACTGAAGACTGACTACAGAAACTAAGCTAAAAAAAAACCTGAGTTACTGCCTGAGTTCCAATAATTGCAGCAGCTCGAGGTAGGGTTTCGGGTGAGATCCACTTGATTGAACTCGATATGATTGATAGAGATAGAAGGAAAAACTTTCTTGGGAAATCGTATTAGGCAGTCAAATGAAAACCATAGCCTCGTCGTCTCATCCCACACAGAAAGGGTATAGAGAGCAGGCACGCAAACACAAGGACAAACGTAGGATTCGACTTCCCAGCTAATGCGTCGTAATTTCGAGTCTCTTCCGAGTCTCAGTTCCAATTATTGCAGCTGATCAGGCGAGCGGGCACCTGAGCTCAGCCATGCCGTGCCAGGACTCGCTCCTGCTGCTTCCGCTCAATTTAACAATTGAATGCAATGCGAGGAGCCATACACAAAAGACAAATCATAGCTATTAATTCCGCACTCGAGGAATGTTTCATTACATTATGCTGGATCGAAAGTCGGGCACGGGAAAAGGGCGCATATGTGAACTGGGAAGGGGTTTCACTTTGCCGTACTTTTAATTTCCTCAGCGCCGCCTTATTACGCTCATTCATATGCAAATCGCTGGAGTGTAGCACAAAAGGCACGAGGAAAGCCAAGGAAAATCGCAGAGAAACCTGCGATTAAAAAATAGCAGCGCGGGCATATGCCCAGACCCAGACTCAGGCCTAGGCCCAAGCCCAGAAACCCAGGCCAGATCTTAAAGTGCCTGAGAGCAAAGAGTGCAGGATTTTCACCTCATAACCCAGTTGAAAAAGGGCCTGGCAACGCCTCTCGCTGGTGGTGGTGGTGTTTCCATGTCCTCTGTCCTCTGTCCTCTGTGCTCCGTCTTCCGTCCTGCGTCCTCTTAACTACCCGCGGCATGGACGCTCAAATACTTTCTGGGGTTGTTGCTATTATCCCCGCTCGTCTTGCTGTCGTTTGGAACTGTACTTTTGCTTTGTTGTACTACAATTCCGCTTTGAGCATCCCATATCAAATTTGAATGAATCGCCTTCCTCCTGCCCCCCTCTCTCCGGCGTTTCCTTCGGGGACTTCATGCGGCGTTTGGCGTTTGTCGTTCACCGTTCACCGTTAACCGTTTACCAACTCATAGTGGTTCCCTCATAGGGTTACATTCCGCACAACTTATAATTTACATGTTTCACGATTTCTCAATTGTATCACTTGGCGCCGGAGTAAACAGCACAGTCCGCAGTTCAGTTCTCAGCGTTTTCAATTTCCGCTGCGATTTTCCCTTCTTCTATTTTTGTTTGGGCTCGCTTTTGTTTGGCCAAACAATTAATGTTATTTGCATAGTTGGTGGGTTTTTCGAACCCCTCCACCTCCTGCCTTCCATCACCCCTCGCTGCCAGATCGAAAACTAAACACACACAAAAGGACCACTGAAACTGGTCACATGTGGCCCTATTGACGGAGGCAGGCCGCAAAGCCCAAACTCATAGATACCCTCTAGCAGTTCTGTGTATAAGTTCTTAATGAAACGTTTTGAAACAGATCAAATAAGGCTGAGTTCTATTGATCTAAAATTCAAAATTAAAATTAAAATTTTTAAAATATGGGTAAATATCATTTTAAAACAATCTATGCTAAAAATCAAAATGTTGTAAGTAGTCATAAATGTTTTTAAAAGAGTGAGAGAGAGTTATATTATTTATAAAATAATGGTAAGCTTCATTTTTTAAAAATATATGCTGAAAATCGGTGAAATTTGTAATAAATACCTACAAATATTTTTAGAGAGTGTAACAGTACTCCCAAATATTTATAATATTTATTAGAGTGTCTCGAAGTAAGAAACGTATTTGTATAAAGTTTATAAATATATTGGTAAATTTCTCTTTTCAAAATTCTATGCTGAAAATGGAATATAGTATATAGTAATACTCACAAATATTTTTTACAAGTTGTAATAAAATTAATGACATATTGCTACATTTTTTTTAATCTTTGCTGAAAATCAGATTACAGTAAATACCCACAATTATTATTTAGAGAGTAATATTGGTATTTTTATAAACTTGATAATATATTTGTGAAGTTAAATTCTATGCTAAAAATCCAAATACAGTAAATACTCAAATATTATAAGTTTCTCGGCAACCGAATGAATATACCCTGCACTCTCTCGCCGCATTTACAGCGCACAGCAAGTGCTCCGCGCCCGAGGCGAGGACCTGTCTTTGCCTGCTTAGCCCAGCTTGCCATTAAATTGTATTTGACTTTGAAAATATTTCTAGGCCAGCTCGTGTGGCATGCAGCATGTGGCATGTGGCGCGCTGTTGCTCTAGGTGGTAGCACAACTGACAGTTTCGAGTGCAGCGCCGGCGCCCCTTGAAGTCGAACTTGCAGTGCACAAGCTCAAGTGGAGCTCTGCTAATGTGCGAAATTTGTTGCTCAACTGCGGCAAATGCCACTTGAGTTTTTCCGAGAATCTGCAAAAAGGCGCAAGTGTTGCGACTCACACACGCACACATACACATTGAATTTTCCGCTGTTTATTTATTTACCCGACACGAATTTGTCATCATCTCGTACAGTTTCTCGTACACCTCACATGCTTCTCCCGCTCTCACAGCCCCCGTTCCAACTGTCGGCTTACATATGGCGTTGTTTGCATAGCCACGCCCATCGCCCAGCGGCCACCCTGTTGCGTTTGTTTGCACAGCAGTCGAAAATTTCAATTAGAGCAAGAAAAAAATACATTCTACAAAATGTTACCTAATTAGTTTTACTTATGCAACTCCAATTATAAAATTCAAATTAAATATTCTTTTCGTGTGCTCAACAATAGCTTTTGGCCCACGGCATGGCACTTGACCCACTGCTCTCGAGTCACCTACACACCAGAGTCGCGAGTACATGCGCTCAGCGCATTATTTCCTCTCCATTGCCGTTGACAGCAATTTCATTCCAATAAAATAATAATATAAATTGCGAAATTGGGAAATGGGCAAGTGGGAAACTCGAAATGAAATGAAAAACACTTTCCCAGCAGTTCATAATTTGCACAGTCTCTGCACCCCTGACGGCAGCGCGCAAATGAGATAAACGGAAGGAAACGCGTTTGCTTCCTGTACCTCAACGACGGACCGAACGCCCCCCTTCTGACCCCTCGGCCCTTCAATTCATTCCAACAGCTTGTTGTTAATTTTTAATAAATATTGAACGACTCAAGTGGGCGGGGCCGCTACCCCGACAATATGCAAATTCTGGCACAATTTTCGCACACAAGGCGAGAGTCATAATTTGCGCATCACGTGCGCGTTTATTGCGATGATTATCGTAGTGATTTTCCGCGCTTTCCCCCCGCTTTTCCCATTATGTGCATGTTGATTAAAAATCTGATGTCTATTTACAACGGCATATTTTTGTTTATTTTGCGTTATTGCCACGTGCCACACGTCGGCAAGTGTGTACAGTTGGGCCTACGCCGTAAATAAGAACTGAGAGCAACCACGAACTCTGCACCAATGCTTTAGCTATATATAATAATAATATTTTCGTTTAATTTCATAATATAACTTATTATGTTCTACCAAAAAAGAAAGCTACAGTCAAACGCACTCCACAGTAAAATAGCATTCAAATACCAATAAAATTATTATAGCCGAAATCTAGAGTCTCCAGCCATAATAATAGCTGAGAATAGCTGTTAATACACACAGACAGTGTTCACACGAAGCTAATAAACCAGTTTAGGTCTTAAAAGTCTCAAATTATTATATATATTTGTATTTCCCACTTTAAATTAAATATTTTATCTTTAATTATTTTTATCAAAAGTAAGCACAATGTATTGCGGAGAAGTGTGAAGGGTATTCACTGGTCGTTAATGTTTTCGAGTTTTCTCAACGACTCCCAATTTCCATTGCATACTTTGGGGCACAGTTTAAAATCGAAAACTTGTTCGCTTTTTGCTCGCATGCTTCCTCTTGTTTTTGCGCAACTTCCTTGGCTTTTTCCACCTGTAACCCAGAGGATGTCGCCGATTGCCAAGCACAAGGGAAAGCGGTGCCTGATGAAAAGTTTTCTCCACGGAGCGGTTCACGGGTGCAGTCTACAGTTAGTACAGTATAGTTTTGTTTATCAGCTACAAGTCACAATACGCACCTCGCTGAGCGTTACCTCCGGCTGCCGCTGGCAATCGCTGAACAGCGCAAAAAGACTCAGCAGCGTCAACAGGCAGCACAGGCAGCTCTGCATTGTGGCGATTGATAAATACTATATATGCTTTTCTCTGCGATTCTGCGTGCACTTGGGTCGAGTTATGCACTGCGACTGACAAATCAGCATAGCATAACAATACTACCCAGCAGCAGAATGCAGATTAAGAGCGACGATGAATGAATACAAACATAGATAAGTTGTAGTAAACGATATAAATAAAGTTCGAGTCTGCTCTTTTATCTGGGAAATGGAAGGATTGTTCGCATTAATCATTTTAAGAAATTAAATAATAATATAATATGTGTTCTTAATTATTAGGCCAACCAGTAGCTCGGACATGTTTCTCACTGCAATATATTTAAGCCGTACTAAACGATTTTTCATTTGACTGTACTTCGAACTTAAGGTTAACGGACTGTAGACGGACAAATATGCTTGCTAAAAACGCAATATATTTTTCATTAAAATATATATTAAAACAAGCTGAAACTTTTTTAAGTATTATATTTAATTTTAGAAATTTTTAGTCTGGACACTCCACAAACTCAGACAAGGCCTGTTAGGATTTTCATGAAAGTGCTCTAAATATTAAATTGTATAATATGTTTACATATATATCAAATTTGTAACTTAAAAGCACGTAGTCGCATAATTGTAAAACATTTACACAGAACTTATAATAATCGACACTATCGATAAAAATAACGATATTTGCTTACTATTGCACCTTATATGTCAGGGCGGGAACTTATTGTGCATCTGAGTGCATCAAAACTATGCCACTGTATACAACTCCCTGCACTCCCCTCACACTCTTGCTTTGAGCTTCCGTTCCGTTTGGAATTGTTGTTATGCAAAATGCTTTTCCGGCGATAAGCAGTCATGTTTATGTCTCGGTCATCGCTTTGCTCTCCGCCTCGAAGCACACTTCGCCCTATCACTACACTGAGCACTAATTCTGTTTTTATTCTCGCCGTAATTCGATTGGAATCCATTAACTAATGAAACCGATCCATGCGTCTCTCTCCTTTTTTTGGCATTCTAATTTCATTGAGTTTCCGCAAGAATTTCGCCAGAAATGCTATGTGCCTTACCCTTGCCCAGCCAGGGGTGCATTTGACGCTATCCTGCAGCCCGTTTGCAAATGGACATGTCACCCGAGGCTGTCGCATTTATTGATATGAGTCGCACGGAATTAACAACTCGATAAACTTTTATCGTTTTGCATTTGGGAACTCAGCTGCAAATAAATAGAAAAGCAATAAAGCAGAGAGAGAGGGAAAGAGAGACCGAGAGAAAAGCGAAGCGAGAACATCGAGAACGTATAATAATCATAAAATGGGAACACCGAAGCCAACGATAGCGTAGGGCAGCGTTTAGTGGCAGCTGTTCTGCACCTGTGGAGCTCCTAAGTACGTATGGTAGGTATGACTCCCTTGTATGGCATATGGCTAATTTTGCAGTCCACTTTAGAGTTGTTTTCCATTTGCCCGGCCGCAGCAACAAAACGTTACGAAACTCAATTACCAGAGGAGGGTTGCTCGTAAATTGATTAGACGACCTTTTATCGTGGAGGCACCACAAAAAATGTTCGGAATTGCCTTTATAATTGCAGCGCGGGCGTGGCAGTTACGCCCACTGGCATCCGCCCAGTAATTGCATTGGTTTGTGTGTGCTGCCGCTGCCTGTAAAAAAAGCGGGGCTCTTTAAGCTCAAGAAGAAATACATCATAATACGAGTAACATATCAATCAATTAGCTAAAGCTTATAAATTTCTTTGTAAAATTTCTAGCCTTTAACCCAAAGATCTCAGCACAACACAATGAAAAATAATATTCATATGAAAATAATATTCAGACTTTAATATACATCACACTATTAATATTCAATCAATCTTCAATCTTTTACTTTTCGACTCAATAAACTTTACATTAAATTTAACATGTACACTAAAATTTTCCAGCATTTTTTGCACCATGCTCCCAAATGCGTGAGGTAAAAACTGGTACCATACCTACATATAGATAACCATCTTAATGTAGTTCAAGGTTAACCCAAAAATCGCCAAAGCTTCATAATGAGCTGCGCAAACAGAGCGATAGTAAGCTGTCTTCAGCCTGGTCATCAGCAGGGGCAGCATCATGAATATTAATGTGGCATATATATGACATGCGTATGGCAACGCACACAGCTGCACACACACGCACACTCGCACACTCGCACTGCACAGACTTCAACATCAAGTTGAGCGCATAAAAGAGTCAAGTTCACTTTCACTGCGCTGACGCACAGCTCATTATACGCCTCGATGATGGAGGCTATCGACGATGTTGACTCCGATGATGATAATTACGATTTAGCTGATGATCATTAGCCGCAGTCAGCGCTGCTCAGACCAATTTTGGTCAGTGGCACAGGCCCAGCAGGGGGACAGGGCGGGCAACTGTGCATACAAATGCCTGGCTTTGTCTTCTGGCTATTTTTGGCCAACTCGCCTGATGGATGAATGACATCGATTTGAATTTGGGCAGCGCTCAGCCTCAGCCCCTCTGCTGCCACCACCTTCAGCAGCGGCACTTGGCACCTGGCTTGGCTCTGCATTGCATCACTCCACGGCCGACGCGTCGAATTGGATGAGCTGACGGCGCTGCACGCGAATGGACAGTGAAAGCAAAGTGTGGCAATCAATGACGACATCAGAGCCAAACTGCAATATCAAGTTTAACCAGCTGGCTGGAAAAAGTGAAACAGCTGATAGTTAGCCCGTCTGTCTGCTCATCTGTCTACCTGTGCGACTGTCTGTCTGTCTGTCTCAGCATTTTCTATAGAGTACGATGACACTCGGCTACAAAAATAACAGCAGCAGAATTGAAGTACATTATATGAAATATTTTATTGCTTATTAGCTGCAGTGCAAACAGATCGGCTTGACAATATTTAAATATAGCATATTAGTAATTATTTTTTAAATATTTGTAATTATTTTTTAATCACTCAGACTATTCGCTAGCTCACCTTGCTCGGCTTTTAACTGATTTCACTATAGGAGCAACGCTTCATCCAATACATGAACCCGTTGACTGAGCTGCTCTTTCGTGTTCGCGTATGTTTAATGTATAGTAGTAAAGCAGATATTTTAAGCAGACAAATTATCTATTTCTTGTTTTTAAAACAAAATAGGCAGTATAAGCAATAATGTGTACTAAACTATCAAACGTCAAGTCAAGCAATTGGCTATAATTAAATTGATAGAGCTTGTCGATCTCTTTCGAGCATCTCTATCAGCCAATACACACACCATTTTGCCCAAGCCACGCAATCAGATAACTGAAAAGCAGAGTCTCAATTATTAATCGTAGTTTATTTTCGTATTATCTTTAATATTTTTTTATTTTTGTCATATACTAATTAAATTAAACTATTGCATGTTTCCAATATTTTATTTTGAATTTAAAAATTAATTACAGTTTCAGCTCGTTTCAGCTCAAACTCTTGTCGTCCAGTGCAGCGCGCAGTGCGCTCTAAGTGCTCGGACAAACAAATAAAACTCCACGTTGTTGTAAATTGCAGTTAACAACGGCTTCTGTCTGCGGTCAATGCTGAATCATCTGGCCAGGCAACTCCAACTGGCCGCTTGAAGGTGGCTATGGTGAAGCTGCAGCTCCACGCCAAAGCACAAGGCCAATTGAGGTCTCGAAACATTTCTGGCAACTGATTAATTGAAACCGCAAGAGTGTGTGTAAATATTTTAATAGATTATTTAAATAGAAACATGTTTTTCAGACTTTTGTTAGCACACCATAACACACACACCTACACACATACACACACACACACACACACGCGAGGCAAGCAGCTGGTTGCCATTAGATAATTAGCAAAATATGTACAAATATTTAGAGAAAAAACACACTATAATTTCCAGCCGTGCGGCGGGGAGTTGGTGGTGAGGGGCGCGGGGCGGTTGAGTTTTGTGTCTCTCTTCTTGTCAAATCTGACGTCAAGCGAAATTCTTTAGCTCGTCGTCGGCGGCTTGGTAATGCTCTCGATCCAACCGATGTAGCTCAGGACAGAGGTGTAGACGCCCGGGCCGGAGCCGCACTGCGTGAAGCCATAACTCACGATGCCGTAGGCCACCCAGCGCGAGTGCTGGCGATCGAAGTACATCAGTGGCCCTCCGCTGTCGCCGGCACAGGTGTCCTTGGACTTCTCACCACCGGCGCAGAGCTGCTTGGGGCCCAGCCGCACGCCGTACAGATCGAGAATCTTGCTGCAGTTCTCGCTGGACACGTAGGGAATGCGCAGCTTCAGCTTGATCGGGCTGTGCGTGTTTATGAAGTAGTTGTTAACTTCAAGAGAGAGAGAGAGAGAGAGAGAGAGAGAGAGATCAATAAATACATATATAGCGTATTTTTATATGGCATATATTACAGAGATCGGTGCGTCCCCAGCCGGAGACGGAGAACATCTGGCCCTCGACCAGGGGCGTCGTCTCGGCACTCTTGCTGGGCAGGCAGATGGGCATGATGAAGTGTGTGAAGGAGACCGGATGCTTCAGTCGTATGATGGCAATGTCGTTGTACTTGTAGTTCGAGTACTCCTTGTACTCCGGATGCACGTGTATGTGCTCGAAGGCAATGTCCAGTGCGGCGTCTGCGCAGCTCAAATAGTTCGGCTCCTCGATGCAGTCCGGTTCCGTCTTCACGTTGAACTCGCCCAGGCGCACATGTTTCCTGACAAGAAGACTCAATTAGCAGATCATTGCGAGAACTCAGAGTGTACAGAACCTACAGGCCACGACGTTCGCGCACGCCCTCGCCCTGCACACAGTGGGCGGCGGTCAGTATGTGACGGTCGTCGATCAGTGCACCGCTGCAGCCATAGTCATCTGCGAGAGAAATAGATAAATACAATTTTAACTATAGTCAGAAAATTTTTAACTAATTCTAAGCTAAAGTAAGACTATTTTGACTTAAAAATTAAATTAAATTTCCAAATAATTGCAAACTTAAAACTTAAAAGTTATACTTCATTTTAAAATCTAAGTGTTAACTATTTTTTTTTTTTTTAAATAAGAGTATTACAATTTAAAACTTAGATTGAATTTTCAATTTAGGCATAGCAAAATTTTTTGTAGTCCAAATAAAAACCTTAGACTTTGCGACATTCTACCAAAATCATCTAAAGCATAGAACATTAGGATGAAAGTGTACAAAAAAATTATTAATCATTATAATTAAATCTTGAGAACTGCTTAAAATGAATTCAAAATTTTTAACATGGTTATAATAGTGCAGAAAGTGCACAAAAATGTTATTAATCATTATAATTAATTTTTTAAAACTGCTTAAAATAAATATAAAATTTTGATCATAGTTATATTAGTTTAGAACGTGTACAAAAATATTATTAATCATTATAAATCAATTTTGAAAACGGCTTAAAACTAATTTAGAATTTTAACATATCTCAGATCATTTTGAAAAGTCGAGAAAATTAGCAAGAACAAAATAGAGCAAAATCCCTATCCAACATATATATCCAAAAGTAAATCCATCGATTCTTTAGAAAATAACACGACTTTGAAGTCGAAAGGAAATTAACTAAGGAAATGATGATATATCTGAAGGCCCATCAAATCTTACTCGAATGGTAGACCAGCAGTGCCAGCCAGGGATACTCGTCCAGCTCGGCGATCTCGCCGCCATAGATGCGATTGGTGACCTGCTTGCCGCACTCGTTGAGCAGATTGAATCCCGTGCTGGGCTCCACGGTCTGGATGCGCCGCTTGAGCTTCTTGCGCTTAAACCGGGCGGTGACATCGAGGAAGCGTCGGTATTCGAATTTCGAGAACTGTATGACGGGATAGAGATAATCCTGCCCGTTCGCCGGGCAGCAGACCAGCGGCTTGTACTGCTGCGCTGCATCATCGGCTTCTGCGTCGCTGCCGCACTGCACCTTCTTGAGGAAGTTGACGCGCTCCGAGCTGAGATTGGTGGCATTGCGCACCAGCAGGTAGGCGGCACACTGTCCGACCGGCAAGCAGACGCCGCGCTTCGTCTCGTTGGGTATCTCGCAGCTGAGATGGTGCTGTTCCAGCTTCACATCCGACGCCGACAACGACGAGCAACAGCAGCAACGGAAGCAGCAGCTGGCGAAGCCAAGGGCAAGCAGCGCGCTGGTCGCCCACAATGCGCCGTTGGCTCTGGGATGCGTCGGGTACATCAGCTCGATCGGTCGTCGGCTGCAAACGCTTGCGACACGCGACACACACGACACACACGGCGTATACGCAATCGCACACACAATTTCAATCCGTTCGCGCGAACGATCAGCCGTGTATTAAATTCGAATTTGAATGCTGAGCACACCGAAACCGCAACCGCAACCGAAATCGAAACCGAAACTCAATTCGGAGTCGAAGTCGGAAGAGCCGAAGTCGCTGTTGGCTGTAGGTGCCAAAAACGAAAGAAAATGAATAACAAAATCCAAAGAAAACAAAGAGCAGACGAAATAAATACGCGTTAGGTTGCCTGACACCAAAACGAGCTCGCAACTGCAGTCGACTGTAGCGTCGATGTCGACGCCGACGTCGACGGCGGCGTCTCTCGAAACGGGAGCAACAGTCAACTCAAGTCTTACCCGGGTCCGGTTATGCAATCCGACGACAGCGCTGAGCTGCTGCTGCTGCTGCTGGGCAGCTTTTCTACTACACTTTGTTTTTATTGCTATTTTTTACATTTTTGTTTTCACTTTCGTTCGCTGCTCGCGCCGCAGACCGTTGCCAACTTTGGGGCGCAGCTTTTTCAACTGACGTTCATTGCCTCGCGAAAGCTCTGTAGACCGTTAACTGATTTGAAGTACCTACAAATAGAGTTTTTGGCATGTGTAATTTTTTCCTATTTGTCAATCTGTCTATCTGACCGTCTGTCTGTCTGTCTGTCCGTCTGATTGTCTGTCTGTCCGTCTGCCTACCTGTTCGTTTGTCTGCCCATATGTCTGTCCGGCTGTCTCTCCGTCTGTCTGTCTTCCTATATGTCCGTCTGTCCGTTCCTCTGTCTGTCTGTCTATCCATCCGTCTGTCTGTCTGTCTATCTGTCCGTCTGTATGTCTACCTATCTGTCCGACTGCCTGCCCGTCTGTCAGTACGTCTGTATAGTATGTCTATCTATCTGTCCGTCTGTCTGTCCTCCTGTCTGTCCGTCTGTATGTCCATCCGCATGTCTCTCCGTCTGTCTATTCACCTATATTCCAGTCTCTCCGTTTGTCTGCCCCACTATCCATCTGTTTTTCCTTACGTGTATGAACTCTTCGATCTCAGCAACAGTGAATGCTAGAGACGCCAACTTTGAGATGACATTTACTTATACCATACACAAATCAAGTTTCTTTATAGGTTAGGCATAATTAATATTATATTTTAAATCTCAATTTTCGAACTTCAACAAAGTCATGACACTAATCAAAACTTCATGCTATGCGCCAACCATGGTCCATAGCTGCGCACGCGAGTGAATACACTCGGTTGGTACACGTTGCCGCAAACGCCCTGGCCATAGGATACGATTCCCTCGAGCACCATGCGCTTGCTCTTGAACATGTTCATCAAGGGGCCGCCCGAATCGCCATTGCACGAACCTTTGTCCTTTGAGCCGGCACATATTTGATCGGAATTTCTCCACGAGTCCTCCAGACATTTTGTAGAACTCCACAGTGGCACAATCGCCTGACGTTTCTTTGGTGGTTCGCTATCCAAGTTCATATCCAGGGTAAGACCCCAACCGGCAACAATGACTTGTGTGTTCGCCGAGGGCTCCAGAATATTGTTGGTGCCAAATGGCAGACAGATCGGTTTCAATATGCCATCAAACTGTATGGCCGATCTCAGGCGAAGCAGTGCGATGTCATAGTGCATTGACGTGCTGTTGGGATTGTAATTCATGTGCGGAACGGCCGATTCAACGCCATATAACTTGTATTTCTGACACTCGAGGGTGCCATAGTCGCAGTACGGCCGCTGGCTAAAGTCTCCCAATCGCACACCAGATCTACAGGTAGTATAAGAAATTCACACTATGTACGTGATGCTTGTGATTATAGGGGCTATATGTTAGACTTACACTCCTCCCAAGATGGTGACAGGTTTGTGCCCAACCACACAATGGGCAGCCGTAAGAACGTAGCGAGAATTAATAACCGAACCGGCACAGGACCCAGTTTTGTTCGTCTCGTTGGCATATTGTAGGCTTGCCATCCAGCTGTACTCATCGGCTTCGGCTGGTTGACCGCCAACCACATAGGGCCTGTTATAGTACGGTGTTAATCCACAATCCGTGGGAAACTTCAGCGACATTGTGTTTCTCTCCGGCTCAGGACAACAGAAGAGGCCAAGGTTTCCGCATCTGGTCCTGATTCGATCTGGATGCTTATCACACTCAGACTTTGGCTGGCAGGTACCATGCCTTCCTCGTGTCATGCATTTGATGCTGAGTGTGCCCAGCACTTGCAGCAGTACGAGAAACAATATAATATATATATAATTCATAATGTTACCACAGCAAACGCAAGCCACACACTGAAGTTCGAAGCGCTGATCTCCCGCAATTTATACGCCTGTATTTCTTCACCACGTTGCCGATAACGGAGGTATATACTAGAGAATTTCATATATATGTATAGTCACATTTACTCATAATTTTTCTTTTACGCTTAAGCATGTTTCCATTTTTATTTCTTTATTTTTTTTTTTATTATATTTTTGTTCAATTATTAAGGTTCGTTTATATGCTTTGTTTTCATACAATTTTTTCGACCGATGGTTCTCTTGTAGTTTAATGTTATAGTATTCCAATTTCAATGAAATTTCTTGGGAAAGGTATGTGGCAAATTTGGGTACGATATTTTAAAGAATACCCGAAAGGTTCCTTGACAGTTATACGGTCAGGTCTGGCATGTTTCAACTTATTTACAGCACGTAGATGAATATATACTAAATTTCGTCAACTTTGCTTCAAAACTGAAGACTAATTTGCGTTGCAACAAACGTCTTTTGATACTGATCAAAAATACATATAACTTATAGAGTCTGACATATTTTCTTCTGCGATTTCCAAATATCTAGTCAAAATTTGTACACCCCTTTGTCCGTCCGTCTGTCTGTCAGTCTATTAGCCTGTAAATTTGTCCATCCGTCTGTCTATCCATCCGTCTGTCTGTCTGCCCGTCTGTCTGTCTGGCTGTCTGTTCGCCTTTCCGTCAGTATGCCCGTCTGTCTGTCTGTCTGTCTGCCTGTCTGTCCGCCTTTCCGTCAGTATGCCCATCTATCCATTCGTTTTCCCGTCAGTCTATATAAACTCTTCGTTCTCAGCAATAGTGCGTGCTAGAGACACCAAATTTGAGACGATCATTACTTATACCATACACAAATCAAGTTTATTGTTAGGTTAGGTATGACACCTCCTCCAAAACACGTATCTTCTCAATCTTCGATTATAAACAAAGTCATGACACAAATCAAACATTCATATTACGATCCAACCATCTTCCATAGCTGCGCACGCGAGTGAATACACTTGGTGTATTCCCATTGCCGCAAACGCCCAGGCCATAGGATACGATTCCCTCGAGCACCATGCGTTTGCTCTTGAACATGTTCATCAAGGGGCCGCCCGAATCGCCATTGCACGAGCCCTTGCCCTTTGAGCCGGCACAGATTTGATCGGATTTTCGCCTCGAGTCCTCCAGACATTGCGTGGCACTCCACAGTGGCACAATCGCGCCACGTTTCTTTGGTGGTTCGCTATCCAAGTTCATATCCAGGGTAAGACCCCAACCGGCAACAATGACTTGTGTGTTCGCCGAGGGCTCCAGAATATTGTTGGTGCCAAATGGCAGACAGATCGGTTTCAATATGCCATCAAACTGTATGGCCGATCTCAGGCGAAGCAGTGCGATGTCATAGTGCATGGTTACCACGTCGTTGGGTTTGTAATTAAAGTGATATACGGTCGATTCAACGTCATAATACTTGTATCTCTGACACTCGAGGGTGCCATAGTCGCAGTACGGCCGCTGGCTAAAGTCTCCCAATCGCACGCCAGATCTACAGGTAGTATAAGAAATTCACACTATGTACATTTATGGTATACCCTACATTATAGGGGCTATAGACTTACACTCCTCCCAAGACGGTGATAGGTTTGTGCCCAACCACACAATGGGCAGCCGTAAGAACGTAGCGAGAATTAATTACCGAACCAGCACAGACCCCAGTTATGTTCGGCTCGTTGGCATATTGTAGGCTTGCCATCCAGCTGTACTCATCGGCTTCGGCTGGTTGACCGCCAACCACATAGGGCCTGTTATAGTACGGTGTTAATCCACAATCCGTGGGAAACTTCAGCGACATTGTGTTTCTCTCCGGCTCAGGACAACAGAAGAGGCCAAGGTTTCCGCATCTGGTCCTGATTCGATCTGGATGTTTATCACACTCAGACTTTGGCTGGCAGGTGCCATGCCTTCCTCGTGTCATGCATTTGATGCTGAGTGTGCCCAGCACTTGCAGCAGTACGAGAAACAATATATTATATATATAATGCATAATGCTATCACAGCAAACACAAACTGCACACTGAGGTTCAAAGCAAAGATCTCCCGCAATATATACTTCTGTAGCCGATAACGGAGGTATTTCTTTTATATATAAAGTTATGTTAAAAATATTTTTATGCTGAGGCATGATTCCAACTTTATTTCACATATATTTACGCTTTTGATTGGATTTCTTATCAATTGGTAAGTTCATTTCATGTGGTAGGTAAAGAATTCTGGGATGTTTTAAAATAAAGTGAATAAAATATTGTTATAAAATAATCTAGAAATTTTTAATTCAATGATTTTTTTTATATGAACAGTAAAAAAAGCTAGAAGCACCAAACTTGGTATTAAGATAACATTACACAGAATGCGGATTTTAAAATTTTTTGATGCTACGCCCACCGCCTCCAGAAATCGATTTTGTAAATTGATAAATCAAATTGTAGGAAAAGTAGAAAAGTTACGGAAGTTTTTTTAAGTATGGTATTATCGTAGACAATACTAATATTGACCAACCGTATAAATTTAAATCCGATCGAACAATAAACACAGAAGTTATAGGTGCGAGAAATTGCCCGGCGTTTTTTCACTTGTTATACCATTTACCCATTGAAAATGGTTAAAAAATGGTATATTAACTTTGTGCAAATGTATGTGACAGGCAGAAGGAGGCGTGGCAGACCATACAAAGTATATATATTCTTGATCAGCATCAATAGCCGAGTCGATTTGGTCATGTCCGTCTGTCTGTCCGTCTGTATGAACGCACAGATCTCAGCTATAAAAAGAGCTAGAGTCACCAGACTTGATGAGAGTGTGCGTGTATTGAATACGCAGATCGAGTTTATTTCAAACTTGATGTGCCACGCCCACCGACTCCGCAAATCGATAAATGCGTATTTCGATTTTTTCCAAATAATTCAATAACGAAAAGAGATAAACGCACCAAATATAGTAGGAGGGTGTCTTGCAACATTATGCAGAAGTTGGATTTTAGACTTTTGGATGCCACGCCCACCGCCTCTAAAAAACACATTTTTATAGTTTAAAAGAAAACTAGAAAAGCTAGAAGCACCAATTTTGGAAGTAAGATGCCTGGTAATATTACGGAGAGTGCGGATTTTCAAATTTTGGATGCCACGCCTACCGCTCCCAAAAATCGATTTTGTAAATCGGTAAATCAAATTAGAGGAAAAGTAGAAAAGTTTCCGAAATTTTTTTTAGGTATTATTGTAGATAATAATAATATTGACCAACCCTATAAATTTAAATCGGATCGGAAAATAAACACAGAAGTTATGGGCACGAGAAGTTTCGCTCACAACAGTAGAGGCCCGATGCCGACTGCGCTCGCCGACTGCGCACGCACAGTCGTGGCGTAGTCAGTGTGCAGTCGGCATGTGCCATTAGCGTCAATGCATGTGTATTTGTCTTCGAAAATATGCGATGCGTTGTTATTCGCCGAATAAAAGTAATTCAAATTAAGAATTATTTTTTAACAGCGAAGGGCAAATGGTATCTTACTGTCGAGTGCACTCGACTGTAGCTTTCTTCACTTGTTTTTAATTATATTATCATATATATTATGTTATTATAAATAAAATAGTCAATTGCTTATGAAGGAAATGATCAAATCATATTTCCTCATACTTTATCGCCTATAAACTCATTATCAAATTTTCCTCAATCCAAGCTTGGAAACTGTGCACTTGCGTAAGCAGTACTGGGGTGAACGGATTATCGCAGTCCATGTAACCTTGGGATATGATGCCCTCGAGTACCATACGCTTGGGCTGGAAGTAGCGCATCACTGGGCCTCCAGAATCGCCACTGCACGGTTTCCTATGGCCAGCGCCCACACAGATATGGGTGTTCTTGCCCCGCAGCATATGATTACACTCTACTGCATCCCAGACAGGCATGGCAACAGCGCGCTTTTCGGCCCTTTCAATCGGCACCATAGAAAGTCCCCAGCCGCACGCGATCAAGCTCCAGTTTGCCGGTGGATTTAACTCAAGGCTCGGCATGCAGATGGGCTGAAGTTTCCCGTCGAACTGTATTTGCCGGTCCAGCCTAAGCAGCGCAATATCATTGATTGCCAATCCGTGATCCTTCTTGTAATCGCTGTGAATTATTGTGCGTGTGACCACAAAGCGTTGGTATCGCCCACAGCCCACCGCACCACCATAATCACAATAGGGCTCACTCTTAAAATCTCCCAGTCGCAGAGCAGAGCTGCGGATCAAAATATTTCATATACATATATATCACATATCGGATAATTGCATTTGTATAGCTTACACATTTCCGTAACGCTCGGAGACTTGCCCTGTGACACAGTGTGCGGCTGTTAGCACATATAGCGAGTTGATAACCGATCCTGCACAGATACCGAATGACGTCAGATTGTTATTGTACTCCAGACTGGCCACCCAGCTATACTCATCCGGCTGGACTGTATTTCCGCCTGCTATCTGGTCAATGAGATAGCCCGGAGTCCGACCACAGTCCTTGGGGAACTTTGGCGGCAGATTTGGCGTATTTAACGGATCCCTCGGATCTGACCAATCAGATCTTGAGTCAATGATCTCTGTCGGGCAACAGTACAGGCCGGAATTGCCACAAGGCGCGATATTATCGATCGCACACTCCCATTTTCCGGCACACTCTCCCGCAGTGCCATTGAAGCTGCACCTTTCACCGAGCACGACTGATAGCACTTGTAGAAGAAAAACACTGGACCGTACGAAGCGACACATTGTCTACCAATCTGCTCGGGAGGCCAGTCACTTGTGGAATGAGATTCGTAAAGAACTTGAATGAAAACAAGTAAAGAAAACTACAGTCGAGTTACTCAACCCTTAGATACCATGCACTTAATTTCTTTCTAGTACTGTAGCATAGTTACTTTTTAAGGAAAAATTCCTGCTTCTACATTTTCCGTCTTTGTTGTTCGATCAGAATTTGTTGGAATTTGCCGGAGAGCAATTTGAGTTTCAAATAAAAAATCCAACTTAATCAAAATTATTGTTTTCTGTATGCTATGCAGAAACCTGCATAGCAAAATTAATGTCTCTAACTCTCAGTAAAATTCTAGAAAGAGAAGGGCCTGCCACGGCTTCTGTTGAAAACATTTACTATATACAAACCAAATATACCATTACTGTCCTTTTAAAATTAATGAATGATATTTCAAAAGCTGCGCTTATATTTCTCTGCTTCTTACAATAGTTATCTGAGTAGCGTCCGCAGTTTCCAAAGTACATATATATATGCATATATACATGTATATATATTATTTTTATATATATTCAGCTTCGGCACGCCGCGGGGCTCCTATCTTTCTGGCATTATGCTCCCCAGCGTATACTCTAAACAGAAAACTACCTAGCCAAGTCATACATGATCCAAAGTCCAAGCCTACCGCGAAACGAATAGATGCTGCGGTCGTCTCTTATCGGAAGTTTTCTTGTGGTTTCTGCCTTGGGGCAATTAAAGCGCGGCGGCAATGCCATTCTCGATGTCTGGCCTTACGGAATTCCCCAGTTGGCGAAGAACAGTTCATTAGCTTTGACTGCACTCTAATGCTATTTCATAATGTTGTTTATTATGTTTATTTTGATTTTGCGATATAAATACAATTTAAATTTAGATTTAGATTTTTATGTGCTACAATAAATATGTTTAGGTCAGACAATTGGCATTTCTGCAAATCACAATTAAAACTACTTTTTCGGGAAACACATTATATGCGGAATGATTGATGCCTATACCTAGAGTCCTATAGAGTTTCCCGCACAATTATTACAACTACTTTCCTATCAGCTACTGTCGAGATGCCCGGGAAATCATTGATGAGATGTATGGTACGAGGGCAAGATCACAATTCGAGCTACAGAGTGGCAGAGGGCGTGGCGGGCTGCTTACGCCCTCACGTTCTGCTTAATCCAGATATCGTAGGCGGCAACGCTCGTGTAGACGCCCGGCCAGTCCTTGAGGCCGCACTTGTAGCCGAACGACACGATGCCCTCGAGCACCCAGGCATTGTCCCGGAAGCGCATCAGCGGACCGCCGGAGTCGCCGTCGCAGCTGTCCTGTGCGAACTTGCCGCCGGCGCACATCTGAGTAGGCGCGATGCTGATCTTGCGCTCGGCGAACTTGCGCTTGCATTGTGCCGGCTCCACAAAGCCGACCGCCAGCTTCTGCTTGACGGGACTGCGCGCGGTCTGCAGCGTGCGGCCGAAGCCGACCACAGTGTACTGCTGGCCAGCCTGCTTGGCCTCTGGCGCCACCACCGAGGGCAGGCAGGCGGGCTGCACGCTGTCCGAGTAGCGTATGCTGCGCTCCAGCCGCAGCAGGCCGATGTCGTGCAGCTGATTGGGCGTCGTCTCCTGGTAGAGCTCGTGGATGCGCGTCTCCTCGATGCCCACGCGCTGAGCAGCCGACGCGCAGGCGCCGCCCGATCTAGGGCAGTCCACGTCCGTGCGCGTATCGTGCTCACCCAGGCGAGCGGATACCCTACAAGAGAAAATGATATGAAAGTATTAATAGCTAGCGACAAATAGAGCCAGGAACCAGCTCTGGAACCGGAACCTAAGCCAGAGCTTGCAACGGAAAGAAACATTGTATGGGAAATCGAACCAGAGCACACATATTATAGAAGAATTCAGAATACAGAATTCGAACCAGCACTGGAACCAAAAACTGAACCAGAGCTTAGGTGGAAAATAAGCGTTGTAGAATTAAAAAGGGCAAATTGAACCCGTGACAGAAGACACAATCATTAGAGGAGTGTGAACGAAATTAAATTGGAACCAGTACTGGAGCCGAAACCTTAGCCAGAGCTTTAACAAAAAACGTAGCATATAATAAAATTCAGAGTATTCGTATGAATAACAAAAGCATTTTAAGCTCAGAGTGAGAAATTGAACCCTGTCTAGGAACTTGAACCGGAACCAGAAGACACCTATGGCAGTCGCTTTGAAAATATGAATAAAAAAGCCAAACGGAACTTCAGTCTGACCCAGAGCTTATGCCTGATGCAGAACTAGAGACACGGAACCGGAATCGTAAGCTGAACTGGAGCTGAAACCAGCACTATTATGTAATTTACACTATTATGCAATGCGTTTTATAGTGTAAGCAATACAAACCAAATATTATCTGAAGCTAGACGTGCACCGGAACCGGTGTAATTCTTCAATATAAAAATCTGCCCATTCAAAGTGTTAAAGTCTTTGGTCATTCTTCTGATAATGTGTAAGCAGGAAATCAGATACTATTTAGAGCTACTTGCGGCTAATTGAGTTTTAAAAGTGCGAACGTGCCAGACAAGCACCCAAAGCAACCGGTCAAACGAATTAAGAGCGTAGCAAATGGTTATCCACCTCTCCCCCTAACCTACTACTACTCACAACCCACTGTGAATGATTCACAACAAAACACGTTGAATCTGGTTTGGCCATTTAGTAAACTAATTAATATTCTTGAACTTGAAAGAACTCGAAAGAATAAAAGCAAAGCACCCTCTGGTGGGGAGGCCTCGACTTATCTACGTTTGAGTATAAAGAAATACTCATAGATCTGACTGAAATTGTCTTAGGTCTTTTTGCTACTCAACTGAACTGGTTGGCTTAGGCTTCAGCTAAAACACTCAAGCTTCTTCGAAAAGCAGAAGCAAGTCTGGAGTCTGGCTGGAGTCTGTACTACCCTCTCACCTATTTAACCGTGGTGCAGGGTAGGCAAACAAACAACTTGGCTACAGTAGCGTCACGGTGATTCCAGCTTGGTTTTAATTAGTTAGCTGGAAACTGTTGCTCAGTTCAGAGAACTCCGACAGCAGCTCGTCAAGCAATGAATAAGCCGCCGACAGAATGTGAGAGTAGCTGCCAAATGAATCCGTAATCCCCAATGCGAATACGCATACGCTTATAATGCAATTAACTCATACTCACAGTGGTCCGATTTCGCGGGCAATGCGACCGGTTAGACAGTGGGCCGCGGTGAGGACGTAGCGCTGATTGATCAAGGTGCCTGCACAGCTGGTCGCCAGGCCGTTGCCGGAGAGGCGTCGGTACTCGAGCAGCACGAGCCAGGGGAACTCGTTGAGATCGGTGTCCTGGCCGCCATAGATCTTGTTGTCGATGGACACGGCGCCGCAGGTGGGCGGCTGCGGCAGCAGACTGCTGCCATCCGTGGACTGCTGGGCGGGCTGTGCCGGATTGCGGTTGTTCACGGGCTCAGAGCCGAAGCTCCAGGGCCTGACGTCCTGGCTGGGAAAGAGCAGTGTTCTCGTCGAGGTCGTCGCTGGCGCCGCATTCCAGCCGTAGTCGTAGTCCCCGTAGTCGGCGAACGCCGGCGTCAGGCGGCGACTGCGCGTGTAGCCCGTGTCGCCGGTGCAGCAGACGAAGGGTCTGTTGTTGTTGGAGCGGAAATCACCACAGCTGGACTCGCGGATGAACTGCTTCTCGCTGGCCGACAGGCTGTTCTGCTGCAGCACCTGGTGCAGCGTCTGGCACTCTGTTATCTGCACACAGAGGCCGGCGCGCTGGTTTGGATTGAGGCAACGCACATCTGCAGAGCAGGTGAGAGGAGGGAAGAGTATTAATATCTGGTTCCTTTTTTGTGCTGGGGAATCACACGCATAACGCGAATGTCCATCTGTCTCGACATTCTTGCGGTTGGTCGCGAAAACAAGACGCACAACTTGCTCTAGCATAACGAAGTGTAAATACCCCTTAAACTTTGCGTGGCATGCTAAACAAGTTATAAGCAAAGTATGTCACATAAGAGAATTAGGAACTTGCATTTCATTCATAAATTTTGAAAATTAAATGAGTTTTTTAATACTCGATTTTCAATAAGAAATTGAAAGGTTTCATTTGCAGTCTGTAATTTATATAATTAAATCACAATTATATTTTGAAGTTACTTTGAAGACCAAAGGGTCTAACTCAATTTTAAATATAATTTATATGAACTTCTAAAAATCATACGATTATATTCAAATTATATTTTATATGTCACTTTGAAAACCAGTCTATAGTACACTGTCCCGAAAATATTCCACTGCAGCTGAACCTGCCACGCGTGGGGCACACGCTTAATGCCAGTTCCAGTTCCAGTTCCCAGATGCACTCGGTGTTCCCCCAGGAGTTATGGGGATTTTTTGTATCGCTAATTGGCTAAGCACTTTATCTTTGAGCGTAGAAAAATCCCAAAAGTTTGTGGTCTAAGTCTTTGGATCTCTCGATTTGTCACTTACATTGCGCTCTTGTGAAATTCGCTGCGAAGACGCACAACAATAATATAACAACTTTCATTCTGATTGATATTGATAAATATTTAAAAATTCAAATCTGTTGTCCGCAACACTCGAAATGCGACTGTGAGTTGAGCAAGTTAGCATCGCGCTTTTATAATCGATCGGTTTAGCCGAGAGATACAATAAGGCTAAATAAGAGCAAGCCCCGTGCTCTCGAGAGTGTCGAGTGTGAGTCTGAGTGTCTGAGAACCGGTACGAAGAAGTCGCACCGACAGCCAGCTCGATCAATGAGACAGCAAAAAGGGGCTTAACTTGCGGTCAAAACATTTACTAGCCGCCAATTATCAGCTAATAGAGCGATCGATCGAGAGAGATAGAGCGCAATTGGGAGAGCATCGTCTAATGCGTGTCACTGGGCTAACAGCATCGATACCTATGCTCGGGAAAAATCTGATTTTTGGAATCGCAGGTGCATTGAACTAAGCCAAAGCCAGAGTATACGTATAGCGCCGAAAACCTCAATTCAATGACGTCTGGTCGAAATCCGCTTGCGACAGTGACGAGTTTCCCCCCCAGCAATCGATTCTAAACTGCGTGACCGGGCGGGTTACTTGCTTACTCATCGCACTTTTAATGCGCGACTGCAAGTGCGCTTCCAAATGATTAGGTCTAATTAAGTGATAGATTTTTCAGAATTTCCATTTGCTGGGAAAAAAAAAGATGAGCTACACGTTACCACCGATTAATGGCTTTGACCTTAAACCCCCGTGCCAGCTTTGACTTACGCGAGATTTAGATTTGTCGCAGACTACGCTTGACGCACACACAAATAAATAAATATATAATATATATATTCTATAATCCACTAAGCCTAACAAGCTTTCAACGAATGCCAACAAAGCTGTGAAAAGTTTCCATTGGCGTTCAGAATTCTTCTTTGGCTGAGTCAAAGGCGTAGAAATTCACACGAGAGAATCGCGATCGCTTGACACACACTTAATCACAGCAGAGAAGCAGATATGCTATAGCTTTAGATTAATTTATTTTGAAAAAATCGAAGCGAGATTAAAAATTTTTCAATGTATATAGCATGAATAAAGTAGAAGAGGAATTACAAAAAAAAGAACAAGTAGAAAACTAATCGCTATCGCGTGCCACACACTTAATCACAGCAGAGAAGCATGTAGACTACAATTACTCATTTATTTTGAGGAATTGGAATAAGATTAAAAATTTTACAATGAATATTATATAATATATATAGACTAAAAGTAGAAAACTTTTGCTATAAATAAAATGCTATAAATATAAACAAATAAACTCGTACATTCCTCATATATTCACAAAATTCATTAACCTTTCGAATTCGCTAATCTGTGAAATTCTGCTTATCTCCTGGGAATTTCGAAATACATGAAACAAATTAGTATGCGTTTCGTTTTCAAGATTAAATGAAATTCGCGCGTAACTCGGTTGGATTTCTTATTAAATATGTATTTTAATTGCACCGGAATTAGTAGTATATCTGAAAATAATTTTCGATAAATCAGTTCCCTCCTATGTTAAATGTCTTAATCGTTCACACACTTTTTATATTTCGTTTAAAAACTGCAGTTTCCGATGAATTATTCTTAATATAACACATATATTGTTTTTCCAAAAATGTATTTATGGTTTTTTGCACTTCTGATGAAGCTGGCAAACGTTCGTGTTGCTGGGTCAACAGAAACGTGTTGTGCAATATCGCTATGGGGCTTTCATCAAAGGGTTAAGCACTTTACTCGGCGTACTCTGGCAATTAGCAATAAAACGGACAGACGGGAAAAGCGGGCCATAAGCATTTAGATAACACTGGATTGCTGCATCGAATCTCAAAGTTAGCCCCGAGGGCAGGACAGTTCGCCGTGCAGAAAACCCTTTAATTTCCTGTCGCCTTCCTTTTCCATTTCGTTCTCAAATTGGACAACCACTGTGCGGTTTGCTTACCGCTAACAAGATCAACATGTTACCGCGCGAAAAGGGTTCAAACAACGTTAAGTCAGCGCGCGCGGGAAATGTCAACGCCAGATAAGCGTCTGTGCCGGAAAATGGGCGTGGGGTTGACGACGATGGCTTAATTAGGCGCGGTAGATGCGTAGCAGTGGCAGATTGCAGCAAAAAAAAAACAAAAGCAATAGCAAAAAAAGAAATTGTACGTACCACCAAAAAACAATTGACAGCGGTGGGATTCGAACCCACGCCCTTTCGGACTGGTGCCTAAAACCAGCGCCTTAGACCGCTCGGCCACGCTGCCGGTTGTCGCCCAGCCGTTTTCAGACATTCAAATTACATGACCCTCAATTACAAATAGAACATTCTAAAAAACTGCAAGCAACTATTCTCAGTGATGAGTCATGGCGCTATCACTGCACTTGTTCACACGCATTCAAAATAGTAAACGTGTTCAAATTAGTATATTTTTTTTTTTTAAAACAATTATCTATACTTTAATCAATGAATGCACAATTAAATATACTATTTATTTAACCAATAAAACAAAAGCGTCTCTCTTTAACAAAAAAAAAACTCTAAAATATATGTGACAGCGGTGGGATTCGAACCCACGCCCTTTCGGACTGGTGCCTAAAACCAGCGCCTTAGACCGCTCGGCCACGCTGCCTCTGCCTCATCTGTGTCAAAGGCAGCAGTTAAGCGCCAAGCCAACGCAGCCCGCAAAATGTAAAAATGCTTGTCTAGTTTTAGGGATGATTTTGAGCAAAGTGTTGTCGTCGCGCGCTTGTGAAAATAGTAGCAGACTGCGAAAAGGTAGTAGAACATTGGCTGCAAAGCCAACATAAGTTGACTAGAAAACGTGTAGGGAAAATATTAAATGAAATTTAAATAAATAAATGATTTACTAAATTTTGTTTTATAACTATTTGAGTTGATGTAAGCATTTTTAAAATATTTATTTATTTTAAATAATTTCTTAGCGTATATTTAAAATAATTTCTTGGCGGTAAAGCCAACATAAGTTCAGTAGAAATGTGTAGAAAAAAAAATAAAAGAAAATTCTATTAAATAAAAGATTTACTTAATTTTGTTTTATAATTATTTGAGTTGATTTAACCGTTTATAAAATATTTATTTATTTATTTTAAATCATTTACAATTTTTTCCAACTTAGTGCGAAATAAATGTTGACAAGACTTTTCTCTGCGTATAATCGCGCAGTAAAAGTGATTCTTCCTTCCTTCCTCCCCAGTCAAAGTGCTGCGTCGAGCAATTCCGAAATTGTGATAGTAAAAAACCGACAAAAGCAAATGTCAAACGTTCTGCGAACCTTCAGCTTCATCGGAGCGATTCTAATTCATTGACAAACGCATTTTGATTTCGCGATAATGAGGGGGGCAGAGTGTCAAAAGGGCGGCGAAGGGTGAGCCTGGGTGCACGCACAGATGTAAATGCCTACACCTTTGGCTCTGCCCTGCCCGCAGTTCCGGCCGTGGGCATAGTACACCCCGCAGCTCTTTACGGCGCTGGCATTTCGCAAATTCGCATAAAAAACAAGACGAAACTCTTGTTTCCTTTTTGTCGTTTTATAGCATTTTTATGGCGCCATAGTTTCGCTTTTTTTTTTGCTGTGCGATTTACGAGCGTTTTATAACTTGTTTACATTAGGCAAGCGAGCAGACGGTGACCCTGGGAAGCGTTTTATGCAGGAATCTATTAAAGCATCGGTGGCCTGCATAAAAATCACAATAAATGCTCCACAAAGTGCGGCCTAAACGACCCACAGCCAGCTCCGAGTCTGCTCTAACCCTCGCCGGCTGCCGCTGCGACTGCGACTGTGACTGCGACTGTGACTGTGACATTTAGCGTTGCGAATGCGCACCATGAAAATCTCTTCTCAGCCTCAGCGCAGACAAAAGCCGTCAGACATATGACAGGCGACATCAGAGAGCGTGCGATTGTCCAGATGACAAAATGTCAAGTTTGATGGCCCAAAGAGTTTCCTGCCTGCTGCTGCTCGGCCTCATGGCCTCGGCGTGCGCGTATAACACACATCGCCTGGAGCGGTTCATGGAGCGCATGGCGAGAGACATGGAGGCGCAACGTGCTCCCATCAGCAGGCAGCTGAGCAGGCAAATAGAGCAGGAATTTGTAGGTGCTCGACTTCCAGTATATCTCAGCATTTCAGCACTCTCTTTACAGGAAAGCCTGAGCAGTGATATTAACAGTAAGATGCCGCGCTACGGACACTCTGAGAGGGCTGCCACTTTCGTAATCATGTTGTAACCTCAGTTTCTGCTTTTCAGTTTCCTTGCTCAATATTTTCAACTGAAATTCAATTTTAATATTTTTCAAAAATATATATAATTAATATTGAAAAAAAAATATATACCTTTTATAAATAAAGTTCTATGCATTGCCCTCAAAGCACTTAAAACTCTAATTTCAGTTTCAGCTTTTCAGTTTTTTTGCTCAATATTTTAAACTGAAATTTAATTTGAATATGGAAAAAAAAATATTGAAAAAAATATTTATATATAAATAAAATGCTATAGATTTAAAAGCCCGCAAAGCACCTAAAAACTCTATAAAACCAAAGCAAATGCAATTTAGCTGCAGCAAATGCATTTTCCAGCCAACTTCGAACCTGCTAATTTTCCAACGACTCCACGACAACAATACAATACCCCCGAGCATGTTACAAGTTGTGGCACTCATCTTCGCCTTGACACTGACGCAGCTTTTGGTGGCTACATCAACGGGCGAGGACTCCTGGATACAGAACATGCAGAAACAGTTTGTCAGCACTAATCACTAACTAAATAAAATAAATACATAACTAACTGTCGGTATACCCGACTCCCTACAGGTGAATTTCGAGCAGCTTGTAGGCGGAAATCAGCAGGCCAAAAACAGCTTCAAGCTGCAACCTGCGCCCAATGTCATCATGCGACTTGCCTTCTCCCATCCGCGCAGCAAGGGAACAGCTAAGATAAAAGTGGAAAAGCCTAGTGTAAAAACGCCAATGGAGCAAAAGTCCCAGAAATCCACATATGTTGTGAATTTTGAGTTCAACAATTACCACAATCCCAAGCAGCAGCAAGTGGCGTCAAAGCAGCACAGAAAATTCAAGAATTCGCGAAAAACATTTCCACTCAAAGGTGAAGATATTTTTCCCTAACCAAATAAACAAGACGTCTTAAATGTTCAAAGCTGCGCACTGATTTATTTAGTCATGGCCAACAATGTATCTACGACTGCTCAGAAGAGTCCCGCCAGCTGATGGGCCTCGTTGTCGGCCGCGTTGGCGACATTCTGTCCGAAGGTATCCGCAGCTGAGGCAATGTTGTGGTAGACATTGGAAGCATCCTGGCCAATGTTGTGGTAGACATTGGAAGCAGCCTGGCCAATGTTCTGGGCAGCACTGTCGATCGAGCTGGCCGCGCTGTCGACCTCGTTGGCAAGCGTGCCACGGGCCAGGACCTGCTGGCAGATCAGGACGACGACCAAGAGTGCGAAGACGAGGAACTTCATGTTTATGCTTTGAGTTAAGTATTTTTACTATGAGCCTAAGCGACTGCTCTGCGCGTATTTATATGATTCTAGAATCCCGAGAAAATGACAAACGACCGGGGTAAATAATTAAGTTGCAAAAAAATCGAAGTTTGTAGTTGGCATTACGAATGAATGATCTGTTTTACCGCTAATCGCAAAGCATTGTATAACATCCGGTCTGGTTATGCTCCATTCAGCAAAGTTTGTCACTCAAAAGGTTTGCACTCGAAATCAGCTCGTTCTACCTATAGTATCTTGACGGCGATGGCAGGCCTGTGATCGATTATTCGATTCAATAAAATCAAGACTATCAAACATTATCAAACTTTGCACAAGGAAAGGACTGCCACCGCCGAGCACACGTAGGCCATGGCAATCGTCATCAACTTAGTTATAAACAAAGTAAACCACAACAAACCTCAGAGCATACGCCAAGTATGACGCACTCATTAAGTGTCCAGAGTCCACAGGAGTTTTCGACTGTCTGTCGATAAGCAATACGCGTGTTCGGTGCACTTTCCAGCTACCATATCTACTATTGACTTGTCTGGTAAACAATTATCGCCTCGCATTTATCAAATGGTAATTGTTGGGGGCTGATATCATTTGAATAAAAGTTTTTGGTTTAATCTAAAGCCGCAGGAGCTCAACTCTTCTGCTAGGGAAAGAACTGCACCTTGAGTACATTGAGTTTATGCGTTGACAGTGATATTTTTAGAATAAGTTCTCAATACTAAATTTAGCCATACCATTTTTATTAAGCTAAATTAATATTATATCTAAAAGATATTAATTTTATAAATTAAGCCAAAATCCGCTCAATTTTTTATTTTTCTAGTAATATGTAAATTAAATTCAAACATGGTTAGGCTAACGCTTATAGATATATAAATTGGTATTATATGGAAAATATTATTATATTTTGAAAATGTTTAAATTTCTTAAATATAAGTTTTGGGTCTACGCAATAATTGAATTATCTGAGAATTAAAGTAATGTTAATTTAAATTGTTATCCTAAAATTATGGTTATGGTTTCAAGATATATATTATATTTGTTTGATTTTTTTTTTTTTTTGAGAACTTTGTAAATTTAAATTGGTAAAAAAATATTTAAGGTGATGCTTGAAGATATATACATTTATTTTCTATGTAAGATATTTTTCTTTTTATAAACTAAACTAAAATCTACGCAATTTTTTATCCTTAACACTATACTATAAAAATGTATTATCGTAAAATTAAAGTTAAGAGTTTACGATAAATAAATTGATTTTATTTACAAGTTATTTTTTTATAAAGTAAATTAAAAATTGCGCAGTTATTTTATTATTCTAGACCAACATAATTGGGTGTATCGCTTTTTATATATATTCATTAATGAATGAATGAACCGAAGAGAAAGTAAAAATTTCAATTGCAAACTTCATACTTTTATTCACAAATTTGCCGATCATTCATTCACACTTTAATTTGGGTCTTTGGGAAGTTACCCAACTAGATAACTGAGGGCAGACAATTAACGATATCGCATATCGCAAGTTATCGAATTTATCTGGCCTATAAATACAAGCTGATATTGCAAATGTTTGCAGTGTTAAACAAAATATCATAACGATTTCAACATGAAATTTATAGCGGTTCTATTGGTGGCGGTGCTACTGGCGGGTCAACAGCAGATTGACGCCAGAAGTCTGTGGGGCGAACTTGGACAAGATTTCGTAAGTTGCGCGCAGAACCCTCAGTACCTGCGATTGTCTCACTTAGAATATTTTCTTGTAGGGCAATTTAGGCAACGAGATCGGACAGGAGGCCTCTAACTTTGGCAACGCTGTGGGTCAAGCTGCCTCCCAGTTCGGTAACGATGTGGCCAATGGAGCGGTGAGTTTCCCAGTTGCGTTGATTTGATTTCCCGATTTTTATACTAAAATGTATGTGTCTTTGGATCGATGCAGTCTTCCGCTGCCTCCAGCATAGCATCTGCTGCTTCTAATGCCGCCAACAATGTGGCTTCCGATGCCTCCAATGTCGGAAGCAATGTGGCTAATGATGCTTCCAACGTGGCTTCCAATGTGGCCAATGATGCTTCCAATGTGGCTAATGCTGCTTCCAATGTGGGAACCAATGTGGCTAATGATGCTTCCAACGTGGCTTCCAATGTGGCCAATGCTGCTTCCAATGTGGCATCTGCCGCCTCAAATGTTGGACAAAATGTGGCTAACGATGCTTCCAATGTCGCTTCCAATGTGGCTAATGCTGCTTCCAATGTGGGAAACAATGTGGCTAATGATGCTTCCAACGTGGCTTCCAATGTGGCCAACGCTGCTTCCAATGTTGGACAAAATGTGGCTAACGATGCTTCCAATGTCGCTTCCAATGTGGCTAATGCTGCTTCCAATGTGGGAAACAATGTGGCTAATGATGCTTCCAACGTGGCTTCCAATGTGGCCAATGCTGCTTCCAATGTTGGAACAAATGTTGCCAATGCTGCCTCTAATGTGGCCAGCAATGTGGCAAATGCTGCTTCCAATGTCGCTTCCAATATGGCTAATGCTGCTTCCAATGTGGCATCTGCAGCCTCAAATGTCGGACAGAATATCGCCAACGATGCTTCCAATGTCGCTTCCAATGTGGCTAATGCTGCTTCCAATGTCGGACAGAATGTGGCTAATGCGGCTTCCAATGTGGCAAACAATGTGGCCGATGCGGCTTCCAGCGTGGAATCAGATGTCTCCAGTGCTGCTCAAAATGTTGCTTCCGATATTGCCAACGCAGCTCAAAATGTAGCCTCTGCCATAACCAATGCTGCCAACAATGTTGGAACCGATGCCTCCAAAGCTGGCCAAAAGGTAGCCTCAGATGTTTCCAATGTTTCCCAGAATGTGGCATCCGCTGTGACTAATGCCGCGCATCATGTTGCCTCCGCTGCAACCAATGCCGGACAAAATGTGGCTAACGATGCATCCAGTGCAGCTTCCAGTGTGGCTAACGATGCTTCCAGCGCGGCTTCCAATGTAGCTCACGATGCATCCAGCGCAGCTTCCAGTGTGGCTCATGATGCTTCCAGCGCAGCTTCCAATGTGGCCCATGATGCTTCTAGTGCAGCTTCCAGTGTGGCTAACGATGCTTCCAGCGCAGCTTCCAGTGTGGCTCATGATGCTTCCAGCGCTGCTTCCAGTGTGGCCTCTGATGCTTCCAGTGCGGCTTCCAATGTTGCCTCTGATGCTTCCAGTGCAGCTTCCAATGTGGCCCATGATGCTTCCAGTGCAGCTTCCAGTGTGGCTAACGATGCTTCCAGCGCAGCTTCCAGTGTGGCTAACGATGCTTCTAGCGCAGCTTCCAACGTGGCTCATGATGCTTCCAGTGCGGCTTCCAATGTGGCTCATGATGCATCCAGCGCGGCTTCCAGTGTGGCTAACGATGCGTCCAGTGCAGCTTCCAGTGTGGCTAACGATGCTTCTAGCGCAGCTTCCAGTGTGGCCTCCGATGCTTCCAGCGCAGCTTCCAATGTCGCCTCCGACGCTTCCAGTGCCGCCAATAAGGTGGCAACTGACGCTGTCAATGCCGCTCACCAAATTGCTTCTGATGCTTCCAATGCTGCGAATTCCATTGCCAATGAAGCCACGAATGCTGCGAATTCCATTGCCAACGAAGCTTCCAGTGCAGCAAACAGTGTTGCGAATGACGCTTCCAGTTCAGCAAACAAAGTTGCCAACGATGCTTCCAGTGCAGCGAACGGCGTTGCCAGCGATGCTTCCAGTGCCGCCAATAACGTGGCCAACAATGCCACAGCCGCTGCCACCAATGTTGTCGGCAAAGTCGTCGGCGACGCCGCTCAGGTTGCCTCCGATGCAGCTGGAGCTGCTGTGAACATCGCTGGCGCTGCCACACACATGGCTGCGGGCGTGGCAACTGGCGCTCTTAATGCTGCCGGCAGCATTGTCAGTGGAATTGCCAACTTGCTGTAGGGCAAATATGAGAAAAGCAACGCAAACGATCTGAAAATATGAAACAAAATATAAGAAAAAATTATTATTATTTATATTTGGATTTTCAATACACTCAGCAACAAAATTTTAAAGTCTTAGAAAAAATAAAATTTAATTAAATCATGCAGCAACAAATAAGAAGAAATTCAATCGAAATTTTTTTTTATCAAAGGATAATATTATTTCTTTTATTTTTTATACACTTACTACAATATTTTAAAATCATAGAAAATTAAAATTTAATAAAATTATGCAACAAAAAAAAAAAAGATTGCTATGCACTTCGTTAGCTTCAATTCCAATTATTATTATCATGAGGTGCACTCATTATTTCCAAGCCCTTTGCACACTATTTCGCAGCTCAGGTTTATCGTTAAAAATACCATATAGATTAGGGAAATTTATTGTGGAATAGATCTACAACATTTGCTTGTGCTTTTGTGCTTTCAATCCGTCCCTTTCAATTTCAATTAGGCGAGTTTATCGACAACAACTTTAACATCAATTAGTCTTGTTTTGAAACCGAAGAACTGTAAACAAGGTCACTTGGGGAATCTGCTCAAGTTCCATTTGGCAGTTCCTCTTGTTGCTCTAGAACTCTAGACCAGCACCGAGAAGGGGGTCAACTGATATGTGAATCAGAATCGGAGCACGTGATTCTCTTCAACATTAGGGGATCAAATTACCCGAAAAACAACCATCAGGAAATTTGCTGCACATTTGTAAGTACTTTCGATACCCTAACCGGGGCAATTACGTAATGATAAGTGTAGAAGAAATAGCTCTAAAGAAAGTATAAAGCGTAGCTTATTGTTTTAACTATTTAGGAACAAATTATATATGAATTTGGTCAATAAAAAATATTAATTTGAAAACTTAGAAAGGGAAAACATCGAACATATAGGAGATCTTAATGATGTTTCGACAATATAGGAAAAAATAGAAAATAAAATTTGGTTAATCGAAAATGTCGCTTAGAAAAGTTAAGTGGAAAATTTAGAATATAAATCTTACCGATGTTTAAACTGTATCGAAAAAAAGTTTAAATTAAAATTCGGTTAATAAAAAATGTCGCTTAGAAAACTTATTTGCGACAATAAATATTTTGCGCATATTTAGGATCTATTTATCAAAATCTGTATTTAAAATTTATAGATATATATTGAAGCGTATGTTGGATTCGGCATTATGCATGCAGTTATTATGATGCCCCTGTCTTTTCATTAATATTATTATAGCAAGCAGTTGCCGCCTGCGCTTGCTGCTCAGTTGTCGGTTCTTTCAGCTACTCGTGCATCTGGAACTGGGTCATTTTTCGAGGGGTGAGTCCCTATAGCCCTATAGGAACACAAGAATTACGAACATGAGTGGAGACGACAAACGGAAGACATGCATGCTCTGAGTTGTTGTTGTTGCTGGTGCTATTAAGTCGCTTTATTGAGCGGCAAATTTCGATTGTTTGGCAAACAGGAAAGTCGGGCATTTAAGTCGGGAGACTTTGGAGTTCCACAAGAGCTTAAACGCACGATTCCCCCAGACAGTCAGAGTCCGAGTCCGAGTCGGAGAGTCGTGCACGTCATAAAACTGTAATTATGAGAAAATATTTACAAGCATTTTGTTAATTAATTTCGGCACCCAAAAAAAATACCCTTTCGGGTGCACGCCTACAACTACCAGTCAGGGTCATATATTTTCGTATTCCATATGTGAATCAATTAAAATGCACAGTCCAAAGCAACACCTAGGCACGACTCTCGCGTTTGGCGTGCGTGCGACTGAGAAATTATGACGAGTTTTCAGTTCAAATAATGGACGATTAAATGCGAGAAAAAAGATTGTGTGATAGATACCCTGTGGAGCTTTAGAGCAGGGTATGCCAATTAAAATAAATATTAGTTGTAAGTTATAGCTGCATTTTTAGCAGTTTATTTAATTGTTCCAGACAGAAAATGATTAATAATATAAATTAAAATTAATAGACATGTCACCTTTTGCTCTGAATATTTTCTAAAAATTCTCAAATATTGTGCTTTTTTTAAGCTTTCAAAAATCACAGGGTATGCCAAAGAAACTGCGGTACTTTGACTGCAACAAGTCAGCGCGTCGGCGTGATAGAACCCCATTTATTGGTCGGGTTGACAGCCACGGAACCCTACATCCATTTGGCAGTACTGAAACAAGAGTAAACCCGTTTGTAGGTGTCGTTTAGTAATCAAATTACCATTTGACTTTCAATGCGAATCGGGAATAGTAGCAGAAGCGTCGGGCGCACCCGACGAACCGGTTCGCAGACAATTCTATGTATGTTAGTGGTCAAGGTCTAAGGAGCAGCAGACGGACAGACGGAACGGACAGACGGCAGAGCAGAGAACAGAGAACGAATGCAGTCAAAGCGGAATAAACAATAACATCGTGCAGAGCAGCTGAAGCAATTCAGAAATAAATTGCAAAAAGAAGAACCAACAAAAAAGGAAAGAAAGAAAGAACGCACAACGAGAATTGCATAAACATTGGAGTTGCACATGAATATATATACATATGGTATATATATAAGCACATACATATGGTGGTAGCAAAGAATGCATGTGTGTGTGTGTGTGTGAGCTTGCCGAGTTAAAAATAGAGGTGCAGGAAGATTAGGGTGACTCTGGGCGGCAGTGGCTTTTATTTCAAGTCACGTCCAATTGAAAAAATCTAGAAAAATATTTTAAAAGCTTTGAAATAATTTAATATATACATAAATATATAAATTAGTTCTGTGAGAGGATTTAGTTTTTATCTTTAGTTTTTTTTTTCGCTAAACTCTAAATAAACGCATAACGCATAAATAAGTTATTATCGAATTTGCTCAGTGCTTTGCTAAATTTTTATTTAAAAATTCATATCCATTTTTTTTTATTTTATAGCAAATTTATTTGATGAATATCTAAATTTTTAATATAATTCGCTTAACTCCGACTTAAATACAAAAAACTGAATTGCACTTCAAAATGTTTAGAAAATTCTCGAACAACTTTCCTCGTATTGCCACCCTATAAATTGTCTGTTGCACTCATCTGAGACACCCTACTTTGTACATGCATCATGCAACATCAACGTGATTGCAATGCAACCGAAAGTTGCCAGCACATACATATGTATGTATTTATGCACATACACTGTGTCTGTATCTGAGTGTTTGTGTCTTTCCGCATGTGTTTGTGTGCCAAAAGGGTTGCCAAACCACTTGCCTTATGTACCGCACCGCATGCCCATAGTATATAAGGCAGTACAACAAAAAAGCGGGCAGCAAAAATCCCTATAATGAAATTGCGAACAATGCGAATACAACAAACACTCGCACGAGTCGCGAAATGCGGCCAGTTGAACTGGCAAAAAACAAAAATAAAACAGCAAAAAGATGGCAAAGAAAGCTTGAGTCGAGAACACTCGACTGTTTAATACTATGCACCTATTTTAGCCATAATTACATGCAAAATATTTAATAATGAGTTAAAATTCCATAATTACACACGCACAGACTGTTCTCACGCATACAGTCAAGCAAAGCTGAGCCCTTCGCTGTTACGCTGCGTCGGAAAAAAAACATAAGTATACCATGATAATGTGACACGTGTTTTTTTATTAAATTATAATTTACATATGGCAAAAAAAGTGCTGTGGATTAAACCCTTTACCAATATTTGGGCCGAAATTCTGAAATACCGATTTTCGATAGCGATGGATGGATATAGCAGAAAGTTTCAAATTAAAAGCAACCTTCCTGACAAACTCCATGTATGGCTAAGTGTTTTGTGCTCACAAAGACAAACGGTCGCCCGCTTCTGGCTGCCAAATGCATTTGCACAAGGCTAATACAGCACTTGTAGCCACTTTCAATAGGTGAACGGTATTAACACAAAAAAGAAATAAAAGCGAAAAAAATAAGGAAAACTCAAACTGGTTTCCTGCATCGAGCAGAAGCCAAAGGTTGCCTTATCTTATCTCGTGCACTCTTCTCGGAACGGACACTTGACCAAAAACGAGACAATGCGCTGCGCGAGCTTAGCCAGGCGAATCTGCCGACTGCAGGGTATTAATCGTCACAGTCTTCAGCTGTCAACTGTCAGCTCGAAATCGGCCGACAATAAAACTAAGCGACACTTCACACGCACCACAACCACACAAAAAGCAACAACAACAACAACAACAGCTTCATTAAAATTAATTAATGCCTGGGCACACACACTCGCACACACTCAGCCACACTCGCAGGACAAGGCGCCGAAGAGGTGTCAAAGGGGGTCACCATCATTAGGCGCATATCAGTTTTTCGGTTAGCCGAAAAAAATATTCACAAATTAAATTAAATGAAGTGAGTGTAAAAATGTTGGGGGGACTGGGAAAACAACACAGCAGCAACAACTCGACAAACACAACAACAACAACAGCAGCAGCAGCACAGGCAGAGAAAAACATTAAACACTCGAGAATCGGGCGTTTCGGGCAGGGCCAAAAGGAAATACGCTCAAGTGATTTTCATACCCTGCCGACTATCAAGTTGTAGTTGTTGTTGTTGTTGCTGTTGCCACGTTTGTTGATGTAAAATCAAGATAAGCAAATTGTTGCCGAAAAACGTAGGTACAAAGGAAGCGATTTGGACGTTTTAATGATGATAGAGCATGACACAGAATAAATGCAAATGGAAATTCATTTAAATTGTATATCAACAGCGTATACTTAGGAGAAATGACATAAAGGTAGGGGTAAGGGGAAAACACTGAGACGAAACTGCATAACAACAGCAGCAGAGAGCAAAAATCGGTATATATCAGCATATAATACTATATAAAATTTTTATTTAATATTATATATATAATTAAAGTACTGCAAAAAATATTTAAAAAAGTCTTTACCCAAAAACAATATAAAATTTTCAATTATTATTCTATTATTTTATTTGCATATACAAAAATCGATTAAGTTCTAGTTAAACTATGTAGACTGGAATAAAACAGAATTTGCAAACTTGAGAAATGGAATTAATAAAATAAAGAAATTTACAAAAAAGTCAACTTAATAAATTTAAAAAAAATTTAGATGCGAAACTCTCTCAATTATTAGATAAAAAGAAATAGTAACTAAAAGTTGGCAGAAGCAAAAATAAAAATAAAAATAGATGGTATAAATATTCAAAACCAGTAAATTTATAGGGAGTTTAATCGAGTTAAGAAATCTTCAAATGCAGAAAACAAATATGATGCAAAAATTAACGAATATAAAATTTCAGAGAGATTTGCATTTTTAAAGTGCTGTCAAAAATTATAATACCCTCTTCGTGTCCGTGTCCGTCTTAGAGAGCTAAATATTCGTGTGTCCGTTTCATTTGCACTGCATTGTAACTAGCAAAGTGTCCGTCTGAAAAGGGGTAAATGTAGCACTACAAAATTACAAAATGACATGCGTGCGAGCACTTGTCAGGCTCATACAAACTATAAAATTGTATGGCATGAACTCTGCGACATTAGCTATGCGTACTACCATAATTTGTATGCCATTTTGCATTTCGGTCGACTGAAATTCGCTCACGGCTTGTCCTTGAATGTGAACCTGCCATAAATGGCATAATATACGCGGCTGATGTACACGCCATATAAATAAACATATGCCCAAAAAATTCGATCGGCAGTTTGAATGCAGCACATGAAGCACATGCCACATGATGATGTTCGCTTGACATGAGCAAAAGTCTCGATAATTATTATAATACTGTGTGTGTTTTTTTTTTCGCTCCTCTTTTCGGCTTGGTCGTCTGTCAAATTGTCGTTGTCATAAAAATAAATGCCCAAAATGAAACCAAAAAAAAAAAGGGGAAGCAACATAAACATCAAGTGTGTGCAAATGGTGTTGCACACACACACGCACACACACAGAGTGAGAGAGAACTGTGTCTTTGGGCACAACCTGTTTCACATGTGCGAAGTTGATTATTATAATTTTTGGAGGCAGCTCTCCCTGCCCGCTGCGTGTCCTTTTGTGTGCAACAAGTGCAGCCAGCAGTCGAGCCGAGACTGTTTTGATTTCATTTGACGGGTGCGACTCGAACCGGTCCTGGCAACTGGTTAGCAACAACAACAGCAACAACAACAACAACAGCAGCAGCATTTTCAAGTTCAAAAGTGAAATAAGCGCATTGATTTGCTCCATTTACATGGCATACCCTGTAGAGCAGCGAGGCGGGCGAGCGAGTACTTAGTGTAGGTACCCACACTCTGCGAAGGTCTCGCTCGCTATCAACTGATAAAGAGATAATGCAGCAGGCAAAATGGGGAACGACAACGACGACGACGACGACGACGATGGAAACGACTAAAGTGCCCGCAACAAAACGCAGACTGTGTCTGTCTCAGCGTCCGTCCGATCTGTCTGCCAGTCGGCAGTCGGCCCGCAACAACCATACATATAAGGCAATGGCAATGGCAATGATATCATCACGCACAGACACACAGCTACAGCCACAGCTACAGCCACAGCTACAAGTGCAGATACTTTGGTATACAGACGAGGCATTATTTTCGTATTTCGCTCTTTCCAACTGCAAATGTTGATAATTTGAAGCATGAAATGCAGAAATACTCCACACACACTCACACACACACGCACACACACTCGCTTGACATACAGGATCCCATTCAAGGCCCCAACACACACACACAGAGAGAGAGAGCAAAAATCGCAAACAAGTTTCGCTTTTATTTAGTGCCTCGAGCAGATTCCTCTTGCAGTGTGTGTGTGTGTGTGTGTATATAATGCTATATATATGTATATATATATTTATATATACATATGTATATATAGCGTGCCGTCGTTACGTGCCACAGCATAAAAATGGAACAACTTATGTACGCGCACTGCGCTGGGAAGGGAACTTTAACTGGCACTGGGACTGGCACTGGGACTAGCTCTGGCACTGGGCCTGGCACTGGACCTGGGCCTGGGCCTGGGCCTGTTCCCCGTCAACGTCGCACTTAATGCTCCACTGATTGCACAACGATCGACGCTGCTGCGCAAACGCAGACAGCGCCATAAAGAATTGCAAACGCTGAGATACAATTGTATCTGCACGTTCCCCCAAGCGCGTCCGCTGCACTCGGTGTCAGTAGGTAGACAAAGGGAGTGAGAGTGAGAGCAAATGGAGTGTGAGACGGAGAGGTAGAGCCAGCCAGCGTGTATCTATGTGTGTCAGTGCAAGGAGCTGAAATTAAAGTAAGGCAGGAGGTTTCTTGTGCCAACCATATGTTTTGCTGCTGCCAGTGCTCTGGTATCTGTATCTGCTAGATGCATGTACCTCTGTGCACACAATGCCCATTTAATTATTTGCACTGACATTGTTGTCCAACTGGCCCTCGGCCCTGAGTCGAAGACTTCTCTTTCTGCCTGCGCTTTGGCGGGCAACTTTGTTGCCACTTCGCGAAATGATTAAAACTGATTTCCCAGCCAAGGATGTGGCCGGACTGGCTGCTGCCTGCTGCCTGCTGGCTGCTGCCATTGGATCGCCCTGCTCTGCCCTGCTCTGCTCTGCTCTCGCGCTTGATTAATCGCAAATCGTGCGCACACTATCGTCCGGCGATCACGTTTCCTCAGCTTTTAAAAATAGTCGGCACGCTCGACTCACTCGGGCTGCTCATCAACTGTTAACTGACTCCAGCTGGGGGCCTCGACTCTGCTATGACTATTGCTACCTATGATTAGCAATCATTTCTATATAGCCAGAAGATTGCTACGCTTTGCACTGCTGTCGAACTTGATTTGCAGCGTTTGCATTTCAAACTGAGTCCGAACTGAGTTTGAAATAAATCCTGCATACGCAGTGAAAGTCATCATCAATTCTATATCTGCAATACTATTGAGCTTCATTTGTATCTTTTTTGCATGGTCGAACGCTTGACTTGTTTAAACTGAATCTTCAGCTCTTCAGAAGCAGGGAAAATTGTGTGTGAGTATCTTCTAGGCATAGAATTATGAGAAAGTGTCATTTATGTCTAGAACATTTTTTGAACATTTTTAGTATTAAATATTATATTAGAAAATAATTATTTATTGTATTTTATTATTATGCCTTATGTCTAAAAAATTTAGGTATTTGTTATATAATATGATTATATTTTGTAATACAAAAAAATACTTAAGTATTTACTGTACAATATTATCATATCTTATTTTAAAAACTCTAAAGTATTTAATCAATAAATATATCATATTAAAAAACAAATTTAATATATACTTCGAAATATTTGTATATCTTTTATTATATTTTATTTTAAAAAAATTACTAAGGTATCGACATATTAATATTATTTATATTATTATTTTAAAAAATGTTAAGAGTTTTCTTGATTTATTATATTATATATTCAAAAAAAAATTAGCCTCTGCATGATAATTTTATATCTTATATTAAAAAATATATATATTTTCTATAATATTATGATATCATATATTTTATAGTCTGTTCTTTTCCCCTATACTATTATCATTATTTTTATAATAACAACACAAAACTTGAAAACGTATTTAATTATCTATACAAATTTCGAAAACTACTAAGCAATTTGATTTACGGTTTTTAAATGTAATTGTGTTTCATTCAATTCCAATTAAGACCCAAAACAAACAAACACTTGGAACAATTTGTATCTGAAGGCCCGCTGCAAGTGCAGTATCTAAAACTGAAATGCTTTTCCAGCTAGTTGTAGACGCATGATTTATATAAGATACTCGCACTTGGACCCCACTTTGGGGTCCGCCTTGGCTGATAGATATCCTCGCCCCTCCCCCACACCATACGACACTCCTCTCAAGCCACGCTGTGATTACAAGTACATATTTCTCGGCGTGGCAGCATGTGTTTTTTATTTCAACAGCATGGGAATTTGGATGTGGCCTCCGATTTCGTTTTCAAATGTCATGTTTTTGTTCAATTGCGTTCCATTCTTGCCATAAATAACGAAATAATTTCAAAAACACACACGATTTAGGCGCGTAATTGTGGGCAAATAAACAACTTTGGTTATTCGCCCAAATGAAAGGAAGTGCTTGTGTTTGGGAGAATCGTAAGCATATATACGATTATATATATACATATTATGTATGGCTTGACTGCGCAGACTGCAAACTGATAAGCCAAAGATGCCACAAGTCAAAATTCCATAAATCAGAAATATTACTCCAAGTGCATATAAATCCAAACTAATGGCCCTGCGCGCTGACAGCGTCGACCTTTTAACCCTTTTGCGTGACTTTCTAATTACTCGACAAGGAAACGGGTCAGATCAGAGAAAAAAAAAAGTAGAAATAAATTTTGAAAAATTACGTTCAAGAAACCATACGATTGTCTGGCGACCGGCGTGATAGACGACACCCTGGGGAACGTTTTGTTCGTACGACAAATTGCCTACAGCAGAAAATGCAAATCAAAATGACAAAAGCAATTAGATTTAACCCGTTTCCAATATAAAAAAAAAAAATACAAAATATAAAGGAATTTTATTTATAAAGCGGAAAAACAACAAGTGAAAATCTCGCACTTTTTGCGGCTTTTTCATGTGGAAAATGTACTGCATCATGGCCAAAGGGTCGCACACGGTTGCCAACGGTGGCAGGCGACGCGCGGAGCGGGAGCAACAACTAGGCAGTGAGGAAACGACTGAGAGATACTCCTCAGCATAATTTAAAATATGGTGAACCATTTTAAAAATTTTAAAATATTTGCAATATATTTTAAAATATGTTCTAGACTTAAGAATTTATACTTTAACTTATAAAGTCTTACTATAGGAGTATTTTATTATCTATGATTTAGAAAAAAATTATATATTGTTTAAAACAATAAACAAAAAAAAATATAATATGATTTACCTTTTAAATAAAAATTTATGTATTTCCCCAAATTATTTTGCAATAATTTAATTATTAATTGCATATATAGTAATATTAATTTCTCACATAGTATAAGCTTCAATAATATTTGGAATATTTTTTAAGATTTTTCGTTCACTGCTGCACGCTCTCAGCACGGTCTAACCTGACTACCCCACTCACACAGGGTATTCATAAAGGATAAGGGGCGCTTTTAATTATTGGCGCCTGCATGTGTCTCAATTTAAATTAGCTGCCAGCCTCGGGTCCCGGCCCAGCGACCCCGAGACACACAAAATTAAAATTCAATTTAAAAATGCCACGAAAAATGGCAAAAAATCGTAGACAAAAGTCGACTAATTTACTCGACAAGGCGCGCCCAAGGGGGTGGCCCTGCTCCTGGCCCCTGGCCACGACCCTGACCCCGGCACTGGCACTGGCTTCAAAGGGTTGGCAGCGCTGCGAGAGTTACGGAAATTAGTTTTAGAATTTATTACAGCAACAAAAAGCGTAGAAGAATCCGCGGCAGACGGCGCATTTAGCGCGCTTTTCAATTGCCATAAATATGATTTATGATCATCACATTTAATAAGCATAATTATTTTTCTCCTCTTGTTTTTCTGAAAAATTTCCCTCTTTTCGCCACTAGGCAGCTGTGGCTGCATCTGTCCATCTGCCCCGCGGTCCACGGCTCACAATTAACACATGATGCCGCCGTGGGGCATTCAACACTCTGCCAAGACTGTGGGGCAAGCGACTGGAGCCGCCTGCCATCGCCATCAGCCTCGGCCCGGGCAATCCCTGCTGCGATCCTCAGTGACATTGAAATGTGCAATTGGCATGCCGGGAACGAAGCCTTCCCCCGCGCCAGCCCCACGTCGAACCTTGAAACTAAAACCGAATACCCCAGCGGGACGCGAGACTAGAAAATGCAGCATGCAAAAAGGAAACCTATTCTATTTGTGAAATGCAATTTAATTTAGTTCTTTTTACTATTATAATTACTATTACTATTTTAAATAGCTAAGAATTCTTCTGAAGAGTGAGAACACTGCGTAAATACAATTTTTATATTTTCATAATATTTTATTTAAAAACTGAGAAACAACTCTCTCTGCGTACACCCAACTTCTTTCAAAATACATATTTTATTTTATTTTTATTCAATCTGTTATTTTATATACACAAATTTACATTTAATTTTCTAGCTAAATTCTTAAGCATTTTATTATTAAGACAAAGTAATGCTAAAAAAAATCTACTGCTAAAAAGGCATTTCTTTTGGAAGGAAACTCATCAGGCATTAAGCTGTATTAAGCAGAAAACGAATGTTTCTGCTTTATTGCTACTAAATTTAGAAAATGCAAGTCATTAGCTGCTGAAAATGCACTACTTTTAGAAGGAGACTTGTCAGTTGCTATGCTGAAAAATAAATAAAAATAAAATTATAAAATTTAAATCATTTCAATCATGCACTAACTGCAAGGTATTACAATGTGAAGCAAGCGAAACTTCTCTCCATCTCCTGCTACTCCCTGCTTAATCCCTACTAGAATTTCCACAACTACAGAACTCCCGCTGGGCAGCTAAGTTCAAGCTGCAGGGGAATGTGTGGGCCCGGGTGGGAGAGAGAGAGAGAGAGAGTGAATGAGAATGAGAGCGGGTTATGAGGGTCAGAGGGGCGCTGTCTCCGTCTCGGGATCAACATAAAAGCGGCATGCAAAAGTAAACAGCAGAACGAGCTATTGCTGTTGCTACAGTCGGAACCGGAGTCGGAGCTGGAGTCGGAGTCGAAGTCGGAGCTGGAACCGATGTTGCTAGCCAGAACAAACATTGTTAGCGCTAAATGCGCCTCGACAACGTTTTCGTTTTCTTTAGTACACCCCTCCCTGCATGGCCTGTCCCTCCCTGCCCGTTATCCCATCGCCGGCCTCTTTTGTGCCAACTAGCAGCCGCACCCACCGGCTCCCTGCCCCCTATCCCCTCTCTGCCGCGCACAAAAGCTGAAACAATATTTACACGTCGTGCACGAAGTTGCAACTTGAATGTGGCAGCGCCTTTGGCTTCGCCTGTTGTTGCTGTCGCAGTCGCAGTCGCTGTTGCCGTTGCTGTTGCTGTTGCAGCAGTTGCTGTTGTTGCCGCTTGGTGTCGACAGATACGCCAAGGCATTAAAGTATAAAAATAAGAAGCATTCCGTCTGCAGTTCCGTGAGACCTGCAGCCAGCCAGCACTCGTTGTTGCACTTGCCTGGCCTTGAAACTCCCGCACACACACACACACACACATACAAACAGTGTGTGTGTGTGTGCGTGTTGCTGTGGGAATGAGCCAAGTTGGCAAACAGTTAACATTAACGGACAGCGCACAAATTTTTGGCAGCAAATTTGGTTAGCATTTTATTTTCAGGTTCTCAAATACCCGGTAGATCAACGGACGGGGGAATGCTGGGTTTGTGCGAGAAAGAGCGAAAAAAAAATGCTTGATAAATATATATATATATATGAATATTTCATATAAAATCAAGAGAAAATGCAGATATATTTATGTATAGTTATAGAATAGCCATAGAATATATGTAAAAACTATAATTATGGCTAATCTTAAAAATTCCATAATTTTCCTAACTTTGAAAAACACAAAAAAAATTAAAAATCATTTTTTTTTTAATTCTAAAAATATTTTATTTGGTATGATATGTAATACAAGTAATACAAAATAAAAATGTCTAAATAATTTTAAATTACATAACGAGATTAAAGGCAAATAATGTGGCAATTTATAGAACTTCCAGATCTAGTTTAGAGGTATCTGCTAGTCGTGCATAGCCCCGAAACTTGCTAAAAAAATATATCTGCAGCTTTGTATAGTTGTGGCAGTTGCGGCAACCACGACAGATGAGGAGCATAAATTTGAAGTGTGCAATGTCGAGCTCTAATGTCAGGGCCTCAAGGAGTTGTTGATGGAGCGACGGCGAGCTGGACGGGGGCAGAGGGGCACAGAGGAAGACGGAAACAGCGTCAGTTGCAGAACCATTGATGACAAGCCTGGGCAACGAGTTTTTTGTTTTTTTGTTAGCTTTTTTGGCCATGGCCTTTTGCCACATTTATTATTGTTTATGCAGCGACAGGCAGGCAGACAGGCAGACCGGCAGACCGGCAGACGGGCAGACAAAGCCACAATGCAACATCAGTGGAACTTGTTGCCGTGTCAAGTTCAAGGGTCCCCACAGGCAGACAGACAGAGAGACAAACAGACAGACAGAGAGACAGACAGACAATGGCAAAGAGCAGCCCAAGATCGTTGCAGCATTTGATTTATATTCTAACGAGCGACTGGCAAGAGACGTAGGCGAAGTCTGGCCTCAGCCCCTCCCCAACGCCTTCACTCAATTTGGGATTTCGCCTTTTGTCTCTCGTAATCTCCATTGTCGGGCTTACATTGCTCGTTGATACGTGTGACCTTAATCTGTATTGACATGTCTCAGAAATTAGATAACAAAGTTGCATGTGCCGACGCAACGCGACGCGACGCGAGGAGCGACCCAACAGGCCGCGCAATTGATGGGCATTTGGGCTTGTCGGGTTGCCACAATTACGCTGCTCCTATGACAACAAATCCAACAAAAACAACAACAACAGCAACAGCAACAACAACAACAACAAATAAAGTGGAAACAAGTATGTGGAGAGAGATAACTCGCTTGCATTGAACCAGCTCGGCGAGGCATAATTTAATCCAATTAAACTATAGATTTATATATACCGGTACGAGACGAGTCTTGCCCGTCCCTGTCGTTGTCTTTTCCCTCTTCTTCTTCTTCTTCTTCATCATTATCATCTGCTGCTGCTACTGCTACTAGTGATGAGTAGTAGTAAACCCTTTTTATGGCCGCTGCGTGAGCTGAGTGTGCACAGAGCGAAATCAGCTGGAATTACATGTATTATATATCTTAAGAAAATACTAAAAATATTAAAATTATTAAATAAAATCAAAACTTATTTGGAAAAAATACTTCAAGTATTCTGCGGTTTTCAAAAACTCCAAAAACTATTTTATATATAAAATACTTGACTCTACGTTGATTTTAGCTACATTAAAGAAACTTTAAAATTTGAACAATTTAAAATTTTTATTAGATAAAAATCTATTAGAAGTTTTTAAGCTATTACGCTTTTAATTTTTCTAAGAATTTACTTAAGAATCTTTTTACATAAGTAAATATCTTTGTAATCTTAAATAAATTTCAATAAAATTGTTTTACCATAACTCTAAAAAAAATATTTTTTTCGAAATTAAATAATATGATAAAAAATATTATAGTAATAAATTCGCAATATCTTTTTCCACTCAATTTTCTTCTAAATTCTACGGCATCTTAGACACTCTAAAATTGAAATAGTAGTACCAGACTCTGCAAATTAATTCCCAGTGTAGCCCGCATAAGCGGTAGACCTTTTGCGAGTCAGATATCTTTCGGTTTATTACTGCAAATAATCAACGGCTTTGAGTCCGACAATTTGCGTACGCCTTGCCGCAAACGCTGCAAGTGCAGCAAACGCCATTTCAAGTGCACTTCGGACTGATGACAAATGTCGTGGAAGGTAGAAAGAAATACGAAGATAAACCGCAGAACGACATAAGTTTATTACACATAAAGTACATGGACATGCCTGCATACTTATTTATGCACCACTAGTGCTAACATACATACATACACACACCGCACAGACAAATAGGCGCAGCAAGAGACCAAGTCGAGAGTTGCGCTTATTGCTAGGTTTATACGTGCGGCTGAATCGTGAAAATTGTGATATAAATGCAAATATATGAAGATCGAGAGTACTATAAATACGTAGTTATTTTATATATTAAATATATTTATATAAGGCTTTTGCAGCTCAAATAAATAATAAAAAATTTGTAGCTGTTTTTGCGGGCTTAAAAATATCAGAAACATAGGAAAGCTTAAGTTTTCCATATTTATTTTGTTTGTAGTTACTCTATAAATTATCCCCATTTGTGATATTTTAAACAAAAAACACTATAATTTCATACATAGTCAACTATTATTTTGTTTTTTGAAAAACGTCTTTTAAAAAAATGTATTTTCATTTAAAATAAACATACTTATTTTTCAGCTTTTTAAAAAACTTGTTTCTGTCATTCAAAAAATGTAGGAGAGTTCCGTATTTCCATTTTCGATAGCTGTGCTTTAGCTATTCGGTGGACATATTATGTATATTTTTCATAAGTGCTTTAAACAAATAAAGAGTGAACTATTATTTTTTTAAGGAGTCTTTTGAAAAAAACAGAATATTTTCACAAATTATTATTTTCGATATTAAAACTATTCGATATTATTATATCTATTTTCATTTTATATTAAGGTATATATATATTTATTACACACCTTAGCCTTAAATCGCTTTTAGTTACTCCAACTTATCAGCTTAAGCTCTCCGCATAAACGCCCACACACACACAGAGAGAGATGTAGACGCAGCTCTGTGCGTGTATGCGTAATTAGCAAGTACAACGCAGCATTGATAGCTCTGTAGAAGGGTGGGCCGGAGGAGAGGCGTGGCATAGGGACAGCGACAGCGACGGCAACGGCGACGGCTGTGCTGCACGATTTAACGAGCTGCGACTGCAGCAACGCAGCGACGCAACGACGCGACGTCAAAGGCTTTCAACGCAGCGCGCCCCCATGCAGCCCAACGGGGCAGAAACCCCACACACGCATTTGAAGAATTATGAGGCGTCGGCGATGGCGACGCACATTTCACTGAAGGAGCTGGCGACGGCGACGTCGGCGGCACCTCAGCAACAGTCGACTCTCTCTCCCTCTCTCTCTCCCTCTCTCTCACTCTTAGTCAGTCTTTCCTCTCCCCCTCACTCTGTCTTACTCGAAGCCGCCTGCTTTGGGCCTCTTAAGCAGACGCAGCGCATGCAGCGTAGCGTTTCAATTTATGCGAAGTGATTCGTCATGCGGTTAACTTTAGAATCTGCACATACACTCACACACACACACACACAAGCACACTGACCAGAGCTGCCACATCAGCAATTTAGTTGCTAGATCCAGCAATTTTTAAAAATAAATTTGCAAGTTTTGGTTTACAAATAAACCGAAACAAAGCAAATTTCAAAGTTTCTAAATACTGTTTAAATAATAACATGTTTTAAAAATAATATTTTATATATTAAGGTTACTAGATTTTCGAAGTTTTGAAATTCTGTATAAATAGTTAATATTTTAGAAAGTAATAAATAAATAAATAAATGTAAGAAAGCTTCACCCGATCGTTCCTTCCGTTACTATAAACACACATATTTTTTGAGAGAGATTTGCAGACTTTTGTTAGACCGGAAAAATAAGTTGTTTTATTATTATTTCTAAAATTTATTTTTTTCTAAATATATTTTCCAACAATTTGAATTTTCTTACGAGCTTTAAAATATAACAGATTTGTTTAGTTTCAAAAAAGAAAATAATCGAAGAAGCTTTTTAAGTTTTTCTTATATAAAATAAAAAGCTTACTGAATGAAAAAAGTCTGATTATTATTAAAATAATGCAAAAATGTTTACTTTTAAACCATTCCATTCCAAAAATAAATTTAAATATGCAAATATATACACACATAAATAAATAGAATAAATATTATATACACGGAAAACAAAAACTGCTGTCTTGATCGCTCCTAAATCTAGCAAAATTTCAAAATTCTGGCAGCACTGACACACACACACACTTAGGCTGTTGCTAGGCCGCTTTACAAGCTGCTGCAGCTGTGCGTGTGTGTGTGTGCGTGTTTGTGTGCGTGCAGCATTTGCATTTGCAACGTCGCCAAGCATTGAAACTTAGACGACAGCCCAAGTCCAAGGCGACGAGTGCCGCCCCCTCGGGGTGTGGTGGGTGTGTGCCACAACAGTTCCACAGCAACAGCAACAACAACAACAACAATAGCTCAATTGACAATGTTGACAAGGTTCCTTCACCTGGCAACGCACTGCAACAAATTGCATCTACGCTTGCCGCATTTGACCATGAAAAAGTTTAAGCACCTCGGATGTCTAATGAATTTGCGTCTCTTTCTCTCTCTCTCTCTCTCTTTCTCGCTCTCTTTCTCCACTATATTTCTCTCTGTTTGTCCGTCTGTCCCACCAAATGTTGCCTCGTTATTAGCTAAAAGCCGGACGGGGCTGGGCAACGTGTGATTGACTGATTTGGTCGCGGGTCCAGGCACAGTACCAACTGCTGGCAGAGGCGTGCAGCGGAGGGAGAACGTGGAAATGGTTTTGAGCTTATAGCGACTTCTGCAGAATTAAAACTACAATTTTCGAAGGCAAGCGATATCAACTAGGAGTGAATAAAAGACAAACTACAAAATTTGAAAATCGTACAATTTTTAATTAAATAAAATTTAATAGATATTGAATTTTTCTATATTTATATATTGTTTGAGTGCGATTCTCTGTATTCATGAAATTATTTGAAATATACTGTGCTGCCATAACTTTATTTAGCAAAACTGGATATATGACAAATACCATATGTCAATTAAACAAAATTGTTAATATATTTTTTAAAAGAAAAAAGAACTGCATATTTTAAACAATAAAAAAAATTATGAAACGTATAATGATGGCTTGTGGTTTTCTAGTAATAAATGGTAAATGTGAGGTACAGGAAGCTTTTTAATATTTTTTAGAAGACTTTTTGATAATGACATATACAAAATGTGAGTTATAGAAATTTTAACAAGGTTTTGTAACAAAAAAATACAAAATTTCGAAATTATCCTTTTAAAAATTATTTGTGCATATATTATTTCTCAAATCTACCAAATTATGCACTAATGAGAAAAATTAAACATAAAGAATAATGTTTAAAAGACATTAAAACTTGTTTGTTCATATCTATGCCAAAATTTAATACGACTTGTCAGCTGTACTTAGTTTAAATTTTTGAAAGCCCAAACCAAAGCCAAAGTAATCAATCAGTTTTCTACCTTTGCCCAAGCCCCCCTTGAAAACCAAACAACTACTACCACTGACAGCCGACGCTGGCCAACGCGTCGACACCGCATAATTTGTCAAATAAGCCTCGGCTAGATAAGTTCTTGTTGTTGTTTCAGCTGTGCTGCAGTCGGCTCATTGTTGGCCCATTGAATTGGCCTGAACTGCAGTCGGACGGGGGGCCAGGTACTGGCCTGGGCCTGGGCCTGGGCCTGGGCCCGACAGTGAGGCCGGTGCGCTGGCCCGCTGCTGATAAGCCCCGCCGTGCTAATGAAGTGGTTAGGCCCGAGCATACAATATTCCCATTGTTTGCCGATTGCTCCATTCACTAGGCAGATTATGGGCCATTCAACCGGGCTCCGACGACGACAACGAAAACAAATTCGTAGCAGCATTTTAGGAGGGGGCATTATTATGCGACTTTTCTCGGAATTCGCGAGCTTACGATTTTTCCTAAGAAACCCATTAAAAGCGCACAAAACTATGAATATGCATGACGTGCGCGCTAGCCAAAATGATTTATATTCATAATTCATGGGCCAAAAGTCAATTGAGATTGTTTCAAGCAGGAATTAATACTGCAATCGGCACAAATTTGTAGGGAATTGGACAACTGCTGGATTCGAAATAGAATGATTTCAAACGAGATACATATAGTATATATAAAATATCTGAAAATATTTTTTTTTGCTTGAAAACTTTTATTAGAAAAGTAAAGACAATACAAATAAAGTCCCTATTATTTTAATACATAGCTTGCTATATAGAATTTCAGATTGCTTGAGATATATGTTAAAGTATCTAAGAATATATATAGGTATCCATAATTATAGTCCGTACTGAGCAATAGACATGCTCCTGTAGAATTAAACATTTTTAACATTATGTAAAAAAAATTCATAAGCTTGGAAAAAGTGAAAAACAAACCAGTTTGTGCCATAGAAACCTCTAGAAAGAATTCTATAATTATAATCCATAACTCATAGACATAAACTTAATATACTTAACTCATTACCAAGATCGGAAGCGCTTTCTAAGTCAAAGTTTCTTATTCTTATTATACTAATTCCCCAGACAATCTCTCCTATAATTTCAGGCTTATCTTTCTCAGATTTATTGCTCAATCATTTCTCTTTGGCGCTTAGGAAAGTTACACAACTTTCGAGCTCGGGTACCCAAAACAAAAGACACACACCCGACAAAAGGTCCCAAATGCTTTGGAGAGCACGCAAAAAATGCTCGAGCCACGCACAAATTGAAGGCGGCACTTTGATTGCTTTTTTTTTTAAGCTCCACTATAAAAAATTAATAAATTCACATAAAATGCCCACAAAATAGGCTCAGCACATAAGATTTCCGATCTGCGTGAGGAAGCGGCTAGGCCTGCGCCCGACTCGGGGTCTCCGACTCGGACCCCAATGCTGATCTCAGTCCCAGTCTCAGTCAGAGTCCGAGTCGATCGGGAGGCGGAGGCGCGTCTGCCAAAGCGGTTCGTTTTAATTTGTTAATTTACCACATTGTCGAATGCCACGCTGCCGCTTTGCCTAGTTTTTAATAGGCCGCAGCTGGGACCCAAGCAGAACTTGAACCATCTATAAAAGAGAATTTTCTCATGCTCGATTCCCTACCGAGCGAAATGTTTATGCGTCGATTGTGAGGCTTTTCTTTGGCAGATTTTGATTTCGATTGTGTTCGTCCATTGTGGTTGCCAGGCATGCTTCCCTGCTGCAGTGAGGGTATATTGGCTAGTGATGGAAAAGATTAGAAAAGATTGAAGACATTCCAAGCAAGCAATCAAATTGTTTTGTAATTCTCAAAAATTCTTACACATATAAGAAATATAAAATTTGAACAGCTTTTCATTTTAATTTTTAAGTAAAATTGTATGGTATAATACAATTATATTATTATAATGTTTATTATTATTTAACAACTATTAATTTTAATTTTTAAGTAAAATTTTATGGTATAATACAATGATATTTTCCTACTATCATATGCATATTTATTATTATAAATATTATACATCTAAATAAAATATATATCTTTCTATTACCAAACTACTCGCACCTTCTTCTCTCTTAACTAAAATCATTTGTTGCGTGTAACTGCAGGGTATTCACGTCTCATTATGCCCGCAGTTTTATGCGCCATTTACCATGTGGAATGATTTATGCCCGAAATTCGTTTCGGTCTCGTTTTTTGTTTCGTACTTCAATATAAATGCCAAATGCGTAGTTTACGCACATTCAGCGTTGACCCACACACACTCCCGCACACACACACAGGCATATAGTATACCCTAGAGACGCCTGTCAATGCGTCGAAGCGCCCTCCCATTGGCCGAGAGCCCCCAAAAAGACAGCGACAAGTTTCATATAATTTTAATGAATAACAAGGAAAACAAGCTACAAACGAGTGCACCCGACTGTTAGATACCATTCATCCACTTGGGCCGTCATAACTTCAGTTCAAATAAATATGAAATATTTTCTGCTCTAGAAGAAGAACTAGAAGCAGCTTTTTGCTGCGTAGTACTTCTCTTCCTCATTTATATGAGAAATTCTTGATAATATCTGTGTTTATTTTTCGATCAAGTTGCGATTTGCAGAGAATAATAACATTATTCCCAGCGATGCATGTGCCAAATGATGTTTTTGTGACTCTATAAACTTTACCTAATATCGAAAATATGGATTTTTGGAGGCGGTAGGCGGGGCACTTAAAATTTGAAATAGACCTAAATTACATATGCCATATGGCAAACTGCTTGCCAAATTTGGTATCCTTAGCTCTTGTAATAGCTGAGATATATGTGTTCATACAGTTAGACGGACAAACAGACGGACAAAGCTAAATCAACTTGACTTTTTCTGTTTTTAAAAAATGTATACGCATAAATATAGATATGGCACAACTCCTTCCGCCTCTTAGATACATTTCCACAAAACTAATATACCATTTCCCAATCCAAAGGGAGAATAGCATACAAATTCAGCGGCGAGTCGAGACTCGCCTATATTGAAATAGACAGAGCGCTGTTGCTGCTGGCTCTTCTGCTGCTTCTTCCTCTTCTTCTGCTACTGGGCGGTTCCTCGAATTCGAGCGGATGTGTTGATTTATGTTTTAAGTTTGTTTTTTAGCTTGTACAGGCGGGAAAGTGGGGTGCAGTCATTGCGCAATGTTTTGTTATCAACTGCAGAATTGAGGCAAATTAATCCAATTGCTTCGCCGAAAAAGAAAAGAGAGGATGAAAGCAACGGTAGAAGCGAAGGGTAACCCCTTCATCCGTCCTGTGGGAAAATTTCGTTGGAGCACAGTGGCCGCAAACATTTAGCACACACTGTCACGGTCTAATTGCATTTCTGCGGCACTGCGGCCCTGCGGCCTGCATGCAACAAGGGTTCAACTGGACATGCAGAATTTGATGAAGCGTGGACAGTGGGACAGCGGGCCGGCACAGTGGGCATTGGCTAGTCAAAGTTGAAGGCAGCGAGGCGCATTAATCCAATTCCAGCGGATGTAACGGTCCATGGTTGACAAACAATTGCAGTGGAAAGTCTGACAACAAAAACAACAGCAACAAGAACAACAACTGTTGCTGCACAAAAGGCCAAAAAATGCGCTAGGATTTGGGAGCGTATGCAGCTTATAAAATACCCTGTAGCTAGGCTTCAACATGGAAAAAGTATTAAAATTAAATTGTGTACTGCTAAAGCTGCTTTAATAATAAAATAGAACATAATAATAATGCATGCCCACGAAATATGATAAAAAAAAATAAATTAAAATTTTTCAAAAATGTTAAAAACAAAAGTTAAGTAAAAAACAAGTAAAACAGATGTTTCTTGACTTTCATAATTTTTTAAGCAACAAAGCATTACTTTACTCTGAAAGAATAATTTAGCAAAGTAAACTTTTAAGTTTTTAAATTTTTTCACAAGAATCCCAAAGCTTAAGGGTCTTTTCATAAAATTTTCTCAAAAATGTAAAAAAATATATTTAAAAAAAAGCTACAAACTATTATTATATATTTGTAGTATTGGATTACATGGATTTTTTATTGATTTGGTGTTTTATAAATTGCAAAAAGGAAGGAGCCAACTTTAGTCTCTGAGAAATAAGTTAACCCTTTAATCTTAAGATTTTTCATACAGTTTTCTCAAATAATACAAAAATTGCTCTATAAAAATTCATTCTCAACGCAACTACCTCCTCTGGCCACTTTTAATGGGTACAAAAACTGCATGACAATGTGAAAAACTTTTTGCATGCCAATTGAAAGATTGGGAATTGTGTTTTGGAACAATCGAGTGAGAGTGCGAGAAGAGGAGAGGGGGTAGAGAGAGAGTAAGAGAGTCAAGTGGAGTTCGAATTGCGGTTGCGCGCAGTGCAATTAATCTGCTAAGCCGCTGTGACGGCAGCTGTCCGCACTGTCCGCATGAGCATGGACATGGTAGTATATCATTAATATCTGCATAACAAAACAACGCAGAGTTCTCGATGGAAACGAAAATAGAAAACACGCCAAAAATCGCTAGAGAAAAAGACCAAAACGATGCGAAAGCCATTTTGCCTCCCGGTGGGTGGAGCTCCACGCACTTGCCGTATGATATACACATATTGTATATATATATATATATGAATATGTGTACACATATGTGTTTATATCTGTCTATGTGGGGGTTGGCATAAAAATACACACAAATAGATTCGTACATATGTGTCTATATAATTTTGCGAGTGTGTGCAACACTTTCCTTTTCACATGCTGCAAAAACAAAGGAAAACCAACGAAGCGCCCGACGTGGCAGAAACAGATAAGATTAAAAGGGTCTGAGGTATCAGCAGACTGCGATATTTGTACTCGTTGTCGTCCGTGCGGTTATTCCAGATACATTGCGTATTTATTTCTACAGCCAGAGCAGCGTATAGAGTGGGCAAATACTGCGACATGCACAGTGGAAAAGGTGCTGGAATAAATCGAGCTGTACTTTCCAGAACTGTAGCATTGAGTAGTATTATAATTTCTTAAATATACATATATGTATATAGGATTATACATGGATTCAGCTAAAAGAAAAGGTATATATATATATATTTTATATATGTCTACATGAAGGAGGTACTGCAGACCATACAAAAGTATATAAATATGTTATTCATCAATAGCGATCGATTTATCTGTCGGTCCATCCTTTAACAAGTTAACAGAATATTTCTTTTTCTTTCAATCGTGAGAGCAATATGACGAATTTTTAATCATGGGAGCAAACGCGTGAGCTGTTCATCCGGCTTCAGTTGTTTTCTTCCTTCTTCAATCATGAAATTGTACGAGCGTATTTCCACTTACTGAAACGGGATCAACAAAGCTGAGGAACGTCTCAGCATCATTTACATCAGAGTCCTAAGTGGTTATTCGATCTGATCTGGAAGTTGAGGAGGAGTTATTCGGAACACGTCTGCACTGCACTACACGTAAAAGTCAACTGAAGAAAATGCTTGACTGATGGCTCTATTTAAAACCTTTCAATCGTGAGCGCATCTTCCGAAGCTGTGAGAGCGCATTGCCCGAGCTGTTCTGCTTCTTTCAATCGCGAGAGCTGTTAAACAGACTTTTTCTTCTTCTTTCAATCGCGAGAGCAGTAAGACGAGTCAATCTTCGTCTATCAATCGTGAGAGCAAAAGCACGAGCTGCTCTGTCGGCTTCAATCGTGTACTTCCTTTTTCAATCGTGAGCGCAGTTAAACAGACTTTTTCTTCTTCTTTCAATAGCGAGAGCAGTAAGACGAGTCGATCTTCGTCTATCAATCGTGAGAGCAAAAGCACGAGCTGCTCTTCCGGCTTCAATCATGTTTTTCCTCTTTTAATCGTGAGCGCATCCTCTGAAGCTGTGGGAGCGCATTCATCGTTTATGGCAACTCGAAAGGCTCTTTCTCTATCAATCGTGAGCAAAGCACACTGAGCTGTTCTGCTTCTTTCAATCGCGAGAGCAGTTAAACAGACTTTTTCTTCTTCTTTCAATCGCGAGAGCAGTGAGGCGAGTCGATCTTCGTCTATCAATCACGAGAGCAAAAGCACGAGCTGCTCGTTCGGCTTCAGTCGTGTTCTTCCTTTTCAATCGTGAGCGCAGTTAAACAGACTTTTTCTTCTTCTTTCAATCGCGAGAGCAGTGAGGCGAGTCGATCTTCGTCTATCAATCGTGAGAGCAAAAGCACGAGCTGCTCTCTCGGCTTCAATCGTGTTCTTCCTCTTTCAATCGTGAGCGCAGTTAAACAGACTTTTTCTTCTTCTTTCAATCGCGAGCGCAGTAAGACGAGTCGATCTTCGTCTATCAATCATGAGAGCAAAAGCACGAGCTGCTCTTTCGGTTTCAGTTGTGTTCTTCCTCTTTCAATCGTGAGCGCATCTGCCGAAAATGTGCGAGCGCAGAGTCGAAGCTGTTCTTCTTCTTTCAATCACGAGAGCAGTAACACCAATTGTTCGCTCAATCGTGAGAGCAGCAACACGAATTGCTCATCTTAGTTGAAGATAGCACCAATTACCCCTTTGCAAACCTCCATAAAGTAACCACTAATAACTTCTGCCAGAAAAACACATAATTTGCGTAATTCCTGGCATTGCAATATACGCATTATTATACTGGAGTACTCCTTCTACTCCCTGAGTCCCAGCCAGATTAAGTTAGCTCCGGGCAGGAGCACAGAAAAAGCAATTTCGTTTCTATTGGCCCAGTGCAACCCTGAGTGATGACTCACTAGGGCGACCGCAGAGCATAACAATTTATGCAAATACCCGGCCACAACATATATTGCCATATATACTATATGCATATATATATATATATATAGATATATATGTATAGATATATATCTATCTTGCTGCGCAGTAAAAACAAATAATACTCAATATCGATGGCAAAAAATACAACGCAAAAGAAAATTGAATACGAAAAGCAAAAGAAAAAGGAAAAGGAAAAGGCCCTTTAACAACATGAAACACCTTGTCCCACACACTCCCGCACACACACACACACACACACACACGCGCACACACAGACAGCCACGACCTCGGCCAAAGTCTGGCTGTAAGCAGAGGGCGTTTTTAGCTAGAAACTTCGCAAGCGAAGCCAAATAACTGCCAACAGCGCACAGATACATTTGTATCTTTGTATCTTTGTATCTGTATCTGCTGCTCAGCTGCCGCGTGTATCTGTGAGTGACATTAAAACTGCGCCGCGGAGGCGAGTTTTCCCTTTTACTTCGGCTACTGCCGCACTGACGTAATGCGGCAAACTCCAACGTGCCACCAACTCCCCCCGCCTACTTCTCCCCCCCCCCCATGCTGCTGCTGCTGCCCGCCTGCTGTGCTGCTTTTTTTCAAGGTTCTGCAGGCCCAGTAGCATAGAAAATTCACGATCAAGAACGTGGAAAGTTTTCTCGCTTTTCCCTCTGCCTGGCGAGAAGAGAGCGACACGCGTTTGGCCAACTCGTGGGCGGGGGGCATGGTCGAGGCGGAGTTGTGTGGCGTTTCGCGTTTCGCTTTTGGTGGTGGTGCATGTACTGCGTCGGCGCCGTGAGAGACTCACGAGTGGCACCTCCCCCGCCTACCCATGAGTACGACGCCGCCTCCGACACCGCCCCCCGCCCCCGCCTGCGCTTGTGGCAAGCATGTTTTATGCTTTATGCTGTGACTCCAACTCTGACTCCAGCGCGGCTTCGTTCAGCTTCGGGTTTTTAGTGTGTTTGTGTGTGTGTGTGTGAGTGTGTGCTATGGACTGGGAAGCGCGCAAGCTGGGACTGGGACTGGGGCCGGGTATTGGCAGCGGGTGTTGCCTGGGCAGCGCGCCCTGCGATTGAGGTTTATTTATGGCCCACGGCTTTTGGGTAACATTTCGATACCACGTGTTGGCTGCCAGCCTTAAAAATACCACCTCCCCCCCCCGCTCTATTGTATGCTTCCTTCCCCTACACCTGTCCGACCCTTTCCTGCCTGGCATTGGCATAGATAATGCCAGTGCACAGCAGAGAGCAAAATAGTCATGAAATTTGAAATTTATACTGCTCGCTGTTTTGGAATTATTTGGAAAAAGCTGCAGCAAGAGTTTTCCCAACAAGTTTATTTATTTTCGAATTGAAGTAGCAATTTTTAGTGATATTATAAAGCGAAAAATGTGAAATTCAATGGCAAATTGTTGAATTTTCACTGTAGTTACCAAAAAAAAATTTTTTTTAATTATAATAATCAAAAAAGAGAAAAACCTTACGCCAAACTGCGCTAAAATATTGTAAATAATTAGTATATATGCAATAATTTCGAAAATTTTAAAATACTCTGACATTGAAATCATTTTTAGAGGATTTCTTCAATGTTTTCGTTTTTGTAGTTTCCTTAGTTATGACATAAATTTATTTTATTTGTTAACAATCACATAGATGCAAAATAAATGTATACAATATTTATTAACTGAACCGTTTTTTAGGATCTTTTATTTATTCTGTTATTCTTAAATTAAATTCAGATATAGTATATGTTTTTAGACAACTTTAAATAGTTTAAAAAAATTAAAAGGTCCTACCTTTATTAAATTAATTAAATTTTTATGTTTTAATTTATTTTTCATATAATTTTCAGAGCATAAATATTTTTTTCAACAAATAAATAAGAAAAGATCTAATACATTTCTAAATAATTTTAAAAATAAAAACTCCTACAATTCAATTATTATATGTTTGCTTTATTATACCATTTACCCATTGAAAATGGGTAAAAAATGGTATATTAACTTTGTGCAAATGTATGTAACAGGCAGAAGGAGGCGTGGCAGACCATACAAAGTATATATATTCTTGATCAGCATCAATAGCCGAGTCGATTTGGTCATGTCCGTCTGTCTGTCCGTCTGTCCGTCTGTCCGTCTGTCCGTCTGTCCGTCTGTCCGTCTGTATGAACACACAGATCTCAGCTATTAAAAGAGCTAGAGGCACCAGACTTGGTGGGAGTGTGCGTGTATTCAATACACACAAGAAGTTTATTTCAAACTTGATGTGCCACGCCCACCGCCTTCGTAAATCGATAAATGCGTATTTCGATTTTTTCCAAATAATTCAATAACGAAAAGAGATAAACGCACCAAATTTGGTAGGAGGGTGTCTTGCAACATTATGCAGAAGTTGGATTTTAGAATTTTGGATGCCACGCCCACCGCCTCTAAAAAACACATTTTTATAGTTTAAAAGAAAACTAGAAAAGCTAGAAGCGCCAAATTTGAAAGTAAAGTGCCTGGTAACATTACGGAGAATGTTTGATTTTCAACTTTTGGATGCCACGCCTACCGCCCCCACACTATTGCATTTTAAGAAAAGTAGGGAAATAACAAAACATTTTTTTTAACACTCTTGTAGCTTACCATAGTACAGATCTACCCTATAAATTTCAATCCGATCGGACAATAAACACAGAAGTTATAGGCACGAGAAGTTTCGCTCACAGCAGTAGAGGCCCGACGCCGACGCCGACGCCGACTGCGCACGCCGACTGCGCACGCACAGTCGTCGTGTAGTCAGTGTGCAGTCGGCATGTGCCATTAGCGTCAATGCATGTGAATTTGTCCTCGAAAATATGCGATGCGTTGTTATTCGCCGAATAAAAGTAATTAATATTAAGAATTAGTTTTTAACAGCGAAAGGTAAATGGTATCTTACTGTCGAGTGCACTCGACTGTAGCTTTCTTCACTTGTTTTTTAATTAAAATGTTCATAACATTAATATTTTGTTTATCATTTATTCCAATAACATAGGCTTAAAACTTTATATTTTAGATATATTTTAAATAAAGCTTTTTTCTTGCATGAAACTAAAAGAACCAAATTAATATAAATATGTAGATTAAATTAATGATTCTATAAATAATTTGATCGATTGTTCCTAAGCCTGCTGTATGTCATAATAATCCGAAATAAAGAAGGTATCCTAGGAGAATAATAATATATCCGAGTTTGTTCACGATAATTTCTATTGCAGTTATAAAATATATTATCATATTATATCCGATCTGGCTCGATCCAACTTATCTATGATATAAAAGAGGTTTCGTTAGGAAAGGGTATAATTAGATAGGATACTTGTACATTCTCATGCACAGATCATCCTTTTGTTATATTCCAGAAACAAAGACACTTTCAAATTCGCCTCAATCGAGCCTCGTACATAGAAATGTTGTCACAAAGCCCAAAGCTCAGAACACGTTTTTGGCATTACATAAGCGCACTGAGGCAGAGGCACAGGCAGAGGCAGAGACTGAGGCAGAGGCGAAGGCAGCGCTGTAGCGACTGCGGGACAGGATTATGGGTCGAAAACAGGAAAGCAGACAAAACAAAAACCGGAAGAACAGGAAAAAGTGGGCGAAATGTCAAAAAGTGGACAGAGGAGCGAAGTCCGAAGAGAGGAAGAAGGGAGAGAAAGAGTGTGGAAGAAGCAGCAGCAGCGGCAGCAAAGCGAGTTCTACGACGCGCTGCCCACTCAACACTAAGAAGCAGAGCCAGCAGCAGCAGCTCTTTATGTTGTCCTGCTCCCCACCCCAACTCACCACAACTCCAGTACACCTCACCTCACCTCACCTCAGCTCAGCACACCACCTACAGGCTGGCCATAGAAATGGCGTGCAAAAGCAACCAACACAAGTGCAGTGCGCCAAAGAGAGTGCAAGTATGCAGGCGTCTGTGTGCGTGCGCTCGTGTGAGCTCGAGAGCGCACACAGTGTTGGTGGTGGTAGTGAGAGTGTGTACATGGCATACACCATACAGACGAACCCAACACGAAGCTGCTTTCAAGGTCTGCGGCGCAGACAGCAGGTTCTGGAAAGCAGCGCAGTCAGCGGCGGCGCCGGCGTCGACGCTGCCGTCAAACGGCAACGCCAACGCCAACGCAGTCGCATTCCATTCCTTGCTGCAACTGCACGAAGTTGCCCTTGGACTTGCACTTGAAAACGAAGCGACGGCAGCGACTGCGACGGCGGCAGTGACGGCGGCAGCGGCAGCGACAGCGACGCTTGTGTTGGAGTTGGAATAATGTTGCATGCGGCGGCCGCGGTCGCCTAATGTGCGCGCGCATGCCTCAAACCCAACTGCAGCCAAACAACTACACCCCCCCCCTCCCTCTCCCCCCTACACTCCTCCCTCTCCCTCTCCGCAGGCAGCGAATGCTTCGTTCAATTTTCAGCGTGCTGCAAATTTCGTTTTCATGCAGCAAATTTCAATTTCATGTTATAAAATCACACGCACACACATACAGGCGACTGCCCGTGTGTGTGTGTGTGTGTGCAGCCCGCATGTGGATTATGCAGCAGACACACGCTTGGCATGGCATGAAGCGTCTATATATTTTTGCCACACTTCTTTTTGGGCATTCGCTTCAGTCTCGCTCTCTCTCTTTCTCTCTCTCGCTCTCTCTTCATCTCGCTGTACGTCTCACTCCCGCGAAAATCATGTTGAAGGTCAGCGTGTTAGTGAAAATTGCATTATGTCCACATGCATAATACATAAGTATATAACGCTATATACACACTCGAGTGTGTGTGTGTGTGTGTGTGTGTGCGAGTATTTGTTTGTGCTCTCCACCCACTTGTCGAGTTCCCTTTTCTGATTGCGTTTATCTCCCTTCATTCGACACATTATTTCTGCGCATCTGTAGAGCCTTTTTTATGGCTTCAATTCAAAAACTCGCAGCTTTTTTGGTATTTAAAAAAAATCGCTAAATTTAAAGTGCTTAAAGTGTTGTTCATTAAAAAAAAAGGTGCTCAATGTATAGTTACAACTTTTTTGTATAGCTGCTATCCATTGAAATGTCACCAACCATACAAAACATACACTTGATCGACTCCAAAAGTTGCAATAATTTCACCTTGTCCGTTTGTCTGTCCGTTTGCCTGTATGAACTAACAGAACTCAGCTATTAGAAGAGTTAGAGGCACCCAATTTGGTATGCAGCTAGCAGAAGCCAAAGTGCTTTGCGCTAAACTTTAAGTGCCACGACTGCGAGTCTTTGAAAATCGATAAAACAAGGAGAATTTTTAAAGTTTTTCAAAACTTAAAACATTTTAAAGCTCAAATTGCTGCAATACAGTATATATGCAAAATTTATTGTCTCTAGGCAGAGCAAACTCAGAGATTGAGCTAAAATACTAGAACTAGTAACTCTTTTTAGTAATTAACAAAAATCTAGAATTTTTAATTCAATAAAATAATAGTCATATTAGTATTTAAATCAGCTGCGACACAAAGAAAAAATCAATTATAGCCTCAGGTAGTTTTCAGGCCGAAAATGACCTTCAAGTTCTTTAAGGCTCAAAAGAGTTGCAAATAATGAAAAAACAACAAAGTTCGCAAATCACGTGCATTTTGTCCTTGTTGCATACTTAATACCGTTACTTCTTCGAAAAATCAAAGTGAAAATCATGCTAAAATCAATTAAATATGTACGGCTAAGTTGTAAATGGCTATAAAATGCAGCTCTACGGTATGGTAATAATCAGTCGTGTCACAAACTACAATACAAAAAGATAAACCATAGGATATAAAGTGATTTTTTGGTAAAAAAAATGCCTTTTGAATACCGTGAAGCGCCCAAGGATGGCAAATACTTAGAGTGTCAAGACGTTTACAAGTACCTGGAGTACGGCATGAGATTAATGGGCCTGCGACGGTCGACAGATCTGAATCCGGCCTACTACAGGCTCCATCAGTGCTGGGGTCTCTTCGTCGTAGGCATTACAGTAGTTTATCTACCGCTTGGCTACGTGCTTTCCTTTCTGAAGGACTTCAATACGATGACGGCCAACGAGCTTGTCGGCATCCTCGTGTTGTTCCTGAACGTTCCCGCCATCTCAATGAAGCTGATCATATTGCTGTTCAACATCTGGCGCATTGATGGGGCTAAAGGTCTCCTGGTCGCGATGTACCAGCGCTGCGAGTCGCCGGCGGAGCGCACACAGGTCCACGGATTCACGAGTCGCTGCCACCTGGTGACATACCTCTATGTCGGCGCCTACCTCATGGTGCCGACTCTGATGTACTTCAGCTCGGTACTGTCGGGCTATGCACCCTTCAATCTGTACAATCCTTTTATAGACTGGCGCGAGAGTACGCAGAAGCTCTGGATGGCCTCGACTATCGAGTATAGTCTAGTCTTTATAGCCGTCAGCTGCAACATCATAGTCGACTGCGTGCCCTTCATATTTAGCTTTACTGTACGCGAACTCCTCAAACTGCTCATTGAGCGGGTACGGCAACTGCGCGAAAAGGCCGATGCGACGGAAGCGCAGCTCTTCGAAGAGCTGGTACTGTGTGTCAAGGACCACAAGTTGATACTGGAGTAATGCTTGCATCTGCACATTAGCTGAGTTAACTAATTCCATCCACTCCAACTCTCAGGTACTGCAACCTAATGCGACCATACGTCTCTCGCTCGCTCTTCGTGCAGTTCACTGCGATCGGGTTCGTTCTGGCCTGCACTCTCATCCATCTGATCTTCTTCGCCAACTTTCTGACGGGTCTCTCCTCGGCCTGGTACATGACGGCCTGTGTACTGCAGTCCTTCCCCATCTGCTATACCTGCGACCTCATTATCGACGACTGCGATGATCTGGTCATGGCCATTTTCCACTCGAACTGGATCAGTGCCGATCGGCCCTACAAGTTGGCCCTTATCTTCTTTATGCAGAACGTACAGCAGCCCATACAATTCGTCGGAGGAGGAATCCTTCCCATCTGCCTGGCCACCTACAGTCGGGTAAGTTGGAATTCTATATAGATACTTCTGAGTCAATCTGTCGTTCTTCCAGCTGGTCAAGTCGGCGTTCTCTTTGATTACTTTCGTCAAGCAAATGAATATAATCGACGAAGGGCATTAAATATGCCGAATGTACGCTCACGTTAAAATAATCACAAAACATGTAGTAATGCTTTCGATTCTTACGTTTTTTGCACTTACGAAATAAATAAATGCGCTTTTTTCAGAGGGTTAACAAGTAGAGAAAACTTCAGTGCTTTTTCTAGTTTCTAAAAAATAAAAACTTAGCCTGCCTCTAGTAATAAAAAACCTTTATTATAAATTTGGTGTTTGTATCATCTGTATTTGTTGTACATACAAAAAAATTGACAGACAAAAGGACAAACATACGGACAAATAGATGGACAGACGGACACACAGACAAAAAAACGGACAGAGAGACGGACAAATGGATGGACAGACGAACACACGGACAAGCAAACGGACAGGCAGCTAAAAAGATAGACAGGCGAACAAACAGAAAGGAAGCCGGGCAGACAGACAACTGCCACGCCTTCTTCTGTCTGTTACATATATTTTCATAAAGCTAAAATACTATATTCCCTCTTTTTTCTATTTTTTTTAGTATTTTCTAAAAACATCCTATCAATACTATACTACTTTTGTGTAGATTTCATAGTTTTCCCAAAATTATTAAAAACATATTTTTCTTTTTACAATCTTTGAAACGCCATTTTGCTTACCTTAATTTCCCTGCGGATTTCCCTTGGCATTCTGCCAACCTTCCCATATTCTCCTCTATCCTATATTCTTCATCTCTCTCTAGTTCCTTCATTTTCTACGAGCTATTAACAGCTACATGTAAACGTTCTACCTGCCTCCCTTCCCTACGATTGGACGCAGTGAGTCCCTATGTCTCTTCTTGTAACATTTGCCCTACACGGAACACCCTGTATGCGCTTCCGCTGTATGTATGTGTGTGTGTGTATGGCTGTGTAACGACTTGTCGACCATAAAAAAATACCCCCGAAAAATGTGCGTGCGCCTTGATGTGCTTGTCTGCGTGCTCTGCTTCTGCTTCTTCTGCTCTTGCTTCTGCTTGTACTTCTGCTTGTCCTTGTCCCTTCTACCACTCTCTTTCGCCTGGCCGCAAGGGAAACGGAGGTGGCAAAGGACAAATGAAATTTCAGCTCGCAATTTGCTGTCTCTTTCACTTTCACTTACAGCTTTCATTTACCCAAACACGCGCATATGCTAGGGAGTGTGCGTGTGCGAGAGCGTGTGTGTGTGTGTGAGTGTGTGTGTGTTAGGGTATGCTTGTACACACTCTATGTGATTCATTGTTTACTCATTTATGTATTCATACTTGGCAAAAGCAAATGGAAAATGACGACCACAAAAACTCAACTGAATAGTCAATCATATTGATAGGTCTGAGAACACTAGCTAACAAAATATTGGATCCAAGAAAAATTCAGATAGACCTAAATTTCATTGTAAAATAATTTTTTTTAACTCTTTTTATGCTTTGTTAAAACCAGAAGAAAAGTTTTGAATTAGAAAAAAATATTTTATGGTAAAAATTTATATATAGATACAATTACTCTGAAAATATATAATATATATATACATACCAAAAAAATAGATAAGGTGGATTTTTTGGTAAAAATATAGCACTTTTCAAGATAATAAATCTATATGTTGTATCGAAAAGGAGGATTGATTTCCATTTTAATACCTATAGTATATATAAAAACATAAAATACCTAATATATATTCTAACAAATAGTATATATCATTTATATGAAACATATTCACTCGAAATCGAACCACTTTATCAAATCGTAAACGGCAAAAAGTGCAAATCACTGTGAGAACAAAATGAATTTTCAATATGCAATTATTCAGTAATAACCTTATCCGGCCCCGCCTATAAAGCCCATCTATAAAATGCATCCGAACCGATCCACGCTAGTCAGTCATGGTTTATTCCTTTGCCAACGAACTCCAAAATGTCTCAATTCCTGAAGTCTCGGTACGCGTTCAAGTATCTGGAGTATGTAATGAATGTGATGGGTCTGCGGCCAGGACCGGCTAGAAATAAGCTCATCGATGAGCTATACTTTGCCTGGACACTAACAGTCCTATGCATTGTGGAAATCTATTTGCCGATCGGATTTGTGTTGCCTTTTGTAAAAAGGTTCGAAACGATTACACCGGAGGAGCTGATGAGTTCTCTGACGATGTTCTTCAATGTACCCGCCTTGTCGATCAAACTGATAATATTAATGACGAATTTAAAGCGTGTGGAACAAGCAAAGGAACTGCTGGACACGATGTATGAGCGCTGTGTGACCGACACGGAACGTCTTGAGGTTCAGGCAGTCACCATTCGATGTATTACCATCACGAAAATATATATATTTGCTTACGTCACGACCCCCGCGCTGACGATGTTTACCTCCGTATTGTCTGGACATGCACCCTACAATCTGTACAATCCGTTCGTGGACTGGCACGACGGCACGAGGGAACTTTGGATTGCATCGGCCATAGAATTGTTCGTACTCCTTGTAGCCGTAACTTGCAATCTCCTCGTCGACTCTTTGCCCTTCATATTCGGAATGACTGTGCGAGGGCATATCAAACTGCTTAAGAGGAGGGTGCTGGCACTACGCGAGGATCCCAATCTCGGAGAAGACGAGAACTTCGCGCAGCTAGTGCTGTGCATCAAGGATCACAAGTTGTTGCTGGAGTAAACTTTGCATTTTTTTTTTATTTTTCAGCTACCAGAAATAATGCACGATTTCTTTCAGGTACTGCCACCTATTTCGACCTATAATTTCACGCTCCCTATTTACCCAGTTCACGGCGCTCAGCGTCATTATGGCCTCCACTCTCATCCATCTGTTCTTCTTCGCCAACTTTCTGACGGGGGTCTCCTCGATCTGGTACATGACGGCCTGTGTACTGCAGTCCTTCCCGATCTGCTTTACCTGCGACCTCATTATCGACGACTGCGACGATCTGGTCATGACCATTTTCCACTCGAACTGGATCAGTGCCGATCGTCCCTACAAGTTGGCCCTTATCTTCTTTATGCAGAACGTACAGCAGCCCATTCAATTCCTCGGCGGCGGCATCCTACCCATATGCCTGAACACCTATAGTCGGGTGAGCTATAGTTCCAGCTAGATAATAATAATAATACCTTTCTATCTGAGTTTATTCGCCCTTCTTTCAGTTGGTCAAGATGTCGTTCTCTTTGATTACTTGCGTTAAGCAAATGAATTTGTTCGAAAATGTGAAATGAGCAGAGAAAATATCGATTTCGAGAGAAATTTAATTTAAACGTAACTGAAACACCATTTTTGATTCTGAATTCACGTCAAGCACGATAAAGTATAACAGCTCATCGCAAAAAACCTTAGATCTTGAGAGCTATTCACAGCTTTAAAACGTACTACTGTGACCAAAAAGTAAGGTGAATTTTCAATTTACTTTTCCTTACTTTTTGCCCACAGTAGTATACATACGTTTTTCAATAAAAATATTAGATGATTTGAAAGATTAAACCCGATTTGAAAGTTATTTCTCTTAACTTGCATAGCATTTAAGCTTATCATATAGAAGGAACTATGTGCACCAAGATAACTTTAAAACTAAGAGACTCTTTTGTATTACAGCAGACATAAAGCCTGACAAACGGACAAACGGACAAACGGACAGTCAGACGGACTTGGCAAAATCCTCTCGCCTTTGTATAGTATTCTTCTTTGCGTTGTAAAACTTTTATAGATAAATTTAAAGACAGTTTTCGAAATTTCGAGAATGTGAGACGCAGATCTGTTTGGTGTTTTGGTAAATAGGCCATATGCATGGCGAATGCTGACTTCATTTGCTCGAAATTGGGAACTTAGTGTCGTCAAATCGCCCGGCAAGTCGTGAAGCGAGAGAGAGAGAGACTCAGAGAAAGGAGGAGGTGGAGGGGTTGTACAGCCCACGCCGTCGGACGACCCTTTTTTTGGGCAAGCCATGGCAAGGCAGACAAAATGGAGTTTGAGTTGCATTCGGCAACCAAATTACGACGCCCTTCGGTCTCAGCTGTGCCATAAAGACCCGCATACGCGACTCTATATACCTGTATATACTGTATAAATATGTACTGCTATGTACTCGCTCTGACCGCGTTGCCATGACAGCAGTGGAAATTTCAAACCCTATTTTGGGTTTCAAAGTCGCTTCCGATTGGATAAATGTGGGAGTATGGGTAATTACAAATAATACCGTTCCTGCTTTCGGCTTTGGCTCTTATGCCTGTACACACACATATTTATGTGTGTGTGTGTGTATGCGATTTCTATGCGTAGCGCGTGCCCGGCTGGGGTGAGGTAGGGTATGGGCAGGAGCTCGCTCTGTCGCTGTCGTGTACCACTGACACACCCTCGGGAACAGGCTAGAGATGGCAGCAGATATATAAATTCAGAATACTCTCGATGGAATACAGTGCGTACAATAAGAACACCAAAACTGGAGAAATCCATGCGCGGACAGCAGCCGTCGACTTATTTTTGTCCGCTTAAGAGGGTAATCTAGTAGGTAAACTTGTTCGTATGGTTGATAGTTACTTTTTTTACACATTTTCTATTCTAAGAGTTTTTCCGCTTAAGAGAGTTTAAATTGATCAAAAAACTATTGAAGAACGATAAGGAAAAAGAGCATTATTTAAAAGGTTTGTCCGTAAGGAGAGTTTTTCATTACTTACAATGACTTTATCTCATATTTTTGAGTAAAAATCCTCAAATCAGTCAAAAATAACGCCAGCTCGTGTCACGAGTTCCGCTCTATTGAATCATTAGGGGAGGGGAGAGGAGGCTGCAGCTTTTGCAAGTTGTTTGCTACCACCGGACTCGATTTCTCTGGCGTATCGGTAAACATCTTACGGACCAAATCCATATATGTGTATAGACTTAAGTATATCTTTCGGCGCAGGACAAACGGCGTGGCCACGCTTTCACACGCAAAACAGGAAGTCTTTTTGGGCCTGCGCCTCAACGTGCCACATGACGTGTCAAGCAGAGTGTGGCACAGAGCGAAAAGCAAGTAAAGAAAGCTAAAGTCGAGCCCACTCGACAATTTGATACCCTTCAGCTGTTTTAATTTGATGGCAAAATTTAAATACCTTCTTGGAATAACAACGCACTCACACGCATGGGCCCTGCTCACACATACAGTCAAGCGCTCTGCTTTATAGCAATAACTCTTGTCTTTATGGTGCGATCGTGTTAAAACTTTCAGTGATTGTTAACATTATAGCTGGCTACATACTTGCCGAAAGATAATGTCGTAGCTCGCAAACCCTGCTTAATATACGAGTTCAAAGTATTGAATTGCGTTTATCGGTGGCAGTAGAAGTGGCACTTCGAATTTGAAATACATGTTGTCTGCGTATGCTACACAGCAACCTTCATGCCAAATTTGGTGTCTCTAGCGCCTACAATAGCTGAGATATGCCGGCTTAAACAGACAAACGGACAGGCAGACGGACACAGCTGATCAGTAGAATGTCTGTATGCTTTATGCTCTGCCACGCCCCGCTTGCAAAAAGCTAATACGCCAGTGCTGCCCACTTGCAATGGGTGAACGGTATAGAAACCGAAAACATCTCCACGTTTATTTATGGCAACTTTTGCCGCCAAACTGCCCCCGGGGCCCGTGCACGGGCCGCGACTTGCCATTAATTATGAAAATTAAACTTGATGCGTGTCGTCGTCGCGAAGAAGAAGAAGAAGAATAAGAGGAGGAGGAGGAGGAAGAAGAAGCAGCAGCAAATGGCAAGCAGACGACGAAGCAGAGGCAAATATATGGCCCCAGCCGCAGGCAGGGATTCTTACGCCTCCTGCGCCTGCCTCGCCTCCTGCTGCAGCAAACTCGCACTCTCCCCCTCACTCTCGCTCTCTCCTCCTCACTCTCTCAGCTACTTGCAGTTTATTCTTTTCGCTGCTCGTCATTAAAATTAGGTCAGCCGCAGACACACACACACACACACGCACACATCGAAACTAGTCTGCTTTGTGCTTCTACTTCGTCTGCTTCTTCGTTGCGATCCTTTCAGCTAGCGCAGTCGCTCTCTCTCTCTCTCTCTCTCTCTCGCTCTAGCTCAGAGTTCTCTCTCTCGCGCTCTCTCTCTCGCACTCACCCATTCGCACTTATTACGCAATGGCCGTGCGATCTGCCTACCTGACTTAATTATTATATCAGCAGCTTCCCCTCGCGCGCCCCTCGCTGCCATCGCGCAGGTAGAACAACAATAGCAACAACAACAACTGAAGCTGATCGCTAACTACGCAGTTGCGCGAGGCCTTGACTTTCAACCGAGTCCTGCGTCCCGCTCAGTCTTATAGGCAAGCGACTGTAAATACACACACACACACACATGCTACTACTGTATTTGCTTGTGTGTGTGTGTTTGCCGCTGCCTGTCAACAAGCACAAAATTCGCAGTCAGTTTTTTTTGGCATTCTCGCAGCACGCGTGTGCATGTGTGTTAGTGTAGAGTTTTTGTGTAGTTTTTTTTTTTTATTATTATTTTGTATTGTGTAGAGTTATTGATTGTTTTTGGCAGTGTGTGCATGTGAGTTTGAGTATGCAGGCGTGTATGTAGTAGTATACATATGTATGTATGTAGTAGTATGTACATATGTGCGCTAAACTCAACTTCTATTACATTTGTGTGCGTGTGTAAAGGTGTAATTTAATGTATTTACGTGTATGTGTAATAATATAATAATATATAATAATTAAAAATAATATATGTATATAATATAAGTATATGTGTGTGTACATATATGTGTGTGTGTCAAATGCGTTAATGTACATATTTATATACATACATACACATATAAATACATGCATACATATGTATTTACATATGTACATATATAAGTATGAAAACAATGAGCTCTCTGTATACATACATATATGTATGTACATAAGTTATACTATATTATATATTATATATACATATATACATAATTTTATTTACATATGTACATACATACATATATACATACCACGTACAAAGGATTTTATATTGTACTAATTTACATACATACATACATAATAGCACTATACCATATACTTGCATATATATACATATACATACACACGTACACGCAAAAGCAAACGCCATCCTACACGTGCCCTTATTTTGATTTTTTTATTACGTTCATTCGCAACACGCGCAGCGCTACGCGTCCAAACAGGACTCCAAAGGGAAGTAAAAAACGCACGCACACAACAATTGTACGAGCATGCATAGGCAGGCATACAAACATACATACAGCCTGCTTGCACATGCACACACACACATACAGGCGTGCATACATAAGAGCAGTCGATGATGCGAAGAGCGCAACAACAGAGAACTGCGATATTCAACACCAACAACAACAACAGCAACAAGAACGACAAAAGCACCGTACAAAAGCGTAGCTAAGCTCAGGCTGTTGTGCACAGCACATACCCTGCAAGCGAAAGTTAATATTGTATATGTGTGTATATATTATTATATTATGTTTTGTTATTATATTTTAATTTACTATGTATATATTTTGGAAAAATAAATATGCATAATTCATGGCATTACATATGTAAATACATATGTATATATTAATTTTCATATTTAATATTTACTTTTTAATTTTGGCACTGTAGAGTATTCCTCTAGTCGCATTGACTGACGCCTTTTCGTTTTCAGCCTGCCGTCGCTTTGTTTTTTCAATGCCGCTTGTAGTGCTGCTGCTGCTGCTTGTGTGTGAGTGTGAGCAGTATATAGCGCTGTCACTGTGTTGGTGTGTTTTTTTGGGATTATGTACCGAAAACTGAAGCATTTACAGCAGTCGACCAAGGGGAAGGGGGAACCCATTCTAACCAGAACAAACCAGAACTGAATCAATGGAGGTGCGTGTGTGTGTGTGCGTGTAATTTGCTGCGATGCAGGACATTGCATGTATTACACACACACATAGTACGTAATTTATGCACATGTATTACCTACACATGCACACTGCCGGAATATAGTGCAACATAATTTCTTGCGCGTGTGTGTGTGTGTGTGTGTGTGTAGTTCTTCCTATTCACTTTCCAATGCAATGCAACGCGCCGTTTTCTGCGCTTGTTGTGCCGGCTTTTTTTGCCTCTCCACACACACACGCACACAGCGAAACTCACGTGAGAGCGACAGCGACAGCGACGCACACAACATCGAACACGTTCGCTGTCGAGCTTGGCGCGACGCAGCGCACTGCACAACACGTTGGAGGGGAAATTGCGCTGCGTTCAGTTCGAACGGCATCGAAAGTGAATTTGCTTTGCATTAATTCGCTGCTGTCTCTTTCTCGCTGCCAGCCCGCCGCTGCGCTGCTGCAGCAAACCCACCCCCTTCCACGGGCAGCGCAACCAAGCTGCCTATCACCCCTCCCACTCACCCCCTGCACGCACGCATGCGATTTTAGCGCCAAAAATGCGCTGCGAGATTTTCCTCAAATGAAAAGCAAGCATTTCCCGCTGCGTCCGTCATTTTCCGCTGCTGCCGGCGGTGGTGGAAAGTGAAAATCAACCAACCAAACCACCCCAACGCCCACCCACCCTTAGCGCAGCAGCGCGGCAGCGCAGCAGCACATGCAACTTCATTGTCAGCAGCGCTGTCGCAGTCGACGCAGCAGCGCAGGCGAGCTGCGACGTCGCGCCGCGTCCACCCACCAACAACAAGCATGTGTGTGCGCGCTCTGCCGCCGGCAGCGCCTGTGCGTGACTGTGTGTGTGTGTTTTGAATTTCAATTTCAGTTTGTTGTTGCTCGTTCGCTGCTCGCAGCGCTGCCGCGTCGACGCTGCTGGCTGCGCTGCTCGCTGCTCTGCTCGGCTCGGTTCGGCAGCTCGGCTCGACTCGCCGTCTGCTGTGTACCGTTCGTTCGGTTCAGTTGGAATTTCGCTTTTGAACTGGTTGGTTGTGTTTCTCGCATCGCTCTGCTCGCACGAGGATGAACTGAAAAGAAACTGAAACTGAAATTGAATTGAATTGGAAGTTGGGCAGCATCAGCATCAGCAGCACAGAAGAAGCACAAGGCAAAGCGACAAAATGCAAAAGAGGCGAAGAACATAGGAAACGAAAAGCAAAACGTTTGTTTTTTATACAAAATATTCAATTTATTCCCGCTCATCCAAAAACAACAAATAAAAAAAAACAAATAAAATAAATTAAAAAAAAAAAACAACAGTGCAGTGCAAAAAAAAAAATCAAACAAACTATAAAAAAAAAACAATATTTTGTGCGAAATGTGAATAAAAAGAAATAAAAAAAAAACAAAAACAATTTTTGATACTAGAAACGTGCGTTGTAAACTCAGCTCAGGTATAAATTTAGCGATATCAATACAAATACAAAAACAAAAACAAATACAATTACAATTAATAGACTGCAATTTACACAAACGAAAAGCAACTGCGATTTTTATACAGTTACACGGCGAACGTAGTACGTAATCAAAACAAAGCAAAGGCAAACAAAAGCAAACACAAAAACAAAATAAAAAAAAAAACATGCAAAACCATTGAGCATTCTCACACACACACACATACACGTGCAAATTTATGGCGCCGCGTCGCAATAGCAGCGTCTCAGCCCAGCAGCAGCAGCAGAGTCTCCAACAGCAGCAGAGTCTCCAAACGCAGCAGCAGCAGCAACAACAACAACTGCAGTCTCCACATACGCACTCGCTGCTACTCAGCTCCAACGCATACTCTACACTCTCCACGCACTCCACACTCTCCAGCTCGAGCGCTGCGAACATGGCGCCCATGCAGCAGACGCTGCAGAACGTCGGCGTGCAGCTGACGCGCTGCTGCTACCCCAACGGCGACTGCGCCAAGCTGGACGCGCTGATCGCGCTGGACGAGCAGGGGCTGGCGGAGTGTGTGCGTGTGCTGTGCAACAACGAGAACTGCAACGTGGGGCAGTACATGCATCGCGACTGCTTCCAGCTCTGGGAGGGGGAGGTGCTGCAGCAGCTCAAGAGCAGCGCCAGGGGCCGCAGCTGGTCCGAGCGGCAGCGCCAGCAGCAGCTCTGGACCAAGAAGGGCTACGATCTGATCTACAAGAACTGCAGCTGCAAGTGTGGGCGTGGCCAGCTGCGCAAGGATCTCGAGTGGCCGCCGAATGGCGTCTGCTTTACGCGCAGCGCCGCAGCGGCGGCAGCAGCAGCTGCGCTCAACGAGGACGACGACAAGAAGAAGGCCAAGAAGAAGCGCAATCGCAACAACAACAACAACAGCAACAACAATAGTAACAACAATAGCAATAGCAATGGCAGCAGCGCTGCCAGCGCCGGGCAGAAGCAGAGCGTCGCGCTGACGCCGCTCAATACGAACGCAGGCAACTTGACGCCCAACCCCAACGTCGGCGTCATTGGCTCCGGGCTGCCCCACAACAACAACAACAACAGTGGCAGCAATGGCAACAGCAACGGCAACGTGTTGCAGCCTAGTGTTGTTGCCACCTTGAGCAACATATTGATGAACGGCAGCAGCAACAACAACAACAACAACAACAACAATGTGCTCGGCTTGGATCTGCGCGCTCGCGCCGGCAGCCTCAGCTCCAGCGGCTCAAGCTCGCCCTCTGCCAGCGCCTCGCAGTGCAGCGGCGACATTTCGCTGTCGCCCGTGCAGCAGCAGCAGCAGCAACAGTTGCACTTGCAGCAGCAGCAGCAGCAGCTGCCACCCAGCAACAACAACAACTACGCCAGCAACTTGCTGCTGCCGCATAACGGCGGCTTGGGCCTAAGCAAATCTCTGCTGCCGCTGGCGCTGCCACCGCCGCAGCTGCCTGCACTGGCGAACATCAGCAGCTTCAAGCCGCTGGCGAGCTTCGATCAGCAGCAACTCGTGCAGCAGCAGAAGAACAAGGAGGTCGAACTCTACTCGGAGCGTGTGCGGTAAGTCTCCACAGTTCGCTCTCTCTCTGTCTCTCTCCCTCTCTCTCTCCATTCTCCCTGTCGTTAGATTTGTCATTGAAAGTGAAAATTTCCCCAACATGTGGTCGAAATGTCAATATTTCGTTTCAATATTTGCGCGTTTAGCCAGAAGAAGAAGAAGCAGAAAAAAAAAAATTATAATTTCGTTTACACTGTGCTACAAGGCAGCAATGAAAATAAGAATTGCTTGACAGGAAATTTTAATTCGTTTACAGTATTTCCAAATTTTAAATTAAATAATTGCTTGGAAATATTTATTTATTTACTGAAGCAAAACGCTAAAAAATATAATATACTATTAAAAAATAAATTTAAACTGTGCAAACAAATAATAATATAAAAATGAAATAATAAAAAAATAGCATTCTCATTTTTAAGCTTTATCACAAATAGAAAGGGCAAACAAATATAGGCCGAAAACAGAATTACTCGTGTTTAAAATAGAAAAACAAAATGCTTTTATTTATTTTCAAAAAATGTTTAGAAGAAATACAAAAACACGTAAAATTGTTTTTTTTTTTTTAAGAATATAATTGAAAAACAAAATGCTTTTTGAAAAATATTGAGGAGCAGTATAAAAACTCGTGAAATTGTTTATTTTTTTATGTAGAAGACCAAAATGCTTTTATTAATTTTTGTAAAAGTGTTCAGGAGCAATACAAAAACTTCTGAAATCGTTTTTTTTTAATGTAAAAAATGCTTTTATTTATTTTTTGAAAATATTTTGAGATGCAATACAAAAAATCGTAGAATTGTTTATCTGTTAAATGTTTATTTTCTTTTTGGAAAATATGTTAAAGAGCAACACAAAACTCAAAAAAAAGTGTTCTTTTCTTTTACTGTTTAATGTGAAATAGTTTTATAGAAAAACTTTTTTTAATAAAATTCTAACAATACTGCTGTGTAGCAATAAATTTCAAGTGTTCATTTTGAAAAGTATACCAGAAACAGCACAGAACACTCGAAATTTCCGATTTACGCCAATTGGAAGCTTCCCGAAATGTCCGCGGACACTTGTATATCATGATTCTGATAGGAATTTTCCAGAATTTTCTCTTAATTTGAATTCTAGTGGAAACTATGTAGTTATATGACTAAAAACAAAATTTAAAAAAAAATTATACAATAAAAACAGTATATACTAATAGTAAAGTATATAATAATAATATGAGTAGTTTCAGAGTTTACATTTTCTCAGTTTAATTCCAAAAGAATTATATATTTAATTAAACTAAACTTAATAAGAATAGTTTAATTCCAAAAGAATTAAAAATTTAATTAAACTTAACTTAATAGGAATAATTATTTTAAGCAACTAGAAGTAGAAATCTAGTAGTGCAGTGTAATTGAGCAATTGCTGTTGTTGTTGCATCGCTTATATAACCTTGATAATTGCTTTGCCCAAAAAGGCGACGGCGCTGTCAGCTCGCCCTTTCGCTCTCGCACTCTCCCCCGCTCCATCACACTGACGGCGGCGAACAGCTGCAAAGGAAAGAAATAAATGAATTCAATATTTGCCCGTTTTAAGCAAATTTGCAAATTTACTTATTAAAATTTACATGCATTCTTTTTTTCTCTTTTTTCTCTTTTTTTTCAATTTTCGTTTAAATTTATCTTAAGGAAGTTCACTTGCATTATGCAAATTAAGCAGACAAAGTGACTCCACATGCGCGCGCTCTCGCTCTCACTCTCCCTGTTCTTTGCTGCGCTCTCGCTCACTCGCACTGATCTTACGCTGCTTCCTTTAATTATGTACGTGTATGTGTGTGCGCCTGTGTGTGTGTGTGTGCTTGCATTACGAGTTTCACTTTTGTCGAATTCGACTTCGAATTCGCTCTCTGCTCTTTTTCGGCGACTTTGGGTCAAGGTTTGACAGCTGCCCCCACCCTCTCTCCCCCTCCCTGTGCGCTGCTGCCTCTCGCGCTCTTTCGCTCCTACACACACTGCAGTTGCCGATTGAAGCGCTGCTTCGACACATGTGAGAAATTAAAAAGTAAAACAAATTAATGAAATTATGTAGTGTGAGTGCGTGTGTATGTGTATGTGTGAGTGCGTGTAGCAGATTCTTTTATTTCTTTTCGTTATGCCCAATTTTAATATTTCCGTTTTCAAAGCGAACGCGCGTCGTCGAGCACGTTAAAATTTATTTCAGCTCGATAAAAACGCAACAACAACAGCAACAACACACACACATACATGCACACACACATGTACAAGTCAAAGAAGCAGCGCAGAGAGCAGCGAAATAGAAACAGAAACAGAAAAAAAATTTGATCGTGCTTGTATTTTTGGTTTTTTGCTTTTCTTGTTTGCTTTTGATTATTTCGACTGCGCTCGCTCTCTCGTTTGCCTGCAGCAGATCTCGTGCGCGCTCTCACTGGCTCTCTCTGCCCTCCCCCCCCCCCACCCTTTCTTTGCTTTGCTTTCTTTGAGCGCCTGTGCAACCCTGTGCAAGTTTTTCTAATTCCTTGCAAAGTCTCTGCTCTCGCTCTCTCTGCCGCGCGCGCTCTCTCTCTCTCTCGCTCTCTCTTTTGCTATGCTGTGCTCAGTCCAGTTTTCAAGGCCGCGCAGTTTGTTTTCATTTTGCGCTTTACATTTTGCTGCTGCTGTTCGCGTTCTTTTGCTGAGACTCGAATTCCTCTAATTGTGATCTCGCTCGCTCTCTCTCTCTTTCTCTCCATTCTCTACTTTTTCGCTGCATTCGCGCTGCGCTCTTATCAGCAATTCCAAACGAAAATAAAAACCGGCTGAAAATTCGTGTTGCTTTTTTAATTCATAGAATTGTTTTTTATCGCGTTCTTTTTTCTTGTTTTTTGGCTTTTGTTGTTGCTTTTGCTAAGTTTATTTTGTTCGCTATTTTTAGCGGCACATGCGGCGAGTTTGGCGTGATAAACAAATTTTTCTCCTGCATATTTTGCTTGCTTTCAATTTTGCTTATTGAGAGAAAGCGTGAGCGAGAGAGGTAGAGGGAGAGCGCGCGCGTCATACTCGCATTAGATTGCCGCTCTCGCTCGCACTCGCATGTGTAACATGTTTGCCGGCGTTTTCTTTATTCAACATTCAATGTCAAGGTTAAGATTCGTTTCGTGTGCCTGTGTGTGTGTGTGTGTGTGTTTGTTTTTGTTTGGTTTTTTTTTCGTGTTTTTGATGTTGTGCTCTCTTTCGACGTCGCTGCTGCTGCTGTTGCTGTGCAGAAAAGCTCTTCCTGTTTGCAGCTCATAAACAGCGACAACAACAACAAAAACAACAACAACATGAAGATTTCTCTCGCTCTTTTGTTTTGTCTGCAAATGATTTATGTTACAATCCGCCTGCCTGCCCTCTCCCTCCCCCTACCCACTGCCGTGATTAGTCATGCTCCACGTGAGCTTCTCACTCTGCGCCGCTCTCTGTCCCTCTCTCTCTCTCTCATTTCGCATAAAAATGCAAATGTCGTAACATCGCTTCACACCCACGTGTTGCCTGCGCCTCTGTGTGTGTGTGTGCGTAAAATCTATTGCTAATTTCAGTCCCTTCCTTCCGCTCTGCTGCCCCGCGGCTGGCGGCGTGCGCAATTGCAAGTAAATTGTGTAAGGCGGACGCCGCTGCCGAGAATAGCTGCATTTTAGCAACAACTACAACAACAACAACATCAGAGTGCGAATGAAAATAACAACAATAATATAAAATAATAATAAAAAGAAACATTTACGTTTTTGTTTTCATCGACGGCAAGTGCTCGCGCCACTCGCTCGAGCACGCGGAAGTCGGGCGCCTTTTCAGTCTGAGAATCCCAAGTGGTGCAATATGCGACTGTCGTATACCCTACAATGATTGTTTATATATAAAAATAAATAAAATAAATAAGTGTGGTATTTTTAATTTTAAACTTTGAAATATTTAAAATATTATTAATTTTAATTATTTATTTATTTATTATTTTTATTTTTCATATTTATTGTTATTTAGTCTTGCTTCTAAAATTACCAATAAATTTAAATCACTTCGATAGTCACACTTGTTATCGATAAACGCTGCCAGTGTCAGCTCTAATTGATTTCCGTTGAGACCTTCGGTTTTCCAAGCTTTACGCAAATTAACTGCTTTCGCACGACTTTTTTATTATTGTTTTTGCTATTGTTGTCGCCGTTATTCGTCTGTTCTTGATGGCAATTCGTCTGGCCGACGACGTAATCTTCGAGACCCCGACGAAACCAATATCCACACCCAACCTCCGTCCGTCCCGTCGCCCTGTCTGTAGTTAAAAGTTATGAAATATTATTACGACTCAAAACAATGTCATTTGAAAAAATTTGTACAAATCTTTCAAAACGGGTGTTGTTTTCAGGCTTGTGTGTGTGCGTGTGTGTGAGTGTTGTTTGGATGCATTCGTAGTACGCAGTATCCACAGTGCCCAGTATAGCACTAATTGAGCACGTACTAAAACTGTCGTCTAGACTTCAAGCATAAAATCTACAATATTAAAAAAAAAACACACACACACACACACAGTGTTTTTTCTATGGTTCCAGTGTGGAAAATTGAAAAACCTACATATAGTATAGTACCATATAATATATATGTATAGTATATATTCTCCAAATAGCACAAGTGCCGGCAGTAAAGGCTAATAACAAATCTTGTGTAAGGTTAGGTTTCTTTATCGCGCTGCGCCGCAGCGAAGCATGAAATCAAATGGACTAAGACCATTTGCTGAATTGAGGTTAAACACGGCTGATTAATACCGAAATAGCGACTTAATTGAGGAAATACTAAAGCAGCGAATTCATTTTCTAATTGGACTGTAAAATGATTACCACAATCCATTTGCAAATTGCAGCACATCGCACACATAGCAAATTTTATATATGTATGCATATAGTAGGGCCTGATGCGGGTCCTGGTAACCCCAACTTTTAGGGGTGTGGGCAAGGCTTTTGTTTAAAATTAAATCAAGTATGCAGCGTGGTCCGAGACTGGAGTTGCCCTTACGCCCACACCTGACCGCAGAAGCTATTAATGAAATCTTTGCCAAAAACACACGCACAACACAGAGACACAGACACACACGCACACCTCAAAACACACTCGACTGCAGGCAGGCTTAGCCTCATAAACCAAATCCCACACACATACCCTTTGAATTTGGGCATGCTGGAGTTGGGGACCCAGTGGGAACGGGAAGTTCAAGTCGGTGCTTAAGTCGAAATACTTGAAATGCAGTTGCTTGTTCAAATTTAGAAATTGTAGGCAGTTTAAAAAATTAAATTCGATAGTTTCAATATTTTCAGGAGTTTTTACTTTACAAATAAAATTTGTTTAATCTTTTTTCATTGTATTTTTTCGATAGTTTCAATATTTTCAGAAGTTTTTACTTTACAAATAGATTTTCTTTAATTTTTTTTCATTGAATTTTTTTTTTAATTTGTTCCTGTTTATTTCTGGATTTAATTGTCTAGCGTCATTTGAATTCTTTTTAATTATTGTTATTTTGCTATTTAATTGTTTTTTTTTTTACTTCATGTTCCTATTTTATTGTTTAGTTTTTGTTTATCTAATTTTAACTTTATTTTTAAGTTTCATTTTATTTAGTTTTTGTTTATTTTAATTTATGTCATAATAATAACATTTAAACGTATTACTTTTGTTAGAAACCTTGCGATAAGAAAGTATTTAAGTATTTCCCCAAACAAAGCTATACCTAACTTATTTTCGTAGTACCTGCCAGCAGCACTACCCAAAGCATGCAGTAATTCATGTCCTACCAAACATGCAGCTGTGCAGCTCGGTCTTTGTTTGTGTTTGTGTGCGTATGCATATGTGCCGCCTGCCAGCGCCTACGCCACACGGACACAAACACAAACGCAGTTGCGGCGCATGTCTGACGGCGTCTCCTCGCTCCTCCCTCCTCCCTCGCTGCGTCTCTGCCCTGCACTCCCACTCCTGCTCCGCACTCTCTTGCTGCCTATGCGCCTGTCGCATTTTCATTGCCAACAGACAATGCCAGGGCAACTTCAGCAAAGACACACACACACACACCCACCAGCAGCTGCAGCACACACACACACACACACACACACATTGGCAACTTGAAAGGCTTCACTTCAGTTGGCTCAGCATTTCCTGCTCTTGTTGGCCATAAGCCAGCTCCTGCTGCTCGTGTCTGTGTCCGTGTGTCTGTCTGTGTGTGTGTGTGTGTTGTGTTTATCTCTGTCTGCTGTGTGCGCGTGTGTGTGTGTGCTTTTAGGCTTTTGTGCGAGCCAAACGAGGCGAGGCCCAGACCCAGACCCAGTCCCAGTGCCAGTCGGAGCCGCAGTCGTAGTCGGAGTCAGGGCCAGGGACAGGGCCAGGGCCAGAATCAGGCTCGGCGTCGACCTCCGCTGCAAGCTGGAAATTGCAATCAATATTGCGCTGGCTCCATTGTTGTTGCAGCTTGTCGTTGTAGTTGTTGTTGTTGTTGCTGTTGTTGTGGCTGTTGGCTCTGCTGGAGCAGCTGCCAGACAGAAAAAAAAGCGAACGTAGTAGAAGAAAAACAACAACAAGCAGAAGGAAAATAAAAGCTGAACGAGGCTCGTAAATGAAAGCAGCAAAAGAATGAAAAACTGCCAGCACAGAGAGACGTATTCACACACACTCGCACACACACACACACACACATATTCGCACACACACTCGCACACACACTCATTCATATGCAGCTGTCCCCATGTGGGCGGGGGCAGGGGGGTGCAATGCGAATACATCACTCCGAAATTCACATTTATTCACACACACACTCACATATTCACACACACTCACACACACACTCACTGTTTGTTTGTGCCCTATTTGATATCCATTAAAACGATTCAGTTGCCACTCCCCCCCGCACACGCTGCCCCCCTGAATGCAATCTGAATGCAAATGCACTGCTGTGCGAGTATGAGTATGTGTGAGTGTGTGTGAGTGAGTGTATTGTGAATAGATCTGTCTCCATCGGTGTGTGCATTTGATTTGCAATTTGTGTCGCTTGCATCCTTTTGGCCCCGGCAATTTCTACGTCCGTTTTGGCCACAGTTGCAATTTTCATTTGCCTTAGCGTGGGCGGCATGGGGAGTGGCAGCTCACTCATAAATCACTATTGTTGAGTATACTCAATGGGTACTCGTATTTTCATACATGTTGGTTAATTAACAGCAGCCCAGAGAGGGGGAGAGGAGCACTTTCAAGGGGAGCTTAAAGAGTAGAAATAAGTGTGGAAATATTTTTCGAGTATTTTGTGTATAACCATAGAAAATACTCGGGAAAATATTGTTTAGAAAATTTGCAAAAGCTTGGAAATGATTGTGCATTGATTTTGTATAAATTTAAAGGGTATTATTCAAATTTTAAATTTTTCTGCTTTGAATTTCTACTTAAATAAATTAAGAAAAATTTAGAAACTTTTTAAAAATATAAAAGTCTTCAATTTTTGTAAATTTACAAATTTCTTAATACCAAAAACAGTTTTCCTGCATAATTAAAGTTTTTTTTTTTAAATATTAATAAAATGTAAAAAAAAAAATAGTAGAACAAACTTAGTAGAAAAAAATAAATATAAATAAAAGTAAGAATTATGTAATGAGAATAATTACATAATTCTCATTATAGAATTGAAAATTTCCCCCCATAATTCCCTATCAAGGAAATCGGAACAGAATTGCACAATTCACAGAACAATTTTATAGCATTTTATGCAGATTTTCTCTACGGCAAATTCGCCATAAAAGGAATAAAAACTCTCGCAGTCTTTGGGGAAGAGTCGAGCCATTCTCTGCGATTCTCATGAATTGCACTTAATGTATTGCACCTTTTGTTAATAAGCATGCGATTTATGGCTGTAATTGTTGTAATTCCGGGATGCACATTAACACACACGCACACACACACTCTTGTACGCATAACACACACACACGTAGGCACATCTGTTTGCAATGGGGGGAAAACGTGTTTCTTTCTGTTTGCCTTTCGCTCGATTAAGAACAAATTCGGTTGCCCGCGCTCGCAGGTCGATCATCGCAGGGCCACGCCCATGTCGAGGGGCAGGCATTAAAATGCAAGCAACAACGGCAACGGAAACATGAGTGTATTTATTTATTTTTCTGCTTCATCGTAAAAATAATTTGCTTTTATTGCCGTCGAGCAGCAGCAGAAGAAGCAGAAGGGAGCAGAAAGGCACCAAAAATAACTGCGGCTGCAGCTCGAGCTCGAGTTGCAATGCTGCCGCTGCCGCTGTCGCTGCTAATGTTGCATGCAACCAAAAAAAGGCAATCGTAACGCGTTTTATGTCCTCGTCATGCTGTTTGGGGCCGACTTTAATTTGGGGTCGGGTCTGGTCTGCTCTGGTCTGGTCTGGTCTTGGCGCGCTGTAAATCCGCAAATCAACGCCACATGCTCGGCAATCGGCATTCGGCATTCGGCTAACCCATTAACCAAAAAAAAAAGGAAAAAAAAGTTGAAATGAAAATAAAAATGTTGCTGCTGCTGCGCTCCTTTCTTTTCCAATGCCATTGACATTTGCCGACCATGCCCCAAGCACTTATTCAATTAAACAAAACGCAAAAGTTGTTAAGACCAGGCGCTGCAGTGTGTGGGGTATGCCATGTAGTGGGATATCCTGTCGGTAGCATAGGGAAACTGCAGTTAGAATGGAGTGCATGCAAGATTTTTTTTTTTTTCATTTTTTACAACTTTTTGCCATACATTTTTATTATTTTATTTTTATTTTTTTATTTATTTTTTTTATTTTTTAAAATTTTTTCCCATACATTTTTATTAGTTAATTAGTTTTGTTAGTTAGTTAGATCAATTTTGCCAAGTCTTACTGCTCTAATAAACTGTCTAGCAAATTGTAAATACCCCACACTCTCTGCTGTATTTTCTACAGCAGGCATATACCCATTCTGCTCTAAACAACTTCTGCGGGGTATGCTGTGCAAGCATATGTCCCTCGGAGTAACCGATCAAAAGTCATGAAGCGTCAAATTGTTATGGGCAAAAGATGGAAAGATACAAATGGCAACGGTTATCGCACTAGCAGCGCAATCAGTCGTGACTGGCAACGCGACAGGGAAAGGGAGAAAGAGAGAGAGAGGGAGAGGGAGAGAGCGAGACAAACAAGCAGCTAACAACAATCTAAGCACTTGCTGACTGCAACTAAATAGATATTATATAAGCATAAAGAATATGTTTGCCGTCAGCTACGGAAAAGTATGAAGGAAATTGAAGAGCAGCGCCCTAACTCAGCCCCTCTCTGTCTCAGGGTCCCTCTCACTCTTTTAGTTTTCCCCTATTACATGCAACATCTACGTCTACTTGAGAGTGAACTAAACAAGCTAATAATCATAAAAGCAAATGACTTTGAACGTCGAAACGGTCTGTCTCCCCCTCCCTCTCTCTCTCTCTCTCTCCAGCTGTTTGTCCGTCTGTCTGGCTGTCGGAGAGCAACAGGACCAGAGGCATCCTCTCGCGCTCAGGCGACAAAAAAATCATCAACATTATCATCATCATCTTCGTGGGTTTCTCCGAGTGTCGATTAAAATTTAAGCTTCATTTGCTCTTTGTTGTGCTGTTGTGGGGGCGTGTGGGTGTGGCTGCTCGCTTCGTTGACTGACTGACTGACGGACGGATGGAGTGACTGAGGCGCTGTGATTGAGTAGGTGTCAATAATCGTTGGGGTCGCTTCTTTATACAATAATAATGGGATTTCTAGCATATGCGAGTCTCTTGGCTGTGAAAAAGAGATGCGAGAAGTGCGGGGAAATAAGGAAGCAGTAAGAGAGAATGCCAGAGAATGTTTTGAATATTTGCTTATGGAATTTTCTATATGTTATTGTTGCGCTTGCAATTCTCCTAGATTTTATTTAAATAATTTATACTTTTTTTTTTAATTTTTAGAAAATGTTCTAAGTTTTTTTTTATTGTAATTTGACATTTCTTGTAAATTGAGGGAAGTGTTTGCTTGAGTTTAATATAATATTTTGCAATATATATATATATTTTTTTTATTTTTCAAAATTTTCTATTTTATCTAAAGATTTTTCTTTCGTTTTCATTTTTCTTAAAACTGAATTCAAGCTTTTAAACTTAGCATAGCCAGGTATTCAGTTTATTGGGAACAGAAATATTGCTATATAAGACTGCTATTCCATATATTTTTATTAAATTTTTTTAATATATTTTTAATATATTTTTAATATTTAATTTTTTTTTTAATTTTAATTAAAGCTTTTTTTTAGTTTTTCTATCTCATAAGCTCTCTGAACTCTTAGTAGAAACTATTTATGCCCCAAGCTAGTTCGGACTAGTTATTTTTTCTTGACTCTAAACGAAGTTCAAGTATCAATTGCACATACGCTTTGACCCCCCCCCCCCCCCCAACCACTTCTCCTTATCTCTTCCCCCTCCCTGTTCGCCTTCACTTGGCAATTGCATTGGCTCCCACAAAACTTTCTCACGCCGTAATTTGCTGCAATGTTGCCAACCCAATCACCGATATAATTAATAATAATAGCAACAATATACACACACAGCAGCAACAACTGCAACTTCAGCTGCAACAACTACAACAACAACAACTACTACAACAATTGGCAGGCCAATGAGCTCTGGCAATGATCGTCGTCGTCGGGCTTCGTTGAATGCCCGGCGGCGGCTTGTTGAAAGGCGGCGTTCAGCTGAAATTGCAATGTATCTATTGCAACAACAACAATGTATCTATAACAACAATGGCAAAAGCAGCAACAACAACAGTTGCAATTTAGCTGCAAAACAAATGCGAGCGGACAAGTTTGTTGAACTTCCACGCGAGGCGCCAGCAACAATTAAAAATTTAATGTAAAATGAACGAAAAGAGTGGCAAAGCGTGGTAGTAAGGGGAAGGGGGGAGGGGAAGGGGTTAAGGCAACAGGCCCCTCGCCAAATTGTCAGTTGATTCAATTAAAAGCTACAACAGCAGAAACTATCGCGTTCGACCCAGCGACAAAATTAATGAAAGATATGAGCAGATCTTTAACAGCCTGTCGAACGCTACACACACACACACACACAGTCACACATGTGTGTGTTTTCCAAAAACACAACTTTCACTTTTGAGTCTGGCTGGGACGACGACGACATCGACGCGTCCCGTTCGGAGCGTCAGGCAGCAACAAATACGCTGACAACAACAACAACAACGGCAACAACTGATAATAAAACTGCAACATTTATTGCTCGATCGCTTGTTGCACGGCGTTGCGAAGCTGTCGCCAAGCTGCAGTCGCCTCAGTCGAGCTACACTTTCGTTTTTGGAGCCCCCGAAACGCGATATAAAGTTTTATTTCGTTTTGTTGTTTTTTTTTTATTTTTTTTTTTTTTACTTAACGAAAGGCGCATAAAAATTGCATTTGCCTGAGATTTAAATCAATGGAACATAAATCGAACTGCGACGAGTGAAAGAAAGTTCCAATAAAGTCGATTGCAAATGGAACTCAGATGTGTGGAAGAGGAGGGAGAAGATAAATATGGCAAGAGTTGAGAGAATATACACATATATTTCTATATATGCATATATCTTTCTATGCCATATAATCGAATTTAGTGAAGTTTTTTGATAGTCAAACAAGAACGAGAATATATTTCTTATATATATATGCCATATAATCGAATTTAGTGATAAATCTTTCTATTCCCCCTAATCGAATATAGGGGAATTTTTTGATGTTCAAACGAGAACGAGAATATATATCTTATATATATATTCTATATATGCCTAAATGTTTCTATGGCATTAAATCGAATTTTTTCGAATTTATTTCTATTTATTTTTACTGGCAATTATCAGTAGACGCTTCGTCTATCATAGCCATACTCACTGCCGTCTACAGGGTATGCGGGTCAAAAAATGGCTCAGCTCTCGCCTGATAAATGTGCGAATGGCCTATAAATAAATATTTATAACAACATTTTTCAGGGCTCCACTGACCTCGTTCAAGTGCCGTTGTTGTTGTTGCTGTTGTTGTAATTCCTGTTGTTGTCGTTGCTCTGGTTGTTGTTGTTGTTGCTTTATAATTGGCGTGCTCGAAAACGCTTTGCATACATGCTGCAAAAGCATTTACGCCGCGCGTAAATAAATAAAAAGTTCGCCTTTTGGCCATTTTGGCAAATGTCCTGCAATAATTTTTACAGCCGCTGACAGCAGCTTCAGCAGCAGCAGCAACAACAACAGCAGTAACTTGCCACAACTACTTGCAACAACAATGACAATCAACGGGGTAAACGAAACAGCGAAAAAGCGATACGAAGCGAAACGAAACGATGCGAAATGATGTTGCACATGGCCATGTTGCATGACTTTGTAGACTTGAAAGTCAGTTCGAAGTTCGAAACAAGTCGCTTGCCTGTCCGTCCGTCCGTCCCACTGTCCCGCTGTCCCACTGTCGGCCTGTCCGTTTGTCTGTCTTGTTTATGCACGCGATAAAATTGCTGTTAACAAAAAAAAAAAAAAAAAGGAAAAAAAGTAAACTTCACTCTGTAAAAATAACAACAAAAGCCTTGAAAAGCCTCCGACACGTTGCGCATGGCTTCGGCTTTTTGTTGTTGCTGTTGCTGGAATTGTAACTGGGCCTTAATCTTAAGGTAGCATCTGCTGACGGCTGCTGCTATTTTGCCTACCTTCCCTCCAGCTGCTGCGCCCTCCACAACGTTGGCATTTCATTGTGCAGAGTCTTATCAGCTTATAAGTAGGCAGAGGCAGAGGCCTGGGCCTAGGCCATAAATACTGCAGTCCAGAAGTACTGAGTATTATGAGCAGATATACATGCGAGTGGGGGGCAGGCCCTGCTGCTGCTCTGCTGCATTCATAAAGCAGCAAATTTTCCCTGCATTCGCAAGGGAAAAGAAAAGCAAAAAAGCAAAGAAAAGGGGAAAAAAAAACAATGACAAAGGCCGAAGGAAAAGAAAAGTTTTTCGAATTCATTTTGTGTGTGTGAGAATTATGAAAATCAGTTTGATCAAATGGCTAAGAAATGGGTTAAATTAAAGCGCAAAGTTGAGCAAAGATTGCTTTATGCGAGAGGAAGAGAGAGAGAAAGATAAAGCTGAGATTAGCGCGAAAAATGGGAAAATTGCTGTGGAAAATAGAGTAGCTTTTGGCCTGAGCTCAAGTTTTAAGCTAAAGAAAATTGGATTATATAATTTATACTACTACTAATTTTCAGTAAGCTTTACTTATATTTGTTGTATTTTTTTAATACCAAATATACATATTTTTTTGTTATTTAGTATGCTTTGCATGCAAAAAAAAATAAAAATTGTTTGTTATTTAGAAGAATTTTTTTTTAGAACTTTGTTTAATTATAAAATATCGAGAATTATAGCTGCAGTATTTTTTTAATGCTGCGATTTAAGAACAATCCACTCACTTGACGCTAATCTGCAGCATATTTTAACACTCGCACTTGACCATCAATTCCGCGCATAATCCAATGTGATAAACCAAATATATATGTATATATATACACTACGTTCATGCTATATACTTATGCTTTCTTCTCTCTCTTTCTCTCTTTCTCCCATCTCGTTGCAGGTAAGTCAAGTGCGCGGACAAAGCGCGTCTCAAGTGCGAGGAACACAGGGCAATAAATCGCAGCAAATGGCGCACAACTTTTTGCCCGGTTCAAGGTGTGTGGGGTGAGTGTGGGGGAGGGGAAGGGCTGAGGGGATGATCTCTCTGCGATTTGTTGACGCTTTAAGTTAAACGTTCCCTGAGGCAACATAAAGCAGCAGCAGTAGCGACAGCAGCAGCCGCCGCCGCTGTGGCAGCAACATTTAAGGGCAATTTAATGGTTCAATGACATAATGAATATGCAACGCGTTGCACGCTGCAAGTTGCACAGAACAAAGGCAGCAGCAGTGGCAGTAGCAGTAGCTGTTGCTGCCGCCGCCGCTTGGCTAATTAGCTGCATTCATAATTTTCGTGCACATTATTTACATGCTAAGTAAGGACTGTGCAGGACAGACAGACGGACAGACAGCCGGACAGACGGCAACCGCAAGAGACAACGTTGTGCTCTGCCTTCTTGTTCCTCGTTGCATTATTGCCTTGTCTGGCCCTGGCATTGGGCTTCGGCTCCTTGGCTCCTTGCACAAAAGGCTCAGTTGTCGCCAGGCTCTGGCCACAGTTGGCGGCGACTTATTTACAGTTATGCGCCGCATTTGCAAGCTGTAAGTTGGAACTCTTACAAGTCGCAGCCGAAAGCGAATAAAAAGGGCAACAGCACAAGTAGCAGCAAGGCAGGAGTTGAGCTGCAGAGTATGGTGCAGCGAATACCCTGGGAAAACAAAAGGGGTTTTTACGACATATACTAATTTGATTTCTTTAAATAATTATAATTACTATATATTTTTAAATAAGTTTTTATTATTTTTTTTTATTCATTTATTTATTTTTCATTTTTATATATTTATTTATTTTTTTTTTTTAATATTTTTAAAATTTTTTCCATTTATTGATTTATTTTTTGATATTTTTACGGTTAAAGCCACAATAAACCCACAACTTTCCCTTTCTACAAACTGAGCATACCCTTTCCAACGCACGCGGCAAGCGAAAGAAAAAGTCAACGCGAAACTGAAACCAGACTGAAACTCGCAGAAGCGAAAAGTTTTTTAATTGAAAAATTTAAAGTTTTTTTTTGTTATTGAACAGCCCAAAAAAAGCAAGAAGAAACAGAGAAGAGGAGAAGAGGTTGAGGTAGAGGTAGAAGCGGCGACAGGCAGCAACAGAGTTGGTTAAGTTTTTGAGTTTGAAGTTTGAGTTTGAGGTTAGGTTAAGTGGCGAACCCGAAGACGACAACAAACGATGAGGAGGGCTTAAAATTGCTTAAAATTGTGCGCTGCTTGTGCACTTGGCTTAGTGGCAGCTCTCAGTTCTCGTCGCTAGTTTTAGTTGCCTCTGCCTTGCCTTTGTTGTAGTTGTTGTTGTTGTTGTAGCTGCTACACGGCTTCCTGCGCAGCGGGTGCAACACCAGCAGCAGCAGCAGCTCGTTTGTGCAACTTGCTGCTGCTGCCACTTTACTTAAGCAGCTTAGCATGCGCCCAAAGATTGCGAGGAACCGCTTGGGCTCCCCCGCTGCCCCGCTGCCCCGCTGCCCCTGCTGCTTCCGTTCCCCTCGTTAATAATGAAGCACAAGCACAAGCACCTGGCAAGACGCGGGCCAACTTTCCGCCTGGGCTTACAAATGTGTCTTACAGCGGCTCTGACTTGGGCTTAAAGCGGCGCTGGCTTATTAGACGCGACTGCCAAGTGGGCGTGGGCGTAGCAGGGGCAGAGAGCGAGAGCGGAGGGAAGGAAGGGCTGTGCAGACGTCGCGCGTAATAAAATTCGCACATTAAATCGATAAAATATTTAAACGCTCTGTGCGCGCTATCAATTTTCATTTTGATGTTTGCTGCGCGCCTGGCGCCAGACAGACGAGCACAGGGACAGGCGGACAGTGGGACGGACGGACAGCTTGAGTGGCCCCCAGACAGCAGGAGTACTAGGAGCGCCGTTTGTGATTTATGCGACTGTCGTGGGGGAAGGAGAGTGGGGAGCGTGGAGCGGGCAGTGTGTTGCATGGATAAACAGACGAGCGAACGGGGTTTTCTATAGAGACCCGCGGGTCAGACGCGCTAATTACGCGATCTGACACGCCCCCCACCGCCGCCCACTCGACCAGTCGCTCGGACATTTCGCTCATTCAACATTTTCATTTTCATTCTCGTTTTCATGCAACCTTACGTCGCTGTCGTCTGGCCCTTGTGTGTGTTGCTTTTTATATTCCAATTCCTCAATGCTCCCGCCCCGCTGCCCCTCCCTTCTTGCCTCTCATGGTTTGTTTTGTCAACGTCGCGTTGTTTGCGTCTGTGTCTGGCCGAATGTCGTCTGACATAATCCAGCGGCAAAGTCGTTAAGAGTTGCTTTTTCGCCATTTTACAAGTTTTTCCTTCTTCCAGGCGGTGTTTGTGGGCGCAGGGGGAGTGCCAGCTGCGGGGCAGGGGCTGTCACTTTTTCCGCCCATCGTCCATTGTTGCGTCCTGCAGCCGGCAATTAAGCATTCCAACTGTAATTTGCATAATTGCACAACACTTGCAATGGGGGCGGGTGTTGGAAAATCCGGCCAGCTCTCGAGTAGGTAGTGTCGTAGTAGTATAGGGGAGAGGTTTATAGTTGTGTAGATGTACTGCAGAGACTTTACTGTAGTGTAAAATAAATATAGTTGTTTGCATTTGATGAAGGTATCTGGCAGTCGAGCATTTTTATACCATTTACCCATTGAAAATGGGTAAAAAATGGTATATTAACTTTGTGCAAATGTATGTAACAGGCAGAAGGAGGCGTGGCAGACCATACAAAGTATATATATTCTTGATCAGCATCAATAGCCGAGTCGATTTGGTCATGTCCGTCTGTCTGTCCGTCTGTCCGTCTGTCCGTCTGTCCGTCTGTCCGTCTGTCCGTCTGTCCGTCTGTCCGTCTGTCCGTCTGTATGAACACACAGATCTCAGCTATTAAAAGAGCTAGAGGCACCAGACTTGGTGGGAGTGTGCGTGTATTCAATACACACAAGAAGTTTATTTCAAACTTGATGTGCCACGCCCACCGCCTCCGCAAATCGATAAATGCGTATTTCGATTTTTTCCAAATAATTCAATAACGAAAAGAGATAAACGCACCAAATTTGGTAGGAGGGTGTCTTGCAACATTATGCAGAAGTTGGATTTTAGAATTTTGGATGCCACGCCCACCGCCTCTAAAAAACACATTTTTATAGTTTAAAAGAAAACTAGAAAAGCTAGAAGCGCCAAATTTGAAAGTATGGTGCCTGGTAACATTACGGAGAATGTTTGATTTTCAACTTTTGGATGCCACGCCCACCGCCCCCACACTATTGCATTTTAAGAAAAGTAGGGAAATAACAAAACTTTTTTTTTAACGCTCTTGTAGCTTACCATAGTACAGATCTACCCTATAAATTTCAATCCGATCGGACAATAAACACAGAAGTTATAGGCACGAGAAGTTTCGCTCACAGCAGTAGAGGCCCGACGCAGACGCCGACGCCGACGCCGACTGCGCACGCCGACTGCGCACGCACAGTCGTCGTGTAGTCAGTGTGCAGTCGGCATGTGCCATTAGCTTCAATGCATGTGAATTTGTTCTCGAAAATATGCGATGCGTTGTTATTCGCCGAATAAAAGTAATTAATATTAAGAATTAGTTTTTAACAGCGAAAGGTAAATGGTATCTTACTGTCGAGTGCACTCGACTGTAGCTTTCTTCACTTGTTAAATATTTATCCGATTTTTCAAATTGGTGCAGGTATATGACAGTCGAGCACAATGCTTTTAATTAATCTCGTACAGTTTTTTTCCCTATAGATGTCGCTTACAGGGTATTTCCAAGATTACATTTTATCTTGTGCAATTGCATACAATTCGATTTTTATTATTATGATAAATTTTTCATTTTGTCTGTCGAAAAATGTCAAAATCAATTATTGAAAAGCTTTTCAGACTGCGCCCCTGCCACATTGTTCATTGTGCTGCGAATGCTTCAGTTAGTCACAACCAATATATCCATATCGTGTATACGTATGCACACACACACACACGCGCAATCGACTGTGTTGCCATAAAAAGCATTGTTTGTTGCCAATTGCCGTTTTGCCAAATAATATTTTTGCGCTTGATTCTATTTATTTTGATTTGTTTTTTTATTTTTTTTTTTTTCTTACTCTCGCGCTTCTCGCGTCGTCTTGCTGTCAAATTAGCTTTGACTGGAAGTTACCAAATTTGTAAATGGCAGCAAAAGGCAACAAAATGTCTGCAGTTTAATTTGAATTTGTTTTTTTTTTTTTTTTTTTGGGCGCAAGTTATAATTGAGTTTGTGGATTAAATGCAGTTGCTGTTTCGTTATTACTTCATTTTTTTTAAGTTTTCATGTCATTTGGCATATTTTTTGTAGTAATTTAGATTTATTTTCGTTTTGTTTTGCTGGCATAATTACTCAGTATTTTTTTTTTGAAACTTTATGTCATGCATTTTGAATTCAAAGTTTTTTTATTTTTAACTTTTGCATAATTTGCAGCAGTATTTATTTGTGCATATGCCCAATTTCTCAAACAAGTTTTATACTGCAATTGAAATTCTGCTTGAATTTGCAACTCGTTTTTCATTTCGTTTCAATTTATGCTGAATTTAATGCGCGTATTACTCATACGCCGGGTAAGCCGCCGCTGCAATAGGCGCACGAGTTGCGCTCGAGTTTGCAGCGTGTGGTCGTGCGTTGGGGGCAGGCACACACAGTACACACAACAGTGTTGCACAAAAAAACGTGCCACGCATTGCAGACACGCACACTCGCACCACACGCAACGCCGCCCATGTGATTACACGACTAACACACACAAACACACACACATACGCGCGTGTTGCACTTTAAGGTAAATGCACTTGGCTCGCAGCACAGCGTTACGTGGCGTCGGAATGCCCGCCCCGCTGCTGCCCCCGGCTCTGCCGCCAGGCAAACAACAGAAAACTTAAAGCTGAGTTTATGAAATACGCGCGACAATTTATGACTTTTAATTAACCATCCGAAAACTTTCAAATTTTCCGCTTGCGCGTGCATAAGCTAAAATTGATTTGCATATTGATTGGGCGCAGACACGCCCACAAGCAGCCCGCCCCCATCGGGCAGTGTCTGTGCAGCTGTCAATTTTGCAGTTAGCCAAAAGAATTAACGAGAGAATTTATTTCTCGTGCCAAAAAATCCCTGCAGAGAAAGCGAAACAGAAAGCACACGCGACTGTGGTATACCGTTCACACAGTTGTAGTATTTTTTAAATTCATGCAGCATATACTCGTATACCAAATGCAAAATACGGTCCGCTTTAATATCTATTTTGGAGCACACACAAAGCCCTACACCATTTCAACGGGTGCACGGTATAAAAAAGCCGACAGACTGCGGGAAAAAGCGAAGCCTTGAAGTGCACACACACACACACACAAAGGGGCAGTACGTGCTTGGCATTTCGTGGGCCGCATCAATGGCAACCCAAAGCATTGTTGTATGCGTTGCCACGCCCACACCCTCGCTCCCGGCCCACTGCAAATATTTAAAAATTAAAAACCAAATGCAGACACGAACGAGGCAAAGTGGAGCTTTTGCCCCTGACAGTCGGACGTTTGTCTCGCCAAGAGTGTGCGTGTGTGTGCGAGTGTGTGTCTGTGTGTGCATTGTGTGTGTGTTTTGGCATTTCCTAGAGTTCTTAAGCCCCCCTCGATTTGCGGTTGTTGTTGCTGTTGCTGTTGCTGTTGCAACCTTGCGCTTTGTTTCATCGGCCATTAAACCACATGCGCTACAGCTGCATGTGTGTGCGTGTGTGTGCTTGTTACATATTTGCTGTGTGCACATACGTGAGTCTACGATTTCACTGTCAATATTGCGCATACGCCGTGTAGTCACTTTATTTTTTTATTATATTTATTATTATGTTTTAAAGCAGCCTGGCGTTGATTTTCTCACATATGCAATGCAAGCTGCTTAGCGGCGAATAGAACGCAGCGCGAGGGTTGCTTGAGCAGTTGTGGGTGCATTGTGTGCAGATAGAGCATAGGTATAGTGAGATAGATATATAGATATTTTTTGCATTTTTATTTTATTTGTAAAATGTTTTTTTTTTATTTTTTATTTTATATATACTTTTACTATTTATTTTTATATTAACTTTTATTATTTATTTTTTTTTTTAACTTTTATTTATTTTTACTTTATTTAATTATTACAATTTTTAATCAATTTTATTATTATTTCTGCTAAATAATTATTATTATTATTATATAATTTCCTTTTACTACGCAAGTTCTACTTTTTGTTTCTTGAGCTGCCCTCGCTAAGATGCACACACACACACACAGGCATATACACACATAAGTGTACAGCTATGCGTCCTCTACTGCTAGCCCCCTACCGCAGGCCCCTCTCAAACTCAGACTAGTCGCTCGGCTGTGGCTCTATTCAATGAATCTGTCCTTGGCAAAGTGCATTGTCGGCGCGTCGTTCATTCGCCTGGCTGCGTCGCTGCCACCGTTGACGTCGACGCCTACTGCTGCCTTAGTAGTAGTTGCTGCAGCTTTTAGTTGAAGTTTATTTTTCGCGTTTTTTTTTGTTCGTTTGTTTTTTTCGCTTTTGTTTTTTGCGTAATTTATTGACTTGCAGCGGTTATTTATTGACTTGGGCGGCAGCTTAACTGAAAATCGAAAATCGAAAACCGAAAACCCAAAACTGAAAACTTCAATTGCGCACGCACTTTCTAAAAATACAGCAACAACAACAGCGAGAAAAAATATACGCAAATATTTACGAAATACAAATTTAAACAAAGCAACGCGAGACAAGCGACTTGCATTGTTGCTGCCTCTCAGGGCTGTGAAAACGAAAGTGTTGTTGTTGTTGTTGTTGTTGCTGTGGATGTGGCTGAAGTTGTTGCTGATACGCAAACACGCGCCAAGTGGGTCAATTGAGAAGATCAGCTGTCGGCGTTGCGTGCTTCACAGTCAACTGCAAATTTCAGGCTCAAGGCTCGACTTCGATCGGCTTCGGCTTTATGCTTTATCGCGCAGCTGCATTCAACGTGGTGGGAGTAGGGAGACAGTGGCAGGGGGGGGGGGGCAGTGGCAAGAGGGGCACGAGCGATTGGGCTGCCCACTTGCGCAAACAGTTGTGCGCTTATCAAGCCTCAACTTTGGCTTTCGTTTACATCGCTTTTAGCTGGCGAAGAAAGGCAGCCTTTCATTAGTTGTTAGCCCCTGTGGCTCCTCCCCCTGCCCCTCCCCCGCTGCACTGGCATATGTTTCGTTCTCATTGTTGCTGTAATCGTATCGTATCCATTATAATGATGGACAACCGATCGATCGATCAATAACATTATGCCTCAGTGCGTCTCTCTCCCACACTCACTCTCACTCACTCTCACTCGCTCCCTCTCGCGCTCTGCCTCTATGAATGCCACGCTTTGTGCTGTCGCGGCCTTCGCCAGTTTGACATTTGCAAATGGAAAATGTAATTTGAAATGTGCATATCTAACGGCAGATAGTAAAAGTGCTTGCTTGTACTAACTAGCCTTAAGTTAGCAGCCCGACTAAGTGTCTCAATGTCATGCGCTGGATGTGGGCCATATATTGCTTTATAAGCACTGTAAAGCTTTTAGCTGCTTGCAAAGCTCTACTTTAACAATTTCAAATGGTCAAATGTAATTGATAATAAAATATTGCATAAATAAATAAATAAAATAAATAAAAAAGTAAGGTGAAACAAATCAGACACTTTAAGTATCATTATTTTTGTCTTTACCAAGCTTTCATGTGCTTTCAAGGCAAGTTTTTATGTGAAGCTTTAGCTTTAAATACAGATCAATTAAGCTTGCATGTGCTTTGAAGAGTTTCTTTATCATTAATCTATGCAAAACTTTGGTTTTGCTTGCCTTAGCGCTTTATATGCTGATCAAGTGAGCTTTCATGTGCTTTCAAAGTTTTGTTTAAGCAATTTTATATACAACGCTTAAGCTTTGTTATGTGATATGTAGAGGAAAAGGCATTGAAAATTGTGGTAGAAGAAATGTGACAGTTAAAAGTCAAGCTTTTCTACCATTGCTAAGCTTTCAGGTGCTTTTAAAGCTTTCTTAAACAGTTTTGTATAAAACGCAATTAAACACGACTAAGTTAAGCTAATCTGTAGGCTTAAGTTAATAGACCAAGCAGCGAGTAATATAATTACAGCCAAATTTAGAAAGTAAGGAGCTTGCGCAAGCTTTATCTTATCTCTGGGCTAAAGTGACACTTTAGGCTGGGATTTAATTAGTTGCTTTGGCTGGTCTCCCGGTCTCCTGCTCTCCCGGTCTTCTGGTCTGTTGCTGCGACTCGCCTCACTCTACTAATCTGCGCGCAGATTGTGCAATAAATTTCGGGGCCTGCGATTAGATTTGTGTTCGCTGCGGGGGCGTGGTGGGGGCTGGAAGGCGGGCGCACCTGCAGTTCGTTGCCATTTGCAGTGACGTCGCTTTATTTATGTTTACGTTTCGCGTTTCTCGTATTTATTTATTTCTGATAATGCGCTTGTTAATGCGCCTGCGCCAGTGCCACGCCCAGTCGCGCTTAACCTTTGGCTGCCCACCCACTGGCCGGCGGATCGCGCAGCGCAAAATTTCACATGCAAAAAAAAAATTAAGAAAAACGAGCAAACATTTTATTTTTTATTTTTTATTTTGTTTTTTTTTGTCGTTTTTGTAGATTTTAATTATTATTCTCACGGCGCAGGTTTGTGTTTCTTGTGTTTATTTTTTGCTCTTTGCAATTTCAGTTTCGTTTTCGATTGCACTGTGTGTGTGTCTGTGTGTGTGTGTTTGGTTTCCTACTTTTTTGGCTGTTTGTTTTTGTCTTCATTTTTTGTTTATTGCTTTTGTCGTCGTCCGACGATTTTTGTCAGTTGATCTTTGACATATTTCTGGGTGCGGCGCGTCTCCTACAGCTGCCCCAAAAAGCAGTCGCTGTTGTTGTTGTTCTGTTGTTGTTGTGCTATAGTAGGTGACTTTTTGGTTGTTGTTGTTGTTGCTGTTGATCGTTTATCGCCCGCTGCGACGACATGTGCACGTACAGCAAATGCTGTTGTACCCTTGCAGAGGGTATACTAATTACGACTAGAAGCTCGTAACTGCAACGCTATAAAATAATTTAAAATAATTAATTTAAAGCAAACAAAATATTATTCTGTTTATATTATATTTCTTTGTTAAACTGAGCATATATAAAGTGTAAGGGTATGCAGCCTTCGGCTTGTTTGCAGCAAGTTGTTGCTGCTGCTGCTGTTTTATATTGACGACATGTTCCTTGTTGTGCCCGATTAATTGCATATTAATTTTTTGGTACCGATCTTGGCACGTTTCTTGCGCCAATTGGGTGAAACGTTGACCAAAAAACCAAAAACAAACAAAAAAATAAATAAAAACGGGGGGAAAAAACAAACAAAAAGAAAAAAAAATAAAAACTTAAGCCGCAAAATAATCATAACAATGAGGCGTATTTAAAATTGTGTGCGCGTGCAGCGTGCGCTGACGTGTTTGTTTTCTATAACGATTTAAATAAATACAGGCTATAGCCTGTCTATATACACACACACAAACACACACTCGTACGTATTGCTGTGGCGTGAGAACTAAACGCGCCTCGGGGCGCACTTTGCAATTGCCAATTGAATAGTTTGAGTTCGAGTTGTTGTTGTTTTTATTTTTATTATTTTTTTTTTTGCTGCTGCTCAGTTTTTAATTAATCTGCGAAGCACCTGGCACAACAGCTACAACAACAGTGGCAGCAAAAATGAAAGTGACGTCGTCGGACAATGCGTCGCTTTCAGTTTCAGCTGCTGCAACGCGCGCGCTCACGTGCCACGCCCACTAGCAACGCCAAATGGCTTTTGCAACATCATCTTCATTAGCTGTTCGCCTGGCAACATGTTGCCAGTTGCCACAGTTTGCTGCAAGCGGCCAATAAATTTAGTTTAGCCACAGTGCCTGCAAAAGTTGCTCAAACACTCGCGAATTTGCACAATTTGCGTTTGTTGAACCTTTTTTGCTTCGCGTTCGTCGTTGTTGTTGTTGTTGCTGCTGTTGTTGTTGCAGAAATTAACTTGTAATCTATGGTAGAAAGCGCACTGAACCACCGCGCAGCAAGTGAGCAAAGTGGGCGTGGCCCAGGCTGATTTTGCTACATTTTCAGGCAATTTCAAGTGAAGTTGCTGCTGCTGCTGCTACTGCTGCTTGCGAGTTGCTTTTGTTGCGTCCAATTTGTGTAATTATATTCAAATTTAAAACTATGTAAATTTTCTTACAAAATTATTTGCACTTAAATTGCGAGACGAACAACAATAGCAACAGCAACAACAACAAAAGCAACGCTAACAATTATTGTAAATTACTTGGCTCTCTATAGAAGCAGCAGCAGCAGCAGTCGCTGGGGCGCCTCGCAGTTCCAAATGAAGTGAAATGAAATTGAACTTGTCGCCCACATTAAGCGCCAGCTCCTCCTCCTCTGGCCCCGCCACGCCTTCGAGTCCCCAAACTCGCCTTGTTGACATCATGCATTTATTGTTGTTTATTGCATTTAGCTAGAAATTTGCAATGCACTTTTAAGTCAACTTGTCGCCGCGCTAACAGTAAATAGCAGACATACATATAGCTATATATATATATGTATATATATGTATATATACTGCATGATTCACAAACGTATCGAATCGTATTTAATCTGTGAGGTTCTGCTTTTTTCCCATTTCCCATTTCCATGTCACTACTTTGCAAATTAACTGTAATTAATGGAATGTCAATACATCAATTTATTGATGCACAGCACTCTGCACATATTTACTCACGTCTGTGTGTGTGTGTGTGTGCGATATATAATATCACATTTCATGATCATATTTGTCTATTTTTATACATTTTATTGTGGTAGCTGCGCCTCGATTTGTTTTATACTGTAAATCGTTTTTAATATTTATGCTAATTGCGTTTAATTAATGATACAAATCGGACGCAGCTCATTTGCATGCTAGGCTTAAGCAGAGCTAAGCTCCAAGTGGAGTATCTTATAGATTATGGGAACTGATTAATGATGTAAGATGCCCGTGACAAGGCGGTGAAATGAAAAGCAAGAACAATTAAGCAGAAATTATATCATTAATAAAAATTAATAATGATTTATATAATAATAATTAATTGAATATTCAACAAGCACTCAAACAGAAGCAATAAATCGAGCAATTAAAAATCCTTTTAAAAATAAATTTTAATGCAAATCAATCAAAATTCAACAATGAGTTGTAGCAAAAAAAATATTTCGTATATACTGCGAGTCCTGCTTGTGGTTGATGTGATGATCAATGAAGCAATGCCCTTGATGTTTTCTCAAGCTCTCATCTCTGGCCGGGGGATTTCAACTCGTATAATATTTACATATATCGAACACCCTCGTCTCGATCGGTAATTAGTCATGTTATTGACACTCGCCCACTCGTGTAGCTGAAGTGTTTAATACACTTTTTTTTTGTGTTCTTCAACTATTTGCCACATGCCTTTATTATTACTTTTATGCCTTTTGTTTTTATCTTATTTGTATTTGAGGCATTCTCATTCTCCCTAGCCTCTCGCCCCTCGTTCGTGCTGCCTGTGAAACGCGCCTTTGTTTGGCTCTATTATTTTTATCTTGCTTTCGACTCGTACGCGCAGTCGCCGGAGCCTTATCGGCAATACAGAAAACTCTATATTATATGTTTTTGTATAAAAGCGCAAAAATCTTAATTAAATGCGCTTGTTGTACAAAGCGATACTCAGTCGGGGGTTCTTATGTCACGATGACGACAATTCCCGATACCAATTCAGAATGCGGACTGCTGCTTGAGTGCTTTTTGCACTCAGTTTCGGATATCGTAAATACGGTGGAGATTCCCCAAGTAGAACTTATGAACTTATTCTATCTTTATCTAAAGCTTCCGCTAAGACTGTCGGATATGTCGACTTGGCGCTGATTTCACTGTATGCGAAAACACACCGTGGCGGCATATGTACGCGTATGTTTCCATATACATTTATTGCCCTCGTAATGCTCGTATCTCAGAATGCGCTACAAGAAACATTATTAATTCGCTGAATGGGGCAGCTGTTTTCACTCAATTTTCTGTGCGGATTTATATAAGTACAAAAAAGTCGAGAGAAAGAACCAAAAATGTTGCTGCTGTGATACCTGGTGCCCTTAGTCTATTAGCAATGGGGTACGCTAGGTTTGTAGGGCAGCTAAATAGTTGAAACGTTGTAAGAGAATTTAAATAAAGTCGATTATGAATGTAAGAAATAAATAAATCACTTAAAAAAAATATTTCCAAACAAAAATTTGGGGTATGCACAGTTTGTGTAGCAGTCAAATAAAATGAAATAAATCCTGCTGCTGCACAGGGTATCCTGGCAGTCAGTTTGCTTCCCGCTTCTCCCTAATTTCTTCCGCTGTCACTCTTCTCGTCTTGTCTATGAGGGCTTTGAATTAATTGTGCCGCCTTTGCGGCCCTTATCTTCTACCCTGCCGCATGAGAAATGCCCTTTGCTTGGCCTGTCATAACTTCGGCAACAATTACCTGCAAGCGGCTACCTGCGGCGGCTATCTTAATAAGAAATCTAGGGAAAAACGCGCGTATAAATATCGCTTAACATGTTGTTGCCCTAGAAGCGGTTGGTGGGGGTAGGGGAAGGGGCATGGTGGCCATAAGGGCCCAGCACTTGCCACATTTTCATATGAATTTAATTTAATTTCGGTTTTTCTCTGTGTGTCTCATTTGCATGATGTTTTTTTCTTTTCTTTTTTTTTTACTTCTCTTGGGCAACGCGTTGTTTTCACTCCAATTCACAGGCGGCAAGTATGAGGCCAACTGCGGGTGGGCCCGGCAGCGCTCCTGTGTGCAAAGTGTCCCAAGTATGGAGAAGTCAAGCGCATATTTTGGTTAGTTGTCGGCTCTGTCAGGTTGGCCCTGGCATTTGAGCCGGCTCAAAGCGGCGCTTGACATTTGCTGTAAGTGTGTGCGTGTGCGTATGTGAGGGTGCAACATGCTGACAACAACAACAACAACAACAGAGGCAACACGAGCTGTTGCCGACGTCATCTTGCGTGGGCCAATATATTTACGGTCTTGGTCTAATTATTGCTGACGTGCTGCTGGCCAGACAATCGCCCTGATGACTTGTTGTATTTGCTATTTGTATTTGTGGTTGTTGTTTTTGTAGTTGTTGCTGCTACCTTTGTTTACTAATTAATTTCAATTGCCACCTGAGCAGCGGCCCTCATCAAACTGCATTTTCGAGCAGCTAATTTCATCATTTTCATTTTCTCTGTCGCTCTAATTGTCTGTCTCTTTCACTGCATGTGTGTGTGTGTGTGCTCAGTCATCATTCACTAATTTTTCCAGTAATTTTTCTAAAGAATTTTCACGCCAACGCCCATTAAACCGTTTGACAATGTTGTGAGTCAGCCTTACGCGGGGTGTTCGACTTTGTTGTAGTTGTAAATGTATTTGTATTTGTAGTTGTAGTTGCTGACGCTTGTTTTATTGTCTAATTTGCAGCTCAACTGTGCGTTGACTGACCACAGACAGTGTCGGCAGAGACAGTGACAGCTAAAATAATAAAAATTACACAATTATTGGGCAAGGCGAACGGCGAACCGTCGGCTTGGCTACGTTTCGAGAGCTTCGACAATTGCGCCATAGTCCGTCCGTAAAAGCCTTGAATTAATTACAAATCTAAGCCTATGCCGACGCTCATAAATTACTAGACACGGCAGCAGCAGCAGCAGCAACAACAACAGCAGTAGTAGCAACAATTACAGTGGCAATGCCCAGCAACAATATTATTAAATTAAATCGAAAAAGAAATCCAATGTGAAGTGCTGCCGGCGCCCAAGTGCATTGCGAAACATTCGAGATACTCTGTAGAAATTGTTTAACAATTAAATGCAGTAAATAAATTAAATAATTAAAAAAATAATATCCCTTAAATAATATAAGTAAATTAAAATAGATTAATTGGGGCCCAGTTTTCCATTTTCCAAGACAATAATAGAAATATTCAAGCACATTAGAAGATGTTATCGGCCTTGGGTATATTTTTTTTATTCCAATAAATCTTGTTTACCCTTTTAGTTCTCGTTGGCGCTGCCCGACTTACATCAAACTGTTGTAAAAGTACAACATTTCTGGTTAGATAACTTGACAGTTGTAAATCGCTGGAAATTAATTGCCGAACATCGATTATAGCAGAGCCCTGGGCCCACAGAACTTTTAGCTAATACACGAGACTACGAGGCTATCAATTGCTCGAAATCTCTGACGTTCTGTTGTTGTTGTTGTTGACAGACTCCAGTCGCCGCATCGGGTGGAGAATTCAATTAGATAAACCCTCGATGCCGTGTAAAATGTTTCGTGTTGTTTTCGTTTAGCTTATCGACATCGAAATCGGATTACAGAAATCGTGCTTCCAGGAAGTCAGACATAATACATAACCGTGTTGTAATATGCCCCATATTGCACCGGCTCGCCTCCAGGGTATTCGAGTGTGTGGAACACATAGATCTGTATAATTGCAATTAAATTTCAGTTTCTATATCGCAGCGTATTTGTTTCTAGTTCGTCTAGAAATATTTTGAGGCGCATGAAAAATGTGCTTCGATTTGTTGCTCTCGTTGCTCTTGTTTTTGTTGTTGTTGCTGCTGCTGCTGCTGTTGTTGCGGCGGTAAGTTTAATTGAATATATAAATCACGCGTGTGTGCATTCATAGACAGATCACAGACAGTTGCCAAAGCCGCCAACTAACCCATTTGCTGCTCGATAGATTTTGCTTGCGGCTTGAAGTTTGAGAAGTTTTTTGTCTTCATCTTTTTGTGTTGTTTTTTTGGGCTTGTCATGTCATGTGTCAGTTTGGGGGCGACTAAATGCGAGAGAACTGTGGCAGGCAAATGGGTGGAGTGCAGAGAAACGGATACAGATAGATATACAGATATTGAAGTGGGTGCAGATACAGATACAGATACATAGATACAGATAAATAGATACAGGTACATAGATACAGATACATAGATACAGATACAGAGATACAGATACAGAGATACAGATACAGAGATACAGATACAGAGATACAGATACAGAGATACAGATACAGAGATACAGATACAGATACATAGATACAGATACAGAGATACAGATACAGAGATACAGATACAGAGATACAGATACAGAGATACAGATACAGATACATAGATACAGATACATAGATACAGATACATAGATACAGATACAATATACAGATACATAGATTCAGATACATAGATACATATACATATATTCAGATGCATAGATACAGATACATAGATATAGATACATAGCCATACAGCTACAGCTGCAGATGGAGAACGTGCGCTGATTGCTTTTGTTTAGCATCTGAAATAAATTGCCGCCAAAATATTGGCAATTCGAATTAATGGCCGAGAATGGCAAAAGAGAAACAAGGCCAAGACGACTTTGAACCGACGACTCTGAGATGCGAGCAGCGAGCTGCGTACGCGGCTCACAGCTCGCCGCTTTGCGCTTTGCGCGCTGCCTAATTATCATCTGAATAATTTCGCTGCTCGTACTTATTTCCTTTTCGGCGGCTTTGGCTTTGGTTTTGGCCAACGCCTAGCCGGCGAGCTGGCCGGCCCGACCACAGCTCAATTTGTTATGTCATCTCGGCAAAGAGCCAGAGGTACAGAGATACAGAGTTATATAAACATACGCAGATACACAGATACAATTGCGCATCTTTGAAATCTTAGTATTTGCTTAGTACGCGAAGATCTTGAAATTTGCGACACGTTGTGGCCACCAGTTTTACGCATGAGTCGCTCGCAGTTTGCCTCAAACTGTTTAAATATTTAACGGCAATTCCACGAACTCTGTTTAAACTTGGTTCTCAGCAGAGTGAGAGTGAGACAGAGAGAGAGAGAGAGAGTAGGGGAGTGAGAGAGTGAGGGAATGTAATTAAATGTGTGTGCACATAATGCGCACATCTAACTACACATTTAGCTAAAGACATTAATTAAATCAAAATCAAGCGATTAGCTGTCTGTCCGCTTGTCCGCCTGTCCGTCTGTCCGGCAACACGTGTAAACGAGCGTCTGGTCATCGATTCGAGCTCTAGTTTGACCTGTCTGTCCGTGTGTGTGTGTGTGTGTGTGTGTAAGTGTTTGCCCTCGAAACAGACGGACAAACATCGGACGGACAAACAACAGCCAAAAGTCGTTAAGCTCTTTGCATTCCATGCGCAAATATTTGCCCAAATCTTGCCACACAGACAGACAGACGGACAGACGGACGGACAAACAGCTGGGACAGACAGGGGCTCAGAGAGAGGAAGAGAGCCGGGATTCGGGATTACGAATCGAAATTGGAATTGAAATTGGAATTGTGGCTGGAAATCGGACCGAAGACACACACACACATACACACACACACACACACACAGAGACTGAGGTTCGTTCAGAAATAATAAAAAAACGAAAAACTAATAAAAATAATTACGATCACATGCAAAACTTGTGGCAATTAATTTGACGCCTCTGAGAAATGTCTACAGAGGGTCAAAGCAATTGTAGTCGACTGGCAGATATCCTGTAAAACAGTAACAAGCTTCAAGATTATAAAACTAAATTTATAGTAGACTAGCAGCTACCCTATAAATAAGTAAAAATCGGATCTAAAGCTAAAGAATATTCCTCTGCCTTTTTAATGTTTTGGACATTCTGGAAATTGTGTTGTGTTGGTCAAAACCTCCTTTTGTCATAGCCATAGTCATAGGGTATAGCCATAAAAAAGACTGCTATGCAAAAGTCCATTTTAATTGCGAAAAGGCGCACAGCAAAAAACGCGCCCGAGCGGTGCGTGTGGCATGTGAAATGAAAAAGGGATCAAGTCGCCGCCAAGAGAGCGCGATAGGCAGACGCCGCCGCCTGGCTGGCATATGTCGTATCTATGACGCTGTCTGTCCCGTCTGTCTGTCGACTCTGTCGAGGCTGTCGGGTCTGTCTGTTTGGTTGGCTTGAACTTGCCACCGCAACACGCGAGCAACCGCATATGCCGGCAACATTTTGCGGCAATCAGAGTCGAGTCGGCAACAAGCAGAAACTTGGCAACTTTGCGCCTGTTACTGTGTGTGTGTGTGTGTGTGTGAGTGTGTGTGTGACGTGTTGTGTCTACTTTAGCACTGTAACACCATAACACTGTAACACCATAACAACATAAGAACAGCACGAAGCGCTGCTAACATCAAATTGCATATTTGTCCAAACTAATGAGACTTTTCACAGCTTGGCGCGCCAGTTTCTTCAGTCCGTCCACGCGTCCGAGTGTGTCTTTGGGGGCCAGCACAGCGTGAAGTAGTGCGCGATAGAGAGAGAGAGAGAGACGACAGACAGACAGACAGACAGACAGACAGACTGAGCGCCAGGCTCTGCATAGAATGCATTATGGGAATTTTGTGGCATTTTCATTAACAAGTTTTCAGTGTGTGAGTGCAAGTGGTGTGTGCGTCATGTATGTGTTTGTGTGTGTATGTGTGTGTGCGTTGTTTCTTGTGGCAGTTTGAATTTGTTTGCGATTAACACGCGAGTGCCCACAGACAACAAATAAATTTGAGCTATTTCGCCTCTTTTTTCCAGAGTCGTTAAATTCTCGACTATTCGCGTATTCGATTATTCGATTATGATTTTATGACACTCTCCACCTTGCCGCAATTGCTCCGACGGCAGTTAACTGTTCATTTCTATAGACTTTATGGGCCCATTTTGTTCGAGTACATTGCAATAACTATCAAAATTCGTGTTAAAGAGCATATAAAAACTAAGAAGTGTGAGAAGCACAGCAACCTAAAGTTACCCTTTAAAAATGATTTGAAAATCAAATTTGTTAAAAAAAAATTAGAAATATATAAAATTGCATTTCAAAATGTATCTCTCATATTTATATTAAAAATAATTAATTTGAATTTACCATTTAGAATTTTTTAGACTTATTCTAATTAGTTCGCATTTATTTAAAATAATTAGAAATTTAAAATATTGCATTTCCAATTATTTTTATATTTTTGTTGAAGAGCATAAATGCAAAGTTACCCTTTGAAAAATATTTAAAATTTTTTATTTTTTTTCCTTTTTTTTATTGCAAATCATAATTCTGAAATCTTCGTCTCAGTCTGCAATTCCATCAGAGTTTTTTGCTTTCATTTTCATAGTTTTCCGAGAGCTTGCTGCAGCGAGCAGCTGGTGCGGAAATTTATAGCCCAACTCGCAGGGGCATAAAGTAAATCCAAATGAATCTTTGGTATTAAATGTACTATATGTGGTATATGTACATATATATGGCTGAGTGGGCCCCGCCTGGACGATTGCAATTAATTAACGGCAATGAGAGATTGTTATGGTTGTAGTGTTATTGTTGTGGCTGTTGATGTGTGTGTGTGTGTTGCTTTGTTCTTTATGCTGCAGAAGCAAGAAGACGGAAGAAAGAGACAGAGAGAGAGTGTGAGAGAGATAGAGCGAAGCATATTGCCGTCTCTAAATCGTACGTTTTTGCGGCCATGTCTGGGCTAATTTTCTATTTATTTGACCACACACACACACACACACACACACATGGATACACACATGTGCACACAACGTGCCTGGATGTGCCCACACAGTGAGTTTTATTTATGAGTTTCTTGCACTTTTCCGCCGTCGACTTAAAGCAGCCGAAAGCGAACAAGTTTGTTTATTTGTTTATTTGTTTGTCTGTTTGCGCTTAGCTGCAAGTTAAAGTTTAAGCGCCGCACCCAGAGACCCGAGAACTGAACTAGTTTCAATTCAAATGCAATCAAACAACCGTTGAGGTGGAGGGGAGCGGGGGGAAGACTCGCTCATCAACCTGAAGCTAAGGCTGACGCTGACTTTAATGACATTCACGTTTCGCTTGCATTTCGAATGCCAATTGCCACAATTGTCTGGGCACACGCCCGCCTCCAACTGCAACTCCAGTTCCAGCTCCGACTCCGACTCCGACTCTGAGGTTGCCTGCTACTGGGCTTGAAAGTTCAGCAGAATGATCCGCAGTTTGCCTGCAAGTTGAGCCAAACTCCTACAAGTCGAAATTGACTGCATTGTTGTCTTGGTCTTGCTCTTGGCCCGTGCGTGTTGTCAGCAGGGGGAGTGTCTGTTTGTCTGTCTGTCTGTCTGTCTGTGTGCCTGTCTGTTGGTATGTCTGTCTGTCTGCCTGCAACTGATCTCATCTGACATGCTCTGGCCTTTTTGCAATGACTTTTGCTATGATTTATGCATGCTGCGCTATTGTGGCTCAAGTGCATTTGTTGTAGCTACCCTGTAGTAGGCGATGAAGGGGTATATAGTTGCAAAAAAAAAAAATAAATAAAAATAAATAAATATATAATAATGTTTAAAATAGTATATTTTATTTAATTAATACATGAAATAATATTTAAAAAATGTAATGAGAAAAGAAATATTTAAATATATATTTAATTTAATATTAATATTTAAATATTTATATTTAATTTTAAAAAATGATAAGAAAAATACTGTCTATAATTATAATTTAATAAACATTTTTAAAATGAAATACACATAATTTTAAAAATAATATATGAAGTATGCCTGTATTTTTCAACGTTGCTACACAGTATCTCCAAGTCAGGCCTTCTAACACACTTTCGCTTTTTGATATTAATTAATTAATTCATTGTTTTTATTTGTTATTTATTTGATATTGTTATTTCCGATATGTGGGCAGCTCACAGCATTCTTTTGTTGCTGTTTTTGCATTTTAATGAGCTCGTGTTGCGAACTGTTAGCTGCATAAATATTATAATAAGAAATTGAAAATTAATTTGCTTGATTTGTACTTGAACAAGGCACGATTTGTGTGCTGTGTATGTGCGTGTGTGTGTATGGTCGGCACCTCAGGTGGAAAGATTTGTAACTGTAGCTGCGAGCAGAAATGCCGCCGACATTTCTCTTGATTTACTTCTCGCTTCGGTATTATTGATTTATATCTGAGTATTATTTATACCTATAGACTGCCTGGACCTGCTGTACGTAAATCACAGTGCAGCGCAATTTGCACAATTCGCACAATTTGCGCAATTAATTTGCGCTAAAATTATGAAATTGCCACAAATTTTGTGTTTGGCCAAAGTCGCCGGCAATTCGATATCGACTGAAGATTGCACCGCGCCGATATGGCAAGCAACGGGTCTGGCCCGGCCGTTTGACCATATTGGGCCAGGTATAACAACAGCAGCAGCAGCAGCAGCAGGCTCCATTAATAAGCGTAGATCGGCAGCAGCGGCATTAACCACTTTTGGTTTCACATTACAACGAACAACTTGTTGTCGTTGTTGTTGTTGCTTTTGTTGTTGTTGGGAAAATTGTTTAAAGCATTTAATGCCATTAATCAATTTGCAGTCGGCTGAAGCTCGCGCCGCGCCGTTTTGCGGTCAGTTTGTGGGAGCGAGCAGCACGCAAAAGTGGAAATGGTTGACCATTTTCTACACACACACACACACACACACACTGAGTCACACATACACTCACCGAGTGAAGCGCTCGCACATTTCCCAATCGAACGACGGAGAATTTTCCATTTCAACAGCGAAAAGTGTTTTTTGTTTTTATTGGAAGAGTATGCGAAATTGACAGAGCAGCGTAGTTTTTCTCTTCTATAGTATAATCAAATTCAACTCTATATACGAAGCTGTTAACGATTTTCCTCTCGTAACATTATGCCATGCACTTGTCGCTGTTTTTCCCACAATTAACGTGCACTTTTCACTTTTACTCTGTAGTTCGATCAGGTTAAATGCATTGAAATGTATTGCATGTCGCCATAAATTATTAGTATTATTGTTGGGGCGAGATAAGGCTGCTATAAAGATATAAAAACAGATAGTGCAGGCGGGATAGAACTGCTATAAAATAAAATTAAAATAAAAAATATCGTTGCAATAAATAATAAATTCGTGAATCATAAGGTATTTAAATATATATAAATATATATATATAAATATATATATATAAATAAATATATATAAATATATATATAAATAAATCAAATTATTGTAATAACTCGCTGGACAATCCAAAACAATTTGGCAGACCGCAGAAATCGCTTTGGAAATTCGTGTGAGAAGCGAAAGTAAAGTAGGTTTATTTTGTCGTTTTTCCCCGCAAAAGGGAGTCGCGTAATTTCGCAGTGATTTCTCGTTTCGAGCTCAACTCTGGCATTTCGAATGTGCAATCGAAGTGCCCGACGCCTCCTTGCAATCACAATGATTCATATTTCTGTTTGCTTTGGCCAGCTTTTCGGCACTTGAGGCTACAAATTGGCAGGTAGTAGGCAGTTGGTAGCTCCCACTTCGAGTGTGTGTGTGTGTGTATGTGTGTTTGGGTTTTGAAAAGTTCAAGCCCGAGGCTGTGAGGTGCATGAGGGGCGTGGCTCGAGCCTAGCTGCTGCTGTTGCTAGTAGTAGCGCCCAAGTGCCAAATTTAATCAATAACTAGCAACTGGTTGGGAAATGGAACTGCAGCTAAACTACTTAGTGCAGAGACCATGGCAAATTCAATTTCTGTGGGGGGAAAATTGATGTGAAAAACGTGAGTGCAAAATGCACGAAAATTGTGTACGACGTTCCTCTCTGTTAATTCTGGTATTTTTCGATATTTGTTTCAGCTCTGTGTGTGTGTGTGTGTGTGTGTGTGTGTTTCCAAATTTATTGCTAGGTGTGGTCGAAAATGATCGCAATTCCCGCTACGCCTTTTCGAATTGTCATTTGACATTTATTGCAGGGCAATCAGCAGTCGGCGCCAGCTGCTGGCCAAACGGAAGAGGCATACGAATTGCCAATAATTTTTTATACTAATTATCGAGCAGCGACCACTTAGTTATCGATGTTACTATATAAGCGATATATATAGAAATACTTTGTATGTTAATATAGCTGCGAACTGGTTTCAGCTCAGCTGAGGCACAACAAAAGCTGACATCGAATTCGAGTTGAATTCGAAGTTGAATTCGAAATTCATTGATTGGCGCTTTTTGGCAAATTTGAAATATAATCATAAATATATAAACGGCATAAATCGAATAGCAAATCGAGGCAGAGATTTGCATAAATCGATTTGAGTCGCAGTCCACGGGCCACAGACGCATGTCAAATATCGTACGTTTTCATACGCCCCGTGGTACGAGCAGCTGCAGCTGCCTGCGCTTTGTTTCGCATTTCGTATTTCGCTTTGCTGCTCTTTTCGTTCTCGTTTCTGCTGTTGTGTGTTGTAATCGCATGCGCTTTGCTTGCACCAAATTGAAGCACATTTCACATTTTTAATTTGTACGTGATATGGCAAATAGTTGCCACTCGATTTTGTCTGCGGGCACTCGAGTTGCATTTAGCCTCGTCGACGTCGACGTCGACGTCTTCGTTGTTGTTGCTGTTGTTGCTGTTGCTTTGCCTTTGTTTGTGCACACACAAATTATATGCAGCAATTGCCAGCGTGCCCCTTCATGTTGCATGCCAGCCAAAAGCGCTGCAGAGAAATCGTCTCAGTCCACAGTCCGTCCGGCTGTCCGTCTGTCCGTCTGCCCGTCTGTCTGGCAGCACTTAGCACGTGATTGAAAATTGCAAGGGAATGAAGTGATTTGCGGCAATCCGTTGAGCTTCTCCTGCTCGTTTTGCTTGTTCTTGCCCGGAATTCAATTCACTTCGCATTCGCATTCGCATTCGCATTGTTTAGCATTCGACGAAATCCGTTAAAATCCCGGCGCTTAGAGATTTGCTCAGTCTGAGGCAGTCTTCGCTCTTTGTCTTTGGAATTAAAAACAAATTTACAAATTAGTGTGAAATTATGGCCCGAAAGTACACAATGAGCATAGGCGACAGCAGCAGCAGCAACAACAACAACAACCACAGCGAGTCAATTTGGGCAACTAACGAAGGCAACAACAACTGCGACAGCGGAAAGCCGAATCACTGAAAATAAAAGCGGCTAGAATAATATTTTAAGACAACAAAAAGTGAGCCGAAAGCAGGCACTGCTGACTTTTGTATGCGCTACAGAGCAAAAGAGAGAAATAATTGTTCCACAAAATATATATTTTTATTTCTTAGACAATACTCTCCGTTGTATGGTGCACATGCACGACCAGTGTTTGCCTATAAAGATATAAAAATATATACAAGTCTTATAACAATAGCATTGTGCACCCAAAACTCTTTACTTCTTGACGCCTTTCTTGGGCACGCGAATCTTGAGATCGTAATCCTTGGACTGTTCCCAAATGCATTGGCGTCGAAAGAGATAGACGACCAGCCAGAAGTAGAGACTGGCAGCTGACAGAAAGTAAAGAAATAAAGTAACCATTTTCCCCTACTATAAGCACACAGACCGATGGAAGCACATGATATAGACGCAACGTAGGAACAGAAGACGCACTGTAAGATCCATAAGAGGTTGTAGACTGTGGCGACTGCAATGCGCACGGCACTTGTCACCAGATAAAAGAGCAGAAATTCTCGCTGCCGCTGGGAAGTTAGTAGCAATATATATAATAAATTATATAAATAAATAATTAAGAAACAAATAATAAGTAAATAATGAATAAATACTGAATAAATAATATATAAATAAATAAATAATAAATAAATAAGAATAAATAAATAATAATAATAAGATAAAAAAAAATAAACGCAATATAAAAATTTATACCATTGCACTGGTGTTGGTAATAAGTTGAGCCCAAAAAATGTCTTCCATAAAAATTACTTATAATTAATTATATAATTAAATTATGGGACTTACATAGTAAATGCCTACGCCCAGCATGGCGCAGCCCACAAGATGCAGCGCGTAGGCAAAACGGTTGAATAGCAAACCTGCATTCTGGCCAACTGCAGGCAGACAGAGAGAGGTAGAGGGAGAGAGTATCCAGTAGAGAGAGTATCTCCCTAGAGACTTACAAATGCCTATGCACAGTCCGAAGTAGCAGAAAAGTATGTCCAAGAAGGCGATCAGGCAGCAGCCCGATTTGCGATCGATGCAACAGCAGCAATGCGTGTAGACACGCCTGTAGTCGCAGGGGCGATACCAGTCGGGCCTACAGAGTGACTTCCAGTCGGGTTTGAGTAGTGACTTCCAGTCGCGTTTACAGAGTGACTGCCAGTCGGGCTTGCAGTTGAGCTTGCAGCTGCATTTGCAGTTGGGCTTCCACTGCGGCAGTGGCACGCAGCTACAGTCGCACTTGCCGCACTTCCATTTCATGTTGTTCAGTGTAGTGGCGTCGTGGCAACTGACACAGCAGTCATGGCCAAGCTGGTTCGGGTAGGGTATACGCTGACTGTATACACAGCTCCGCGGCGCAAGGTCAAAGTCAGCTGCTCGGAACCACAAAAAAGCGTCAAAGCCAAACAAAGAGCACCGAAAAAAGGCCAGAAAAGCCAAAAGCCTTGTATGTTTAATATTCTAATTCGGCCTTTGTTCTGGGAAGTTGTCTGAGAGCGCATGGCAAGGGGAAGCCGGAAAGTGGGCATGCGGCATGAGGCATGGGGGCTTGAGCCAGCACCCAGCTCCAATTTGACAAGACGCGAAGTTGGCGGCGATAAATTACAGCGCTCAGCTGGAGAGCTGTGCGGGTGCTTGGCATTTAAATGGAGTCCGAAGCGAATGCACGAACGAATACGATGAGTGCGAGTGCCAGTGCGAGTGCGAGTGTTTACCTCTTGCGATATGAATGCGAATGAATAAAATAACCATTCGAAGAGCTTTTAATTAACAGTCAGCGGTCGGCAATCAACGCGGCGCACGGCGCACGTGTTTCCAGGGCCCCCAAAAAGAAAAATATATATTTATATATATAATAAATATAGTATATAATCCGAATCGCCATTAAAATTCATTAGTCGTGTGCACATATCGAGCGTTGCTGCCGCCTCCATTAATAAGCAATAAAAATAAACACAAAACAAATCGAACATACATTTATTTTATTATATATACTATATATATTTAAGCATATACCTGCCTAGGCGCATATGAATCTGCACTTAGCCCAGTTGGTCGTGCAGCTGCAAGCCAATAAAATGCAAATAAATTGAAGAAAAAAGAAAAATAAAAATATTTTCATGTTTTGAATGTCATTAAATAAAATACCAAATGCAAATATAATACATACTAAAAGTATTTAGAGCAAAATTAAAATAAATGCAGCTTAAATTTCTAGCATAAATGCAAATTAATCCGAGCAGTTAAACCAATTTGAAGCTTAGTTCACACACACACACACAGATACTAAGCTCTAAATAATATCAAATATTAAATTGGCAAAATTGAACTATAATGCTATTATGTGCATTAATATTAAAAAAAAGAATCAAGTCAATATTCGGAATTGAACTGAATGCCAAGAGTCAAGTAAAGTCAACGGAAAACTTTTGCTACGCTTTCGCACGCTCTTTGCAGGGGGCGTGGCCGCAGCCAGCTGACCCATCCCAAAAAGGGCAGCGCAGTGGCCAAGTAACAGCATTAAACAATAACGAAACAAAAGCAACGCCAGAAACTATCACAATATCGAGTGCCTTGGGCTAGTCAGAGGTCTACAGCTGCTGCTCCACTAAAAGGTCAGGCGCATGAGCAAAAAAAAAATCAAACATATTTAAATTGTTTACTTGACGCTGCGCCAGAGTCTCGCTTAATTGTGTATTTGTTTAAAAATAAATAACAATTTCGCCTCATTGCGTTGATAAGCCATAAGCCCGCCCATATGACTAATTCAACGCCCCGCAGAACGATCGGCTGAGAAAAGGGGTTGAGGTGGTTGCCGGCACGTAGACAGACGGTCTGCTGTTTATTCTACTCTCTCTCTCACTTTTCCCCTCTCTCTTTCTGCTTTTACCTGGTTTATTTATACCTCGCACGCTATTGTTTATGTTATATAATCGCTGGTGTAAAGCAAGCTACGAAAATGATTGTTATTTATTATAAAATTTAAGTTGAGGAGAAAATAAAAATAAAACAAGCTCGTCGCAGCGAGTGCTAGAGCAGCAGATACCCTGGAAAAGCGCGCGCTACGGCTAATAAAATGTCGATAAGATAAACGACGATAGTAGATAGCAATAGTATTGAATTGATGTTTAACAATAGATAGTGAGTCTCATGGGCACTAGTAGGGTATATCGATAGTCACAAAAAATATTCAAACTATCGCTAAAAATTTTTTGTTGTGCCAAAAAAAAAAAAAATATCGCATGGGTTACAGCTATAAATGCTGACTAAGAGGAAAAGCACTCGAGTTTTTGTTTGTTTTGACAGTCTCATAGCTGCCTTACGGACGCACACACATGTGTGTGAGTTATATAAAAAAAACTTGAGTTTTTAAAAATAGTCGCTAATTCGATAAGAGTCGCAGGAGAAAGAGCCGCGAAGACTGCGCTCTCACTCTCTCTGCTATATTGAAAGCTCAGCTTTGTATTGACAATTCGAAATATAACACATAAAATCGTTGTTGTTGCTGTTGTTATTGTTTAAACAATTAATTTTAATCTATTCAATGTCAAGGTCAGCTGTGGCATGCGCAACAACAAATTCGTTTGTTTTGCTCTTGACTTTTTTTTTTTTGCCATTTCTGTTTCAGTTTCGGTTTCTTTGCCTTTCTTTTTTTGTTTTGCACAAATTCTGCTTGCTTTTGTTGTTGTTGTTTTTTTTTTTATTGAGAATTGTTGATAACTTTATTTGCTCGGCACAACAACGAAGTGCTTCAGCGGGCCGTGACAAAGCGCAAAGACAACAGCAACAACAACAAGAGCTTTAGGTATTATATTTTTTGCTATTTGTTTTTGTTTTAGTTTTTTTCGGTTTTTTTTTATAAAGCTTTTATGAGGCTTAAGAAATTTGCACTGTTTTTCATGCGACTCCCAATGACGTCAGCTCATTTGTGGATAATCTGGGGTAAAGGCTTTTGCTGCATGCACAAGGAGAAAGAGCATTGTGCATATAGAGATAGGTATTTCCTTTTCCGATTGGGTCACAGCTGTTGTTTCCACACGGGGGTCTCTGCCAGAACCCCAAAACGGCACGTAATAAAATACTGCGATAGGTTTACAGTTCAATTAGCCTGAAGTGGAGCTTACAATGTCTTCTCCCGTGGCTCGTCGCGTTCTACGTGTTCTTTTGTGGCAGCAGGAAATCTTTATCTGGTCGAGACGTCACTTTGTGTGCAGCGCGCATGCAATTTCCGTTTGCCTGTCAGCTGCCAGAATTCGATATGAAAATTCAATGAGATGGGCGGAGGCGGGAGTGGGAGCAGGAGTAGGTCGAGATGATGCTGTCATAATAAATGCAATACGTATTTATTGGCAGAAGTATCGTAAGCATAGCAGGGAAGAGAGTGCCCAGTGGCAAGTGACTCGAGCAGGGTATATGCTGCTCCAATAGCAGCATTGTCAACAGATTATGAATGCATTATTTATGCACTGATAAATATTAGGGTTTTAGTAATGCATTTTTAATGCAATGTGCAGACTTATATATTTTAGTAAAATAATATTATTTGAATAGTGCATGTATTTTATTTTTATTATTGCATAATCAATGAATTGCTAATGCATAAATCATGCATGGCAATAATTGAATTATTTTGCATAAAACAAGTAACGAAAGTAATTGGTATTATTTCATTATGCTGCTGATATACGAGCTTAGACTATTCTAATCTGAATTGTATATTAAAAGCTAAAAAATAAAAAAATGCTCTAAATTTACATTATTTTGTGGATTTATTCTTATTATGATTAGCATTATCATAATAAATACAAATATATAAATAAAAAAATAAATATAAATAAAATATAAATATAAATATATATAAAAAAAAATAAATACAAAATAAATAAATATAAATTTGAAAATTCGTTGCACACCCAATAGGGTATCGCCTCGTCATGCCATGTGCTCCCCCATATCTCCAAGAAAGTTTCATATTTTTTCTGAAAATTGCATTTCCTTATCTTTTCTATTTACAGCTCGACATCTGGCTGCAATGGCATCTTCTCACGCCGCGTGGACTTCTCATCATTCAACTTGCTGCCAAAGACGCGTCTGAATTCTTATCAAGTTAAGGTGAGTGTGAGTCCCCCACAGAGTGTTTTATTTTATACCATATGTACGTAGCCAATACAATACAAATCTCGCCTCGAATCGAATACGCAGAAATAGTTAATTTTTCCGCACAATTCGCATTAATCAGCGACTTTCAAATGCGCTGACTTTAGCTATTCGCCGCTTTATATATATATATATATATATGTGTATATAGTAAACGATTCATTCAGCCAGTGTGTGCTGCTCACATTCATTCACAAACAGGCTGGGGCGAGTTCTTGGAACAACTCACACACACACACACACACATACACACACACAGTGAAGATAAACTGCCTGACTTGGCAAACTGGCAATTGGAGACGGTCTTGGGGCAGGGCAGGGAAATAGATGCGGGATCAGAGAGGGGAACGTTATGTTGTGGCATTGTTTGCATAGCACAGAGTTTAGATAATTTCCAGCTGTTGCTAAAGAAAATGACAAAATTCTAGGGAAAAGCACACACACAGACACACACTCACACACAGTGCAAGAAAATTGTTTGCGCTGCAAGCAGAGTTTTCCCTGTGCTCATCACATGCATGTGTGATATGTGGGAAGAGGCAAACAATTGCCGCAGATGCTCAGCTAGAGCTACTAATGAGTAGTAGAGTCCGAGTAGCAGCGTTTTATAAGCTTTATTGATGACTCTATTGAATGCTCTGGCAATTACTAGAGAACCTTATGGATTGCATAAGCGCATCTGCACTTCGTATTTCTCGCTCGTTTTGCATTCGCAGTCGTCTTGGATTTCTGTTTACACTTTGTTGGCATATTTCGTGTTGCGCTCTGCGAGTTATGCATTAAGCTTGCCAGATCTGGCGGCTATTGAACCAGGCTTCAAGCTGTGCAGACCACACAAGCTGCGGCAATTAGCAGCAAAGTTTTCGACTCGAAAGTGACAACAACAACAACGCGAGCTGCTCTCATATGCTGGCAGATAAGATAAGAAATGCAGACCCTTGGAGCTTACTTTGAATATTTTATAAGGGCACAACAATAACGGCAATTGCACTACAGAGAGACATAGGAAAAGAGAGAGAGAGAGAGAGAGAGAGAGAGCTGAGAGAAAGGAAAGTCCATGGAGAGAGTGAGAAAACAATGCCAAAATGCTTGTGTGGCTACCTGTTCGCACATGCGAATGTATCTGTCTGCATCTGTAGCTGTATCTATAGCTGTAGCTGTTGTATCTGTATCTGTATCTGTGCCTTCATCTGCATTTCTAGCTGTGGCTGTGGCTGGATTCCCTGGCGAACTTATGTGCTGTCTGCACGCAGCAATTCTCCAGCTGCTGCTGCTCAGCTGCTTTTGTCTGTAGCTTTTAAAAAGTTTACAATTCAATTTCTTGCTCGCACTCTTTCTTTTTCTCTCCTTCTTCCTTCTTTCTTTCTTTTTTTGGCAGTCTGCCGCCGCCGCCGCCGTCGCTTGGCATGCATTTCGAATTGCATTTTGTATTGAATTTATAAATATTTAATGCCATTCAAAATGCCATGCAATCGCCCAGACCAGAGCCAAACTCAAACTCAAACTCAATCCAAATCCGCAGCAGCAGCTAAAGCTGAAGCTGAAGCTGCGCGTTGGCGTATTAAATTTGTATAAATCCCTGGCATGACTAACTGTCTAGTACCAGGGCTGAGAGGCTCTTAAAGCGCCAGTAGAACCTCTTTAAAACTTTGCAAAGTTTCTGCTGTCGTACACAAGAACCACGAGAATTTTGCCATTAAAACTTTTGGAATAACAACTGAAAAGAAAGCGGCAGCTAGAGATGCTTAGAGGGAGTGAGGCGCATAGACAAACCTTTTGGCAATTGCACTGATTGCAATCCCTGGCCAGAACCGTAGCAATTTTGTTTGTCCAACGGATTAGTGGACGGGTTCGGAGCGCGTAATCAAACCGGTTTGACTTCTTCGCATGCTTCTCTTCTAATTGAGACAAGTCAACTCAAGTTAATCATTCAACAATTGGCAGCTCGATGCCCGAAAGGGTTGAGTACACGCTACACGCACTCGCACTGCTAAGCCGCAGTACGGTTTTTTTTTTTCTTTTTTTTTTAATCAGAGCATATCATTATTATCGTAGAGTCCTTTTTTTTGCGGGCCAAGGGTCTTCAGCTGTCAACATTTCGTGTAGCCTTAATCAGCTATCGTTATAATTAACAATGAACTCGGGAGCTCGACGGGTTGCTGCTTTCATTGCGCCTTAAGTCGACTTGTTTCATCATTTATAACGCTTCGCTTCCACTTGGCTCGGCTGTACATCTGCTAATTGTTGACGGGGCTGGGGGCTGTAACAGTTTATAATTTTCGGGTTGGGGTGTTCTCGTTTCTCGGTTTGAGTACTAATACCCCTGCGGGTAGATTGCATAATGAGCGTGTTTTTTTTTACTTTTTTTTTATAATTTAATAAACTGCAGGACAAGCCCAAATAATTGCAGCAGATTGTGCGAGGTAGAAGGAAGGAGGTTTGTTGTTAATCCAGTAGAACTGTTTAAATTAAAATGCGGAAAAATCGCAAATTTCATTATGTAATACAATACTCTGTGTGCAGTACAATTATAAGTTTCTTCATCAATTTTGATTTTGGTGCGAGTATTTGCTAGTCGGATATTTATATTTAAATGCGGAAAAATCCGAAAACTCATTAAGAATAATAATATTGTGTGTGTAGTTGTTTGCCTATTATAGTTTTATTAATCAATTTTTTTTTTGGTGCGAGTATTTGCTAGTCGGATATTTATGCAAGCAGCAACTGCGTGCATGCTGCCCATCAATCTTTGTCCGAGAAGCCGAGAAAAGCGTAATGCAAACTTAAAATTGGACAATAAGTTCCATAAATGATTGATGAGAGCACGTTCATATGAACGAGTGCAGTGCACAGTTCCAAAAAATATTGACAAGTGCGCGAGAGAGAGAGAAATAGAGAGCAGAGAGATAGAGAGGGAGATAGAGAGCCACGTTTAGCAAATATTTGCGCAGACTTCTGATCAATTTTTGCATTTAGTTGTTTTAATATATGCAACAACAACAATTTTGTGCCAGTTTTAAAATGTAAACCTTTTTCGAGTGGGCGTGGCGCAAGGGAGTGCGAGGCAGACAGCATGATGGAGGCGTCGGGGTCAGTAGACGGCGTGGAATATTTTGCACGTTAGTTGACACTTTGCAAGTGCTGACAGTTTTTGCAGATTGATTGCGCCCCAAAATGTCAGCGGCAGGCGCAGGCGTATGGGTGGGGGCGTGGCACGTGGTATATGCACAAATGCGACTCGTTGTCGTAGGCAGCGGCGGCGCCACAGTCCGAGAATAATTTATGCAATTCGAGCTGCCTGAGCTGCTCAAAAAAGACAAAACCAGAAAAGATATTTATGCATGCTGCAGATTGTAGTACTGTGTGTGTGTGTGTAGTTTTGGTGCTTCCAGCCACGTTGTTCTTTATGGCCCAAATCACTCATGGTGCGTGCAGTTTTTGGGCTGCGCTTCGTTGCATATGCACGCAGATAAATGAAAGTTTTTAAAGAAATCAAATGCAAAATAATATTAAATATTTTAAATAATATGCCATATAACTTTATAAAATATTAACTAATTTTCTATATAATATAAATAAAATTAAATATTTGTATTATATCATATATTAAAATTATTAAACTCCAAACTCGATTAAAATATTTATTATAAGTTGTATGCATAATAAAAAATACATTGAATGCTTGGTAAATTTATTAAAAATACTTTTATAGTATTTACTACACTTACTCAATACTTTATAAAATACCTTTATAAAATATATTTGAAAACTGCAATCAAATATGCAATAGAAAAGCAAATAAATTTTTTGAATGCTTTTTAGCATTTGCATAGTTACGAGTAGTTACCTACATACATATATATATATATATATATATATATGGTGTGTATATATATTGTTAGCCATATATGCTTTTGTATTTACCCTGCTACATATGGCCACGCTCGTCAGACTTTGTCTGGCTTTAAGCTTGCTGTGCAAATCTCCATTTAAATTTGCAAAGTTCTGCTCTAGCCACGCCCACACACACGCACAGGTAAATATGGCTGTGGGCCATGTTTGCCAGTTGAGTGTTGAGTGGCGTCTAGAGTCTGCAGAGAGCGCAGAGTCTGGCAGACGGACAGACGTACAGACAGTCTGGCAGATTGTAGAGTCTGGCAGCTGGAAATGATGTGCGTCGACAGCGCTGGTCCTGGTCGACTGCCTTTAACATGACATTTATTGTAACTGTCGCTGCCAGTTTGCCAGCCCCTCCCAGCCTGCTTCACCCCTTGCCACGGCCACATTGTCACACGTTAATGTTGTTGTAATCGTCGTTGTTGTTGGTGTGGTTGTTGGTGTTGCTCTTGTCGGTTGTTTGTTGTGTTGTCATTTAAGCATTTGATGTGCATTGTGGCAGACACGGCCTGCAGCAGACGGCGCCAGTGGCAGGCAGTCATTGTCATGGCAACATGTTGCAGAGAGACAAAGGCACACCAAGTGTGAGGGCGGTGCGGGGGGTGCATGCTGCAACATTGTCATTTATTTCAATTTTTGCATCTCGCGTGCAAATTGTTGGCAATTGCAAACAAAACCGCATGAAAATTTGCTCAAGTGGCTGACGCTGCCACGACGCGTTGCACAAATGAATAATTATGTGCGTGCCACAAACATGCACACAAAACACACAAAAACACACACACACACACACACTCAGTGAGAGTTGTGCTCAGACTTTGTTTGCGTCTTGTGTTGCTGTGCTTAATTAAAATTAGCCCAGAGCTGAAACAAACACACTTACCCACACACGCACACACACACACATACACTATACACTCTCACACACACATTGTATTTGGCAGGTCAATGCACGGCTTTATGTCCTTTCGCCTGCGAAGGCGGCAAACAATTTTGAATGGCATTTTGCGGGGCAAAAATTTAATTTCAATTTTGTAGGTGTTCCTCCCTCTGGTGCCCCCTACGCTGCACTGCAAGGGCTGTGCTGCTCCACACACAGCATAATGCTGGCGCCGACAAGCAGCCAGGCAGACAGACAGGCAGAGAGACAGACAGAGAGACAGACAGACGGGCAGACAAGCAGGCAGTCAGAGATTAGATCCTTCAGCGAGGAATGACATTGAAATGTTGTTGAACTTTTGTTGCTGGAATTATTAGCCACAGGCTGGCTGTCAGGGCTGTCTCCTCACCTGGCACACACAAACACAAACACACACACGCACACACACTCGACTGCGGTGGCTTTTGGGTGCGCTAATTGTAACGACAAATGCGCGGCGCGCATTAAACAAATTAAAAATGCATTGACTTTTGATGTTAACGAGCACTCAATACACGCACACACACACACTCTCGCACACCACAAAATAATGTACTTGTTTAACCTAAAAAAAAAATCGCAGCAGCAGCAACAACAACAACAATGCGAACGGGCAACGCTTTCGACGCTCAACCCACACGCTGAGCGTGAAGCGCAATTTGCATTCGCCAGCAGCAGCAACAATTAAGCATTTGTTTACAACAACGCAACAACAATAGGCTGAAACAGCGAAATCAACGCAAATTTTTAGAACTTTTTTTTTTTGCTTTTAATTTTTTTAGATTTTATTTTGGTCTATTTTTGCTATTTACTCTGAATGAATTGTGCTCTTTGAGTTGGGTTTTTATATAGAAATAAATTTCAACGCATTCTAGCAATAATATTAATAATATTATTATTAATTTATTATTATTATTAATTTATTATTATTATTAATTTATTATTATTATTAATTTATTATTATTATTAATTTATTATTATTATTAATTTATTATTATTATTAATTTATTATTATTGTATATAAATATCATGGACAACGTTTGGAATTATTTTGTTTAGTATTTTATTTGCCTTTTAATTGTCAATTTGAAAATTGAATTTTTCGAATACTTTTATAAATGTTAGCACATTTTTCAACGCCGGGTATTTTGTAGTCGGCTATTCTACGTGTTTTCTTCAGCTTCAATTGCAAACGATCTGAGTGTCTGTCTTTGCAGTCGTTCAGAACCGCAAACTGACGCTTCCACCACACCCACAATGAAATTGAAAAAAGCCTCGTCTGGCAATTTTTTTTTATGATTTAATTTCGATTTAATGTATACAAGTCGAGAGTGTGAGTACCCATAAAAGATGCCCACAGCCCCTGCAGAGTGCCCCGCGCTCACCCAGCAGAATCAAACAAAAGCGAGGCTTTGTTCTGCTCGCCACCGAAAGTGCAATAAGCTGAGTTTTCGATAGTGCTATAAATGCCCGATACGCAATATTGTCTAGCACCAAACCGATATCTTTGCCTATATGCATACATCAGACACGGAATTGGTTATTAGACATTGCAACAAAGTTCGAATTTCATAGCAATTTTATTTCGTTTCAAGTTAATTGAAAATTTTTAGGGCTTGGCTCGACAGACGATCGAAAAAAGAGGGGAGTCCAGATAGAAGGGGGGAGGGGGAGAGACACGTAAATTAATGTTGCATTGTTGCAGCTGTTGTGAATCCCAGTGAACCGCAACGGTTGCAATTTTTCAAGTTAACGCTTCATTTGGCTGCAAGTGAAATTGGCCTCACGTTGCAAGCAGCGAACAAGAGGCAGAAGTAGCGTAAGCTCAACGATTTCGGATTATATATATATATATGTTTTTTGATTTTTCTCATACTGTGTTTGCCGGCAACTCGAGCGGCGACAGATCAACAAACTTGCAGCAGTCTGCTGCAATTGAAGCTCGACTCGGCTCAAGTTGAGTCTGCGTCTTATTGCCTGACAGCTGACTGACATAATGTCCGCCGTAAGTTTGCTTCCATTGCGCTGATGAGCAGTAATCATCATGATGATGACGATGGTGATGCTGCTATAGCTATAGCTATAGCCCATTCGCATCTGCTCGAGTGTCAACGGTTTGACAGCGCTCCCAGCGGAGACGATGATGATGATGATAAAGCGCTAAAGATAATGTCGTTGGGCATGATGATGTAGACGACGATCGTCGAGTCGATGCGCCTCTGTCTGTCTGTCAGTTATTGTGCTGCTAATGACCCAATACGGCAGCGAGCTCGCTGAGTAGGCCCATTTGTGCGGGGTTCTGTTGACTCAAGAGCTTTATATACAGATGGATATATGCTCACATATAACTTAATCCCAGAGCGAAGTTGTAAATGGCAGTTAAATTTAAAGCGGCTGATTTGTATACGATAATGATATAATAACTATAGATATAAGTTTGTATACTTTCGATCAGACAAATCGTCTTTATAATTGATTCTCGATTAATTCTATAACTCTACAATAATCGATAGGGGCAGAATAAATTCAATGCAGCTCAAATTTATAGCAGCATATATAGTTTTTATTTATTTTTATTTTTAAAATTTATACTTTTATTTATATAAATTTTTGATTTAATTATTTTATTTATTTATTTATTTTATATATTTCATTTATTAGTTTTATATGTTTCATTTATTTGTTTCTTTTACATATTTAATTGATTTATTTATTTTATTTATTTTTATATTAGTTAAAATTAAAATAACTTTAAATTTTTTACAAGATAATATTGCGTAAAAAACTTTTTCTTAATTTCCTTGCGATAGTTTGACGATATTTAAGCAATATCTAAATAAATTAAATTTCTTTATTTTTCTTAAATATTTTTAATAGATTATTTCAGTAAATGTTATATTCCCTAGCCACACAAAATTTAAACTCATTTTATCTGGCAGTAGTTCTTCAAATCGCATCGATAGTTCGTGGCGATAGTATGTGTATGTGCTCTACACTCGCTGCGAATTGATGGAATATTGCTTTAATTGTTGCAATAACTTGTAATGACAGTCTCGAGATTTATGTTTGTGCTTGCTTCGAAGTTTGTCGAACATTTTAATTAATACATTTGCCGCCTCGACGATGACGATGACGACGATGACATAATCTTCTCCCTCTGCTGCCGCTGCTCTCGATCTGTGGGCATGTAGTGTCATTAGCCACCCTCAAAAAGCCGAGACACCTTCTCGCTGCTTGTTGTTGCTGTTGTTGTAGTTTTAGTTACAGTTTGTTTTGCTGTTGTTGTTGTTGACGGGTATTGTCTCGCCCCCAGATGTCTATTAGAGGAGAAACTGCGCGAGTCTGTGGACAATAAATCTGATAAATGTGCAAATAATTTTCGATTCAAGGCAAGTTGCATTGAAAGTGTAGAGGGGTGAGGGGGAGGAGTTTGGCATAGACTCGAGCACCACATCGTCGATGTGGCACATTTAAGTAGCACATTTTAGTTTTATGTTTCTGTTGTTCGCTTGACTTTGATTTATATCGGTTTCTGTTTCTGTTTCTGTTTCGGCTCTGCTCTCGCAACATTGTCTGTGCTTTTTTCTTTAATTATTGTTGCTTGTATCTTGTCAACATATGGTCGCTCGCTTGTCGCCATCGGCTGGTAGGGGAGTGAGGGGGGTAGAGGGGTACGCGTGTAATTTTCATATGTGCGTATTGAAATTTATTATACACATTTTTCGCACAACTTTTTGCCTCCATTTCCATCTTGTTGTGGGTGCCGACACGCTTGAGGGCGTTAAAATCGTTGCTCGCTGCTGATGTTGCTGTTTTTTTTGGCTTCTTTTGTTCGCGTTAATGAAAATAAATTGCTTAATTTGTAGAGTTTACATAAAATTAAAAGTAATTCTGCGTCCAGCTGTCCGCATGTACGACTGTCTGTCTGTCTGTCTGTGTTTGTCAGTCGCTCTGTCTGTCTGTCTACTCGTATGTCAATCCGTCTGTCTATCTGTCCGTTTGTATGTCCGTCTGCCTCTGCCCCTCTGTCCCGCCGTCTGTTTGGCATTTGCATTTGGTGCATAAACAAAACTATGAAAATTTCCAATTAAAGCGTAACGTTTCCTTGCCTTGTTGCATGCAGCATAAAAACGCCAGACTCGCTCTTGTTGTGGCGAGTTCTTCGCGCGGCAGCTGTAAATAACTGCACATGTCTATGCGGCGGTACAACGCAGTTTTCAATTTTATTTTGCGTTTTTTCGTATTTTTTTTTTTGTATTTTTTTGGCGCTCATTTCCAGCTGGCCGACAGGAAGCAGCCCGCAGGCACTTGGCAGAAAAAGTCATTCAGCCGTAGGAGAAACAGAAACAGAAACGCATACACACAGAGAGACATACACACACACATACTGACACACACAGGACATGCCTGGACAGCGAGCGCGGCTGCCAGTCAACGCCTGCTGCACATTATTAACTTTCTCTCTTTCTCGCTCGCTCGCACACTCTTCCGCTCTCTGTCTGCCTGTCTGTCTGTCTGTCTGTCTGGGGTCATTGAGCTGCCATTGCTGCAGCCACAGGACTCTCTTGCATATTGCGCTGCAGGGCCGAAAACCGCAGAACGAGCCACTTTAATTACAACCAATCATTTATCATAAAACGAAATGCCATTCGCAAAATGTGAGAGTCATAAATAAGCTACAGGAAGTGCGAGAGAGACGCAGAGAGCGAGAGAAAGAGAACGAAATAAAGCTGTAGAGCAGCGTGCAAAAGCTGAAAGCGAAATGACTATGATTATATTTACGAAATGTGTGATAGAACTCATTATTGTCAGCGTTATTAATACTAGAATTATTTGAAAAAAAAAAAATTCATCTCATTTATTTGAGCAATACTGCATTTTCTAAGAATAAGTAAAATTCTGTTTTGCTACTCTCACGATTGAAAGAAGAAGAACAGCATCAATTTCTGCTTTAACGATTGAGCGAACGATTCGTGTACCTGCTCTCACGATTGAAAGAAGAAGAACAGCTTCGGCAATGCGCTCGCTCATTTTTGCTTGATGCGCTCACGATTAAAAGAGGAAGAACACGACTGAAGTCGAAAGAGCTGCTCGTGCTTTTGCTCCCACGATTGATAGACGAAGATCGACTCGTCTTACTGCTCTCGCGATTGAAAGAAGAAGAAAAAGTCTGTTTAACTGCGCTCACGATTGAAAGAGGAAGAACAAGACTGAAGCCGAGAGAGCAGCTCGTGCTTTTGCTCTTTATTAATAGACGAAGATAGACTCGTCGTATTGCTCTCACGCTTGAAAGAAGAAGAAAAAGTCTTTTTAACTGCTCTCGCGATTGAAAGAAGCAGAACAGCTCGGTGTGCTATGCTCACGATTGATAGAGAAAAGAGCACCACGAGTTTCGGAAGTTGCGCTCACGATTGAAAGACTTTAAATAGAGCCGTCAGTCAAGCATTTTCTTCAGTTGACTTTTACGTGAAGTGCAGTGCAGACGTGTTTTAAATAACTCCTTCTCTAACTCGAGTTCAGATTGGATACCGTTGTTGGACTCAGCTGGTAAAGGTATTGAAACGTTTCTCATCTTGATTGATCGATGATTTTTTTCCAGTAAGTTGAATTTTAATTTGTATGTTTTTAGTTTCGTGTAAACCATACCTACAAAGTTAGGTCTCTCTAGCTCTTTTGTGTGTTCATACAGACGGACAGACATACCGACAAAGCTAATATAGCATTTTTGGTATAAAAAACTATTTCCTTCTTCATATTAAGCTTATCGATTGCTTCTTCCCTGCGCTGCGGCACGTTTCTTAGTGCAGTATTAATCTAAATGAAATCATATTACTTATAGAGCTACAGCTGCACAGCTATTCTTACAGTCTGTTTAACTAATTTTATATCATTTCCTTCGAGTGTTGCTCTCCCTCTCTCTCTCTCTCTCTGTCTGTCTCTCTCGCTCAGATCACAGCTGCTGCTTAAGAAACCCGCACACAATGTGCATCTAATGGACTGTAATACAGCCTTCGCTCGGCTTCTAATCAACACAAGACATCGCACACACACACACACACACACACTTGGCTGATCTGTCGGTGTCTTCCTTATGTCGCATAATCCAACGATAATAGAAAACTGCTTTGATCCAATGCAATGTCTTTTATGGACAATTTGTATGCGTCGCCTTTGGCCTGGAGCTGCTGCCTGCGCGCTGCTCTGCTCTTCCTCCACGCTTTCGTCCTTGTCCTCCGTCTGCCATCGATGCACGAAATTACCAATTTCTGGCCATAAAATGAAAGAGGGAACAAGTTGGCGCCATTATGCAGTCAGTCGGTTGAGGGGAGGCAGCGGGGAGGGTGCGAACGGCAGTTCGACTTGCCCCTGTCGCTATAATGCGCTTTAAGCTCATTTTATGACCGTCATTATGGGGCTATATGTACATATAGACGCGCTTGAGGTTGGCCATAAGCCTGAGCAATGCATCCTTTGCCTGAATTCCATTCCGTTCACTTCTCTTGGCTATTTTTCAATTTTCCTGCCTTTCTTCTTGCTTCTTTTGGCCGTCTACAAAGTTGCCAATTAGGCGAAAAAGTTTTGCATAAATATTTGGCGGCAGCTGCCCACTGTGCATTGACCGCTTTTCCAGCATTTTCCCAGGCTGCTGCTCGTGGTCAGGCAGTGACCCCTTGGCGCACCTGCTGCTCGGGAAAGTTGTGCTGTGAGAAGCGAGTGCAAAAACTAAACTAAAGCAAAGAAAATTGAATTCAATTTGAAGCAAGAATAGACGCAGATCATCATCTGGTGTGTATACCCTGTAAAAAAAGGAAAATCAATTAGTTTGCTTATTTTTAGGTATTTGACTGGATAAAATAGTTGGAAAGTATTTTTGCATCAATTTTAAATATTTTTATTGATTGAACATAATATAATAATGCAATGATTAAGTCGAATATTTAAAAATATACTTGAGGCTCAGAAAATTATTTAGATATTTATTTAAATTATAAATAATTTGTAAAAATTATTTTCAAATTTTTGTTTAACTTCAAAGCTCTCAAATGTTTCAAGTATTTTATGCCAACTCATTCCATTGGCACTTCAATGTAAAATCTCACAATTTGTGGCCAAATCATGAGTAAGAACATCGCAAAGATACGATCGAAAATGAACTTAAAATTCAGAAATTAGAAAACTCATCAAGCATGCGAAATATGAGCGAAACAATCAAGCAGTAAAGTGCGCCCAAACTGCCAATCAATTTTGATGGCGAGAGCCTCTTGAACTTGCCTCGCGACCCAGCGAGGACGACGAGCGCATTCAAATTCTTTGTGGGGAAGACGGGGAAGCAGTCGCAGCTTAAGCAGACAAAAACAAAATAATACAGAAAATTAAACGTGCGCGGGTATACGCTTTGTTTCCGAAATTTTCTTCAATTTTCTTGCAGTTATTTGGGGCTATTTATCGTGTTCAGGCAGGTTCAGGTTCAGACACCTTTTGTATTAAATTGTGTCTAGCAGCACGAAACATGCCATAAAATGCCCATTTAAAGCTCAGCCCTGTCCCTTGCCCCATCGCACACCGCTCTTTCAGTTTTTCCCACGCATATATATGTCCTTTTTGGCTTAAATAATATATAAACGCGCGTCAGACTCGACTCCTCGCACAGGGGCTCAAAGTCTGCGTGCCGCACATTTGCCAAATGCCTCCCGGCGGGGCACAGAGTGAGGGAGAGAGGAGCGAAGGGAAGCGTGTCGCAAGGTCAAAGCACCCGACAAATGCTCGCAAGACGAATAGGCAGCTTACTCGAGTCAGCCTCCACCCGCTGCCACGCCCCTACACTGCGTGGGTTTATTAACATTTTACGCAACCCAAAAATGTTTGAACGCAACATAAACATAAAAAGCAAAAGCAGTTGCAGTCGCGTGAACTCGACTGTCGTATACCATGCAGTGAATTAAATTCCAAATATTGAAGCATTGCTCAAGGCTGCTGTCACTAATTTATCTAAAAGCTGAAATAATAAAATAATAATTAAAAAATAATAAATAATAAAATTATATATATTTTTTTTGTTATGTATATTTTATTTTATATATATTTTATTTTATATATATTTTATTTTATATATATTTAATTTTATATATATTTAATTTTATATATATTTTATTTTATATATATTTTATTTTATATATATTTTATTTTATATATATTTTATTTTATATATATTTTATTTTATATATATATATTTTTATATATATTTAATTTTTTATATATTTTATTTTATATGTATTTTATTTTATATACATTTTATTTAATTATTTTACCTGACACTTTTACACAGAACTGATATACCGTTTGTAGGCATTTTCAGTGGGGGCAGGAGTCGCCGACGCGCGCCTACGTAAAGGCCAAGCGCAAGGACAGGCGCCTGGTGAATTGAGCAGGAGCTGCCGCAATCGGAGCTGGAGGTGAAGTTGAGTTTTCATGGCCAGGGCCAGGGCCATGGCTGTTTGGCTCGGCCCGTGTCGACGGCTCATTGTCACGGCCATGGCCATGGGAAAGCCGGCTGAAAAGCTTTTGCCTACGGGTAGGCGCCTGCGCAAGCTCTCCCGTTGGCTCCGGTCTCCTACTCAGTCTCTCTCTCGCTCTCCGCTGCACTCTCTTTCTCTCTCTCTCTCTGGTCGGCTCGGGTTTAATGTCCTTTGCAGCCGTGTAGATACTTTTGCTGCATAGGAGCTTCGCTGTGTCCTTGGTTCGTTCCTCTTCAGGCTCGGGGCAAAACCAGAAAGTTCCAACACCCATGACTAATGCTTGAGTGGAGGAAGGGATGCGGGGCTAATGACGTGCTCCTACTTGCGCTACGGAGCAGTTTTGTGCTCTTATAGCATACTTTATGGCGCTTAACATGTGTTCAAGTGTGTTCGCTCTGTATGTGTGCGTAAGTGTGTGTGTGAGTGAGGGAAATACCCATGACTCGTTTGCGGGGGTTTTCCCCTGTCGCCTTTGCTCTGTTAATTTACATAGAGGTCATTATCTGGCATTTGTCTTGTTGCATGTTGCAAGCCTTTTTTCCACTGCACAGCAAACAAATGGAGGATGAAAAGCCACTACACACACACACACACACACACACACATGCACGACAATTTTCCAGCGCAGCGCGCTTTGTCTGCGCTTGTAATGATTAATGTAAAGTTTTTTCTGCATTTTTTCTTATGCACGCTGCACCCTGTAGTTGTCGGCGGCAGGGGGGTATATTAGGCCGACAAAAAATAAAATAACTATGATAAATTAAAAAAATGTATGAATATTACATAAATTAATAATGGCATGTGTTTGCTCGGCAACTCTGTTGGTCGTGCATACCCCACCAAGTCAGCAGAGTTCGTAGCGTACGTAATTCTTCAATGTTTGCTGCAGTCGGTGCCCCCTTTTCGCTTTCTCCTCTGCTCTTTTGCATCGCGTCATCAGCATTTTAATTTTGTTTAATGAAAAATTGCAAGCTGCGTTTTTCATTTTTTTTCTGTCTTTTTGAAGTTTTTTCTGCATTCTTTTTTTTTGTGCCAACATCGAAAATTAAAAGCGTTCAACGAAGGCATTTAATTGCCGGCCGCTGCTGCCGCCTGTGTGTGTCCCACAAGGAAAGTGAGAGCTGCACGATTAATGGCAACAATGCGCTTGATGACGATGATGATGATGATGATGATTTCTCATCATGATAATGATGATGATCAACTTGAGGATGATGGCAACTGCAGGCAGATGTGCACTTTGGCTGCGTTGATACCCTTTCTGCGCTGCTGCCCCCTGCGCTTGCCTTTCATTTTGATTTCCTTCATTTGCGAATGATTAATGATTCGGTGACGTCATGTGAAGACACTTGCGGCTTTTGTCGCGCTTGTGGCGTGCAACATGTAAATGATGATGATATTTTTTTTACAAAAAAAAAAAAAAAAAAGAAACAAGGGGAGACAGGAAAAACGCTTGTGAATTTCCTCAACTGTCACAAAATATTTGGTTTGGTTTGTGTTTCTTTCTTTCTTTTTTTTTCTTTGTGACTGGGGGAAATTAATGACTTTTAAAAAATTGGCTAAAAAGTCGGGAATTATTCTCATTTTCATTATTATTAATAATCCTCTCTTTTTTTTTTTTTTTTTTTTGCTGTTTTTATTGTGTTTTTTACGAAAGTTTTTTTTTAATGATTCTGTTAATAATTTTCAGAGCTTTTAAAGTCATTAATTTGCGATATGGAAATTGAAATTCAAATGCCACAACGATTAATCATTCTTTTGTTTTTTTTTTTTTTTTTTTTTTGGTCAGCATGCGAAATGCAGCTTTAATGAGTTGTCGGGAGGGAGAAGTATCAGCTGAGTAAGGGGGAGGGGGAAGCGGCAGCCAAAGTGCTACAAGCTGCGACAAACCAAACGCTTTACTTACGCTTGAGCACTTCCTGCAGCAAGCTACAGCTTTCTCTGCAGCCCCTCCTACCCCCCTCCCCACTGTGCCACTCTGGCACTTCCACTTGAGCGCGAGGCGTCGTCTGGCACGCTTTGATGCATTAATTTCTTACCTTGTCTGCGGCAAGTATCTTTTTGTGCGCGAGTGTCGCCTCTCGGCGCATGCATCCATCAGCGGCAAGACGAAGGCGTCAGACTGTAAACCCCGAGATACAGCTGCAGTGATGGGTCGATGGGATGGTGTTGTTAAGGGGAGAGACGACACCAGCAGTGCTGACAGTGAGTGCAAATTGTTTGCCCACAAGTATTTGCGCTGGCCTTTGGCAATGCGAGCGCGCGCGCTTCTCTTTTTGTATTGCTGTGCAACTTCTCGAACAGCCCTCGCCCCCCAATGCCAGCTGTATAACTGTTTATCTATCTATCTATCCCGGTGCATCTGAGCATCTGAGCAGCTCCTTGACAGTCACTTAAATTGCCATTTCAACAGCTCATTTCGTATGCCAGCTTAAAGAGCAGAGTTCCTGCGACTGTCTCTCTGTCTGACTGTCTGTCTGCCTGTCTGCCACGCCCACTGCCGCCTGCGGGTTCGTTGTCTGCTTTCTTCGTGGCTGCACGTGCAAATCCAAAAGGTAGTTCAACTGCCATTTATCATACGCAGCGTTGTACAAGGTGTGCCTGTCTCTCACGCTGCGCGTGTGTGTGTTGTGTGTGCGTGTGTGTGCACTCAATACGAAATAACTGCCAAAAATTGACGCGTTTGCTGCACACACGCATACGCACACACACACAAGCATGGGCACGTGAACTCATACATGTTAAATGCGACTGATCAAAATGCGCAACGGGCAACATTTTGTTATGCTTGGGCGGGCAGCAGCAGGCTAAAGACAGCTGCACTGAGAGAAAAAGAGTGTGTAGTACAAAACAGTTATTTATTTATAAGCTTTTTTTAAGTGAGAAAAATATTAAAAGCATATAACTGTATTTAATATATATTAAAGTAATATAATAATTATATATATTAATATATGAAAAATTAATATATTTAAAAATATATATAATTACGAAAATATATGTATATATTTGGTATAATGTGCTTAAAAGGTTCGAACTTATTTGTTTACATTTCAATTTAAAATATTTAAATTTAATTTAATTAATTTTTTTTAATTTATATGAAATATAAATTTATTTTTGAAAAAAAAACAATGCAAATAAAATACACAAGCATTTCTGCTTAAAAATTAAAAAATTTAAATCGAAAATTTTGTGCAGTGTACGCGCGCTGGGGTCAGTTACCAGTTTCTGTTCTTCTCTGCCAGGCGACCACATGCTGCTTGCACAGTGGTTGTTGTTGTTCTGGTTGTTGTTGTAGCTGCCGTTGTTATCTGCAACAATTTAGTGGCACTTCCTTGCGCCATGTCGCCGGTCAGCAAACGTCAAGAGCAGCAGCAACAACAACAGCGACAGCAACAACAACTGGCAACGCGAACAACTTGAGCTTGTTGTAGGTTCATTGCTCGTTAAGTTATTGTCACCTTTCGAGCCGGCCCTGTACAGGACATGGCCGTAGACTTGGCTTCTAAGTGGTTTCTTTATGCCCGCCTCTTGTTAGTTCTGCCATTCTCGCTGCTTCGCTTTGTGTGTGTGCAGGAAATTTGCACCTCAAGCTGTGCGAGAGCAGTTGCTTGTGTCCACTGTGCAGGCCATTGTGCATCGGGGGCGTCTTGGCCAAACTCGAGCTGCCCGGTTCGTGTCTCTGATGTCGCGACGCTGATAAGAACTTTTTACCGATTCGATACAGTTCAAGCAACTTTTTGCTGCACGACCTGCAAGGGGGGCCAGAGAACTTCTTTCTCTGCTCGCTGTCCTCACTTCCGCCCAATGATTTATAAAGTAAATGCCAGAAAATGTAATCGAAGCAGACGACGGTGATTCTCCCGCTGCCGACGTCGTTGCCGCGAAAGCGCTTTAATCAGCTCTGTAAACGAAATGTAATTCAATTATGGTTGAAAACTTTTCTAATTAGTTTATGTACTTTTGGCTAATTGAAGTTTGGCAAGCACGCGTTGTTAGTGGGCAGCAGGCAGAGAGAAAGAGAGAAGAGAAAGGAACTAAAAGATAAGCGATGGGAAATGCGAAAAAAAATTTTAAAAAAATTGTGGTACAATTACTAACATATTTTATGCATATTTTTACAGTACAATATACTATTTATTTATATTTAAACAAATTTGTTAAATGTTTATTTTAAAAATATTTAGTTGGAACTCAAAAAAAAATAGAAATTTCAATTTTACTGATAAAAAAAATGTTTTTATTATATTAGAAAAATATGATTGATATTTTTTATTTTCTTAATATGCTGCCAAGATTTTAAGCAACTTTATTATTTAAATTATATATATTGTTTTATGCATTTCTGTATTCATAAAAATTATATTAATAATTCCGTATAACCTCAGATATATTATATTTAATCAAGCTCACTCAAAGCCACATTCTGTTTTCCATATACTCCACTATTGTCAAATCGATGCAACTACCATATCAATTTTCGCCGCAAAATCGAATCAATATGCTTGAGCTCAAGCTGAGAATCAATTTCGCTATAATACATCGATAGTGCCCGGTGATGTATGTGGCGCTGTCTGTGTGTGTGTGTGTAGAGAGTTGCACGTGCCACGCCCACGCTAATAATTTGTTGCAGTGCACTTGGCGTGGCACGTAGCAAGTCGCTTTGCCAATGGGTTCAATAATAAATGCGCTGGCTTTGTCAGGATTACAATTTGAAGCGTGTGCTTGAAGAGTCTCTCAGTGGGTGGGGGGGGGAGTGAGAGCGCTTTATAAATTGCACCTGTGCATGACGTGTTGCATGATGAAGTGGCAACTTTGGCCAGCATCAAATTAATTAAAGTAAAGTTGCACTTTAAGGGAAAAGCTTTCGCTTTTCCAACGGACGAAGAGTCTCAGACTGGGACTGGGACTGGGCCTGAGACTGGCGCCCGACTGGCTGCACAGAGTTGGCGGGGCGTGTTGGGCGCCCCTCAAACTCCATTTCCGATTGCCTGCCTGTTTGCCAGACATTGCAGTTTTTATGCGTCGTTTGCTTTTTCGCTCTACACATGTCTATGGCATTTTTATGGCAAACTTTTTATTTGCACCTCATAAAATGGCAAATGCGCCTCCTCCTACTCCTTCTCCTTTTGCGCCACGTTGTATGCAGCACTAAGCACAATGCCGCAGACGGGCGTGTTGCAACAGTGTGGGTGAGTGTGCATGCGTGTGTGTGTGTTTTTGTCTGCCACAAATGTGATATTTATGACGCTGTTCTTTGCACGGACAAAGGCTGACAGTTGCCTTCCTTCCACAGTCAGACACACACACACACACAACTCTACTATATATTTCTATATCCTTCTTTATCCCAGCTGGGCGAAAACTTTCACTCCGAGCTGGCAACTGCTCCAATTTATGTCCCTACTAACTGACCCGAAGTGTAATTAAAATTTCATTTGCACATTGAGCGAAACCAAAAAAAAAAAGAAAGATAATTCCCAGTTTAATTGATATTAATTTCACGTGTTTACCTTCTCCTCTTCTTTCCTTTGCAGGTGAGTTTGCCACTTCGTCTCTGCCACATACATAAATCCAAGTGCGTCGGGTGAGTTTTGCAACTGGCAACTTTCTGGCCAGAAACTTTAGAGACAGCTAACAAAGTGGCAGAAGGCCAGCAAAGTTGCCACAATAAATTACCAACTGAATAAATAGTGTCGATATAGTAAAAGAACTGAGAAGAATCGAAGAAAAACTTGGGTATAATAAAAGAAGAAATCAGTTATGATTGATTTTGATACAGCAGATAAGTTTGGGTGCAATTTTAAGCAATCGATTGGGATTATAATCGATTTTTTCGTATATATTTTTAAACAATTTTTTTTAATTATTTTAAATATTTTTTTTTAATTTTATTTATTTTACAACATTTGCAAAGGTCTTACTTAAAAAATTTGTTTGTCATACCTTTTAGCTTATATTTTTGTTTCAAGAAATATTAAGTTTATAAATAGTTTATGAATATATTTAATTTTTTTTCATTTATTTTTTCTTTTTTATTTATTTTTTTTAATTTATTTTTATATTTTTAAATTAGAATATCTTAGCTCTCTTCATGGCGCACTTAAGCACTTGGTATAGGGCTAAGCTCAAGCTCAATAACTGTAGAATAGCTTAATTTTCACTGCTCTGTGTGTGTGTGTGCGTGTTTTTATTAACGCAGCCAGACATTGCACCTGAGGGAAAAGCACGTCGTGAACATTGGAATATTTTATAGAGCAAATTATGTCACAGTTGCATCTTTCGCTGTCGCCGTGTCCGGGCTATTTGTGATTTCTGGTCACAGTTTGCTGGGAATTTTGCTGGCATTTTATTTACAGCGCATAAATGCGCTTAATAAACACACGTTTTGTGCCACGTTTCGTGTTGCACGTTGCACGAGTTGCTCGAGTTGCACTTGTGCGAAAAAAGGAGTTGTAAAATTTCCAAATAGTTTCCCTACTCTGTTTTTGTTCCAACTTTATTTCTGGCGTTGACCAGAGTTCCGCTGCGTTAAACTGGCGAAACTGGCGAAACTTTTATTAGACGGCGGCAGAGCGACCTTAACGAATTTCGTAGCGCGTACGTTGCGCATACGACGCGTTGGCCGTGCCGCGCTGCGAGCTTGAGCTACGACAGCAGCGCGCAGTTTATGGTCTCGCATTTTATTAGCAGCTGCAACAGCAGTAGCAGCAGCAACACTAGCAAACACTGTGCAACACAACACAATGCTCAAATTTGTACTTTTTTATTAGCGCGCAGAGTTTTCCCCTTTTTATTGGCGTCTTTGCCGCTTGAGGTGGCAAGCGTCAAAAGAAGCATTTGAAAAGGTGAATAAACTGCGCGCTATTGTTCTTGTTTTTCTTCTAGTTCTTCTCGTTGTTGTTGTTGTTGCTGCTGAATAGAGTTCTCCGATTGTGATCAATTGACGCGCTTGCCATGTGCGTCTCAATCTCGCATTGTTTGTTATTTTGAGGTTGCCCGAGTCCTTTATTCAAATGTCACATCAAATTTTGCGACTTGAAACGCAAACTTGAACCTGAACTCGAACTGGAACTGGAAGTGGAACTGAAACTGCGCAATTGGCTTCGATCAGAACGACGCAATTGCGCAACTGCGCAGCCTACGACGGTCCTGCTGAATGTCTATAATCCTTTGGCTATCCAAATATCTCGCCACGCCTCCCTGACAATCTTCGACAGGCGGCGACGCGCAAGTCAAAGTCAACGCAACGAGAACAATGGCAAAAGTCCTTTTTGCCAGCGCCCTGCTTAACTCTTTCAGCTAGAGCAAACAATGTGTGGTTATGTAGGGGAGGGGGAGATAGAGGCTTACCCCCGTCGGTACCGGTTTGGCAATAACACGAATAATGACTCAACTTGGCAAAGAAAAACCCATGAGCTGTCAGTTCAGGTCCTCGGGCTATTCGACAGGAAAACCATATGACACCTAGGCAAGCGCTGAAGCTGAACAAAAGAAAAATACATATAATAAAATGAAGCTAGAGCAAATGGGGCTGATAAAGATCTTTTGCTAAAGAGATCACAGCTTGAGCGTAGCTAACCTTAAATATTTTACAGCTTCGCAATTTTTACTATGTCTAGAAAACTCGAAATTTCAGTTTTGTGGGTATAATAAATAATAATATTAATTTTATATATTTTACTTTTATATATTATATTTTATTCATGTTTATTTAAACTTACATACGATATTTTTAAATTGCAACTATCGTATAGCATAATTGTCTGTTATAAATAAATTCTATATAATAATTTGTTTTTTAATTTTATATATATAGTAAGCGTATTGAATACTATTTGATAAGTTTTATGGAAAATCTTCTTTATTCTTTAACTAACCTTAACTATCGTTTAGCTGCATTCTGAGTTGAACCTACTTTTAATTTATATTATAGTTATTATATAAGAGTCTCTGCTGATAAAAAACCAACTAGAAAGGATTTTTATTAATTTATTTATTATTTATTTTTTATTTCCGATCTAAACTCAACTATCGCGTAGTTGCACATGCCACATGAACTGCTCACTCCTGCCACTGCAGCTCAACCCCTTTGCTGTTCGCTGTGTTGCATTTGTCTCTTGAGGGTTGATTTGTTGTGCAATCGAACAGAACAGAGACATTATGTCTGGCCGGCGTCTGCTGCGTGCGTGCAGCGTGTGCAGCGTGCAGCAACCCCCCTCCTGTGTGGCAAGTGCAAGTTGCAATTACGCGAATGCCTTGCCTGCATATCTCTCTGTATATCTCGCTCTCTCGCTTCCGCTCACTTGCTAATTTGTGCCACAATTTTTAATTGCCTCTTAGTGCAGCATTGCAGCGCGCGTTGCTGCATAATTGCATATTTGCGGGCGCATGTCCTTGCAACAGCCAAATTGGAAATTCGCAGCACAAATAAATATGCAGCAGGTTTTCACTTTTGTTGTTCCACTTCTTGTTGTTGTTGTTGTTGCTGTTGTTCTGCTTGCCTTTGGCAATTATTTGCATAATCCGCATTTTAGTTACAGACGCAGCGTCGTTCTGGGATTAGCCGCTGCTGCTGCCCCTTTTCGTCTGGCTTGGTTGCACACACACAGACAGCCACAGACAGACACGCCTGCCCTATGTCATGTTGCATGCAGCACAAAATGGCCACAAGCCCTCTACTCGCCAGCAAGTTGGCAATTTAAATAAATTTTATGCATTGAGCGAGAACTGAGAAATGCAAAAATTATGAATTTAAATGTCCGTCGAGATAAATCGCAGCGCCAGAAGGAGACCGATAGAAGGAGAGTGAGAGAGAGAGGGAGCAATGTTATTTTCACAATTTGCACACAACTTATAGAGTAGTTGTATATATTTTTCCACGTCTGTCGTTTGATACCTCTTACATTTTGTGAATGGTATATACGTTTTATACAGTTTACACAGTCTACATATATTTTAAAATTGTGTGCAAAATTATAGTTGAACTTCTTTAGTAAATATAGTAAACAAAAAAAAAAAAAATAATAAAAATAAAAATAATAATAATAATAAGTAATATTAGAGTGCATGGTATGCTATAGTCGCGTGCACGCTGTGGCTCTCTTTACTTGCTGCTGTCTGCTGCTGTGGCTGCTGCTTCGGACGTCCAAGTCACTTTTGGGGCTCGCTCGAGTCCTCGTCTCGAGTCCCTTTAGATGCGACGTCTGATAAAGTGCATTCGGTGCTTCTCATGCAAACGACAATGGCAGCAGTAGTGGCAAGATAATGTTGTTCCTGTTGCGGGGCACGTCTGGAATTTGACGTTTGCTAGAAGGAGCTGTACGCAGAGCGAACTCTTTAAAATATGCCGTGCATAAAGTGCGTAATTAAAAGCATATTACACGCATTCCCTTAATCTGCTTTCCCCGCAGCTCAGTTTTCCCTTTTCAGTCTCTGTGGACGCTTAAGTTTGGTCCTCATGCTGAATTATGTACGCGTTATTTGCGCAGCTTTAGTCAAAATTTAGTTCAATTATGCAGTTTGCCGCATTCTGCTTTCTCCTCTCTTTCCTACTCTCTCTCTCTGTAACCCCCTCTGCCGCTCAAGATTTATGAAGAGTATTACAATTAATTTTAAGTCCATTGCGTGCACCGTGATAGAATTTTGATTTCACTTGCTGCGCGCAAAGGGTTGCGCTCATAACTCGCCTTAATAGTCGCTGTATAGGAAGATATATAGCGAGCACGTACATAAAGCGGATTAAGTGCCCGAACTCAGCTGCTGCACCTCCTGCTGCCACTGCTGCTGCTGCTTCGGACCTCTCGAGAATTCGTTCGCGCGGAACTCACTCGAGAAATCAGTGAAATGTGCCCTGATAATGACATTGAGTACTGAGCACTATGTGCGCTTAAAAAAAAGAGTATTATTGTGCATTATGTATGTTGTTTAGAGCAAGCGAAAGCCGAGGCATAGAGAGAGAGAGAGAGAGAGAGAGAGAGAAAAAATTTGCTATTAAGATATCAGTTAAGATGCGATTTAAGCTGTTTAAAATATTCCCGATTTGCAAGGCTTTGATTTGCGCATAAACAAAGAACTTTTAACAGCCTTGGTTTTTATTATGCATAAATACAAAAAAAAAAAAAAAAAAAAAAAAATTAAAAATTAAAAAAAACAATTAAGTTCAGAATGGGGAGAGTAGCGGATTTTATGCTTTATTCTTCACTGCATATAATGAAGATAAATTAGATTTTAATATTACTGAATATATTTATTATATGAGAATATTAAGCACACACACTCTGTGCGACATTTATCTGGTATCTCGTATGTTCGCTATGCTGTTTCTGCACCAAGCCACATTCCTTGTCCCGCTGCTGCGACATCGTCTTACAAGAGTTCTTACACATCCGAACGTTGTTACCTGCGTCTTCGGGTCGTGTCGACGTCTTGAATTTCCTGCCGAACTACTGAGATATCAGAGCTCGTCTTCTGTTGTGTTTTGTTTTTTGTCGAGAACTTTTCCACAATGAGAAACCCAACAAAAGCAGCACTGAAAACCAAGCCAAAAACCAATGAAGCAACTACCGAATTATGACAAAAAAAAAATAAAAAGCAGAAGAACAAGAAGCTGTTGAGCAGACAACAAAAAGGAATTGCCGCTGGGCAAAGTTGGCGACGCCTACCTGAGGGCGAATTAGAAGCAGCAAAAACCCCCTGACAAAGGCAAAAAAGAAAAAAACAGAAAACGAGAAAAGAACCCAAAAGAGAACGAGCGAACGAGCGGGGAGTATATCCCATTGTGAGGATCACAGCGGATCCTTGTGCGAGTTGAAGAGGGTCGTCGGACGATGCGTTGACGTTGCGGCTGCGCATTGTCGACGGGCTCGTCTTACCCCGCTCGGTGGCAAGCAGGCAGGCAGGCAGCAGTAAAAACCGCAGACGATGCGCTTATCAGATTACATAATGTGACATAATTAATTTCGAAATGCTGCGCCGACTTTCTCCCAGAGCGAGAAGAGCTGAAGAACTTAGTCGGGGCGTGCCTAGGTGAGAGCCCTTTCATGTTCGCAGTTAACACAGTTAATCAAATTGGGGCCATCTAAACGCATTTTCCAGCTAAAGCCTAAACTCGGGGCCTATCACCACGCTGGAAATCGTAATCGCGGCTCACGCAGACCCGCTGCTCTGCCTGTATGCCTGCCTCTGCCCCCCAAGAGCTTCGCCGGAATCCAATTTTCAACAGTTCCAGGCAAATATGCAATGTTTTATGTTTTTTATCGGAACGCACATAAATCAGGCAATTGCCCATGCAGCTACAGATATATCTGCTGCTCATACATATGTGTGTGTGTGTGTGTGTGTGCGTCGGGCAAGCGCCTTTGTTTCTTCTGGTAATAATTTTATTTATCACAGAAACTGTATCGTCTGCGCCTTTTCGCTGCTGTCGTGCGTGTCGTGTTGTTGTCACGCGCAAGACAATGAGACATTAACCCAAAAAAGAAAAGCACAGCATCGGGCAATGCAATTTGTCAAAATGTACTGAGAAATTGAGAAAAATCCAATGCGTTAGTTCAAACTGAAGACTCAACCGGCAGATACCCTGCAGTTGGAAAATATGAAGTTTGCCTAGAAATATTGCAAATTCAACTAGAATGAGAACAAGAGTGCAATGCGGAATGGAAGACACAACCGACAGATACCCTGCCTAAAAACATAACAAATGTTACTAGAATAAGAAATTAAGTGCAGATTAGCGCAGAAGCTTAGTGAAATACAGGAAATACCCTGTATTGAAAAAGCAAAGTTGCTTAGAAAAACCGAAACATAACTTAGCTTTGAGTTATCTGAAATTGAATCAAAGCAATATGACACTGGAATATACCTTGCAGCTTTGATTAGTAAAAGTAGCTCACAGCAGTTATAGAAATTGCTTGAACTGTACTTTATATATAATTAAAACTCTTTTTAGCCTCTGAAAAAAAGAGCTGTGGAACGTTTAGAGATACCCTGTAATTACTTAAAGATCCATAAATATGAGAGAGACTACATATAGAAAATGCTCATAAATGTTCTGTAGTTAGACAACGTAAAGACAGTCTAAAAAAATTGTTTTATATAATGAAATCGCTTTGAATGAGCTGCTCTATAAGGTACCTACAGAAACTAGCGACCTTATAAGGCGGCGTTAAACGTTAAGATCAAAAGGTCTGATTATTCTCGATAATAGTTGTTCTCCCTCTCTTTTGCTATATATGCACATTATTGGTATTGACTATACCCAGTCTAGGCCATTTTTAGCCAGTGCAGGGTATTAAAAGCATAGAAAGTAAAACGAATGCGAGAACGTTAGTGTGCCATGTCAACAGCGCATTAGGGAAATGTAAATGCATTCCGTAGAATGTCGACGTCGTTGTTGTTGTTGTTGTTGCTGTTGTGTTGTTGTTGTTTTAACTAGAAAATTCAAATGCAAATTTGTTGCTGTTGGTTTTTATTGTTTTAATGATTGTACGACGGCATCCGTTGCAAAATTCTGCTATATGCTATCAGCGAAAGCATTTGCATAAAATTATTGAACAAAAATAAACCCGAATTGCGTCATAGCAGAGCAATTCATATAAATAGCTGGACAGTTATAAGTGTATATAGCTATATATATCAATATACATATATATATGTGTTTATCGTGTATTTATGTGTATTTCGCAGTTTATCAATTTTACATTTCAATTAATGCCTGAAAATCGTTTCATGCCTTGCAAACATCCCTAGGGTGGCGTGTGGGTCAACTGATAAAACACACACTTACACACACACACACACACTAATACATACTTACATATAGCCAGGCAAGCAATCTGAGCCGTCGCCCCAAGGATGCAGACACCATAAAAAGCCGTACAATATTTTTGAGTCATAAAAAAAAATAACAACATTTTTAAGCGCAAATTAATCAGTTGAACGGGCAGCGAACGATAAGGCGGAAAGTAGTGTGAACTACAGTGGGTGCTCGATAGAGAGATTAGAAAGATAAGGCAAAGATAAAGCTGAATATTGGCATATAAAGGAATTTAGAATTTCTTAACTCGCTTTCTTTTTTTTATCGATTGTAAATTATAATGTGCATACACCGCAGCGAGTGCTCACTGTATGCGCATTAGACACACTATACGAGTGTAGAAATATCCAACTATAATGCTTCATAAATTTGCCATGTTTTGCGCTCGTTTCTGGTTCGACCTCTATTTCTATTCTCGAGAGATTCTATGCTACAGTTCTCGAACAGGACGTGACTTATGCGCCATAATTCCTCCAGTTGCAAGTCTATAAACTTTGTCTGGGTCAGGCACACACTCACACACGCAGAACGTAAAGTGAAACCGTAATAATCATTTCGTTTCGCGTTTTATGCGTTTTTCATGCGCATTTCTCAGTGTTTTTTCAACAATTTAGAATTGTTATTGCTAACACATATGTATGACAGACGGTTAGAGCCAGACCCCACTCCCCTCCCCCCTCCCCCTCCCCCCTCCACCTACTACCCCCTGCAACCGTTCTAGGTTTGGTTAATTGAATCGTAAAAGTGCTCAGCATAATTATCGCTGTTGTTATTTTGCCATTGTTGTTATTATTGCCGCCAAGTCGTAATATGCACTCAAATAATTGCATTCCGTTGTTATTGTTATTGTTATTCTGCTGCTGTTGTTGCTGCTGTTGTTGCTCTTGTTGCTTGCATTTTCCATTTTGCCCCAATGCAAATCCGTGTAAACAAAAGTCAAAGAGAGAAAGAGCGAGATACAGATACAGACACAGACAGACAGATAGAAAGAGCGAGAGAGGGAGACTGTGTGTGAGAGAGAGGGCAGAGGTGGAAGGCCGAGCGAGTTCATCGCTCCAAATCAATGCTACCTACGATGCACAATACTACGCGTGTGTGCAGAGAGGTAAAACCCCTCGATTCGCCAGCTCTGGCCAATCGCCATATATACCTATATATATATATTGCAGCAGCAGCGCCTCTGTACGCATCTTGTCAACAGATTTTTGCGCAATTTCGGATGCAATGCAAATTTTAAAAATGCAAAATTAAAGTTGTGCGAGGTTGGTAAGAGGCGTGGGCGTAAATAGTGAAGGCAAATACCCGGCAGCAAAGCTTAAAATAAACCGTAAACTAATTAAGTAAATAGCAGAGACTTAAGCTTTTTAATTGAGTTTTAAATAATTTAATTGAAGCCAACAAAAAACACAGCTAAAACAGTCTAAAAATTCAAATAATCGTAGGGCTATGTAAGCAATACATAGAGTGGTTTTGCTGAGCAATTATTTAAAAACAAATTTTAAAATTAATTAAGAATTTAGGCAAACAAAAATTAATATATCCAAAGCAATTGATTTTCATCATAAGCTTTAAAATATTATTAAAATATTTAATATATATTAAATACATATTTTAGGCATATTAAATTGTTGCACAATAATAACTCGAATTATCTTCAAGCAAACCTATCGAACTGCCCTCGCAAGCAGCGCTAGTTTGACCGTGTTGCCATGAGGCTCTCAGCGAGTGCATTCACTTCGCTGCGCGTTGATCTTTGGCAGTCACACGACGCGACGACGACGACGTCATCGTTTGCCGCAACAGCGCTGTCCGCGCGAATGGGGCAACCTTCTGGGTGTACAATATGCTAAACGATTCCGTCCAATCGTATGCAACTTCATTACAAATTTGATGGCACATGATTAATGTCGGGCTATTAAAATTAAACACACTTGTTGTCCCTTGCCTTGCCTCTTGTTTCGCTGCTCTGCTCTGCTCTGCTCTTCTGCTGTTGCCGTGGCATTGCCAGAAATTTGCATCAGCTGCTCGCATTGAATCGACTGACTTTGATCATTTTGAACGCGGATTGATGGCATTAGTGTCGTGAGCAGCGTGAGTATCGTATCATCGGATGCTAAACAGGTTTCGGGCCAGTCGAGTCGAGCGCCCACAAAGCATTGCATTAATTATGTCAGTTTAATGCGGCAACTCGTTTAGTCGCTCGTTGTGATGCGATAATGAGACGAGATCCATTAATTAGTCGGACAGTTGATTAGCATAAATCGGGCAAAGATAATTGATGATAGAGGTGAGTGTGTGTGTGTGAAAGAGAGAGTTGACAGCGGGGCCAAAGGTGAAGTTGCTGTCCATTTGAGTGGGAGTTCCGCATATAATGCATATGATAGTTATATTTGTAATATATATAATGTAATATATGATGGTTAAATAATTTAATAAATAATATAATAATAATATGAACATCATTAATTAAACTCAGTCCTTACACAAATTTCAGAAATTCCAAAAAAATTTTTATTGTGAGAGCATTAAAAATTTATTGGAATATTTGCATAGAACTCAGTTATTAACAGAGCTAGAGACACACAATTTGGCATGCAGTTAACTGAAAACATTTCACAGAATGCGGACTTTCACTTTTAGTATGCCACGCCCATTTATTTAAATTTTTGAAAAAAACTGCTATAGGTATTCTATAAAAAAATTAATTTTTTGATAGAAAATTCTCTTTAGCATCAACGTTTGTATCTTGTACCGAATCATCATATCCGATCTTGTTGTATAATATTTACAATTTTGTGTGCCAGATTCTGGCATGGAAATCGAAATCGGAATCTTTCAATCAAACGCCGCAAAAACATCCGCCGAGCAGAAATAAATTTGTAAAGCAGTTTGTTTTTCTGCTTTTTGTTTTTTTTTTAATTGTGTTGTGTGTGAGTGTCTGGCCCCTGCTCCATCCTCTGCTGTTGCTCTTAAGCAAATTAAAACAATGCAAATTAATGTCAACATGCGACATTTAACATTAGCAGTCAAGCAGCTGCAGCACACACACACACACACACACACACACACACACACACACACACACACACACACACACACACACACACACACACACACACACACACACACACACACACACACACACACACACACGGGCAACAAGTGCAGCAACATCAAACGCTCATGTTGCACGTGCAACCAAGACAAAAAAATAAAAAAAAACCACAGCCAAAATCGCTTGTTGCAATTATTCAAATTTAAAACAGCAGCAACAACAACAACAGCAACAGCAATATCATCATTATCGCGATCCTCAACTCATACCAACAACAACTACAACATGTTGCATTGCATTTTGCGCTCTTGCCAAGTGCAGCGCTGTCGACGTCGACGTCGGCGCCGGCTAAACGAGGGCCGCCCACGTCAGCGCATCGAACGCCGTCGAACGCGCTTGAGCAACGAGTGCAATGCACGACGTTTCGCTGCCAGCAACAACAGCAACAACAACTGCAACTACAGCTGCAATTACAACTACAAAGCAGCAGAGGAAATAGCAACAAAAACAAAGCAGACAGACGAGCAGCAAAATGAAATTGTTACGCGCATTACAAGACTGCGCTGCCAGCGTCGCAGTCTGATAATAGCAACAAAAAAAAAAAAAATTAAAAAAAAAAAAATAAAAATAAAAATAAAAAATGCAACAACAACAGCAACAGCAACGACGACGGCAATGACAAAAAGTGTGCGATAGGTCGGTGTTGCGCGCTCTCGCTCGCTCCTGCCCGCCCACCCACACTGACCGCTGCCCCCCCCCCCTCTCTCTCTCTCTCGATCTCTCTCGCTGATGAGATAATGCTATATATAGTTGAGTAATATAACTAGAGTGATATAACTAGCTGCAGCTGTCAGTTGAGGTTTAGCGAGTGTCTATATATTATATATGATATCTGCTGGATCTGTTCTATCTGTAGTATAGCATATAGCTGCCGCTGCAACTACCCCAGTGCGCGTCGCGTCGAGGGTATAGCAAATTTCATTATGACAAATTGCTGGCGTTTTTTTGCTGCTCGCATGTGCTTCTCGCTTTTGTGCTTTGTTTCGATTGCTGCCGGAGCTGCCGCTGCTGCTGCTAATTGTTTGCATTTGCTTGCCCGCAACGGGGGCAACGGGGCGGGGCTGCAAGTTGCTGCTGCCTGCTGCTGCCGCTGCTGCAATTTGCATGTGTCGCGGGTTTATTGACCGCGGCGTGGGCAGCGGCAAAACTATTTATAGATAAGAAAATGTGGCAAGAGTGCCAAGAAACGTTGCGCAAGCTGCGCCGCGTGACGAATATGGAAAAGCGTTGAAGGCAGAGAGGAGTGAGGCAAGGCATGAGAGTGTGTGTTAGAGAGAAAGAGAGATAGAGGTAGGGATAGAGATAGAGATAGAGATAGAGATAGAGATAGAGATAGAGATAGAGATAGAGATAGAGATAGAGATAGAGATAGAGATAGAGATAGAGATAGAGATAGAGATAGAGATAGAGATAGAGATAGAGATAGAGATAGAGATAGAGATAGAGATAGAGATAGAGATAGAGATAGAGATAGAGATAGAGATAGAGATAGAGATAGAGATAGAGATAGAGATAGAGATAGAGATAGAGATAGAGATAGAGATAGAGATAGAGATAGAGATAGAGATACACCGTGAAAGAGATACACTGTGAAAGAGATAGAGATACAGTGTGAAAGAGATAGAGATACAATGTGAAAGAGATAGAGATACACTGTGAAAGAGAGAACGGGAAAGAGTCAGATAATATATATAATGAGGGAGAGATTTATATAGAGTGAGAGTGATGGAGATAGAGTGAGAGAGCAATAGAGAAATAGAGAGAGATAGCACAAGATAATGCGAGACAGAGAGTGAGTGCGTGATAGTGAAAGAGAAGATAAGATAGAGAGAGTGAGAAATATGAAAGTACACAGAGTATTAAACTGAGAGAGCGCTCGCCTAATGGGGGAGGAGGCAAGCGAGGCAAGATGGATGCAACATCATTGGCGTTGCAATTATTTTAGCAACAAGTTGGCGCAGCTAAGAGCAGATGTGTTTGCCAAGCTAACAACAGCAGCAACAACAGCTCGCTAGAAGAGTTAGCAACAACAAGAACAACAAGAACAAGAACAACTTGCAGCAGCAGACCTGACGCACCGGATGTTGCGCTGTGCTGCTGCGTGCCCCTCGCTGCAATCATAGCGCAAATGAAGCAAACATTTTGCTGTTAACAACTTAATGCGCTCGAGATGGCGTCGCGCCGCTGATTATGCGCCTCAATCAACAGCAAGCAGCAGCAGCAACAACAACAGCAGCAACAACAACAGCAGCAACAACAACAACAACAACAACAAGCAGCAACAACTCGCGCGCTGCACTTCATAATTTCTGCTATCTGCGCTGTTGTCGCGCTCGCTTTTTATTTCACTTTTAATGCAATTAACTTGGCACTTGTCTGACTCTCTGTCTAACTGGCTCCCCCCTCTGCCTTTCTCTCTGTCCGTGTGTGTCTCTCGCAGACATTGCCGTCTTTGTCATTGTCGCCTGCGTGTAACCTGCGAGCGCCGAGTGGGCTTTGCCTCTGCCCGCAACTTGGCTTGCTTTATGGCCAAGTTGCTAATGCTCTTTTTATCTGTTTTTCTTGGCCAAGATTTATTTTATTGTTATTGGAAAAGCCGCTCGGCAAGCACACACACACACACACACACACAGTGGCAAATGTGTGCGTGTGTGTGTGTCTTGGAAGTTTCAATAAAAGTTGTCTGCGAATCCATGCGAGTGCCGCCGCCTTGAATGCCCACGACTTTGGTCTGTTTGTCTTATTAATACACCATTAAAGCGTGATTAATGTTGTTTATTTCGCTCCAAGTTATTAGCTAAATGTGTTAATTATGAGTGCCGATTAGTTGGCAGCCAAAGAGGGCCAAAACAATGGCCGAAAGAAGATGCGCAAGAGGGAGATGAATTCGGGGAATTACAATTTGTATGAGAATAATTTAAATAAATGCATAAAATTAATAATTATAAATAAATATAAATATACAATATAATTTAAACATTTTAAATAAAAATAAAAAAAAAAACACAAATAATATATACAACATAATAACAAAAAAACAATAAATCATTTACATAAAAAAGGTATTTTCACATTTTCTTAAATAAATTGTAAAACTGAAAATTGTCTGGCGATTCGTGCTCCACTTAATTACAGTTAATTCCATAAACTTACATTCGATGCAGTTAATTACAGTCTACATTGAAATGAAACGCTTAAAGCACACCCACACACACACCGTGCATAAATTACACTCGACTCGAACGACTGAAACGTCCTTCAGCTTTGCACCTTTAACATGCAATTTGCATGAATTTGTGAATTTATTTCATTTTGCATTTTTTTGCTTAATTGTTTTTGCAGTTACTTAATTTATACTTTTTTTTATTTCACACCAAACATTTAAGCAGCAAAATCAATTAAAATATGTTTGTCGATTGTCTGAAGTGGCAGCTGGGGGGTAGCCGGCTGCGGGCAGGGGAGTGGCAGCGGCGGGTGTCCGTCGTGGATTTCGCATGGTAATGACCGGCACACGGTACGGCTCGGCGTCGGCAACCCGTAAATGGGTGTCCATGGCAAAAATGCATAAATAACAAACGCAAACAACGCTGCAAAAGCTGACGCTGGCGACAAACAACGCGCACAACAACAGCAACAACAGAAACAACAACACCAACAACGACAACGACACTCGCTGGGTAAACAAACGCACGCCGAAGCGACTGGCCAATTTTATAATTGTTTAAACTACGTTAAATAAAAAAAAAAAATAACTGCAGATATGTAATCGAAACTGAAAGATCAATAGAAATTTATTTAAAATGATTGCATAAAAGTCTATTGCGAGTTGTTACAGGTTTTTGTGAGTTTTTATTAATTTATTTAATTTATTTCTTTATATTATTTTATTTTTTTATTGTATTTTATTTTTTTATTGTATTTTATTTATTTTCGTACTTGTTTTTATTGAGCTTGGCCCTACATTTTTAGAGGGTTATTGGTTATGGCTTAAATAAATAAGAAAAATGATTTTTAGCAAAAGCTAAAGTTATTAAACTACTGAAAGGTATTTGTAAGCTGAGACTGAATTTACAAAGAACTCCTTTAATTTAAAATTGTATTTTGTAATAATTACTGAGAGTTTTACAAGGGTTGAAAAAGTTGTATGCCCCATACGAAAATTTGGCAGAGAAATGCTTAATTTGTTGTTAATAATTAAGAAAGGGTATGTTCGATTTGTGTGCATGTGACATCATACTTGCACACTGTGTCACAGTATGAATATAAAATTCTATAAAACTCGTTCAAGCTTCTCAAGATCATGCTGAGAATCATTATTATGGTAAGCTGTAATTTCGCTCAGTGTAGTCTCGACTATTGAGCTGTATTCAAATGAAGCTGCATAGCTCACAAATTCCAGGCGAGGTATCACGACTCTTCGAGCGACATGTGGACACCTACGGAGCGTTGTTCTTGAAAACTTGCAAATGCTGCCCGTCTGGAAATAATTGCTGCACCACAGGGGCGTCGACACAATGGGGCGTGGTCGGTTGGGGGCAGGGCTGCAACTATTAGTAGTTGTGCTGCATAATTACAGGCGCTGACAAATGATAAACGAGGACAACTTTCGGGCCGTAATTTGACCTTAATGAGGCGCCTTTAATTCATTTTAATTGCCAGCCTGTCTGTCTGCCAGTTGTCCCCCGTCCCCTCTGCTCCCTGGCTTTCTCTCTGCATTTGCGTGCTGATTAATTAACACCTTTGTGTGCAGCGCGTCGCGTTGCAAGCTCGGCTGACACTCGCACAGTGGGTCAATGCCGGCAAATGTCGCTCAACACTAATTTAGACATTTTGGTCAGTTAAGCAGCGCGCTTTATTGGCCAAGCAGATCGCTGGCGAATTTATCACTGAGTTTATGCGACAAACACACACACTAACACACGCTCACACACACACAGCGTAGAACACAATGACAACTTTACGAGTTGCCCACACGAACTCCGTTGCGCGTTTGGCCTATAAAAGTGGCCACCGGCAGCAGGCAGCAGCGGCAGCAGCGGCAGCTGCTCGACGCAACGCGGCGCGGACTCGCGCTATCTGCCCCGCCATCACACACACAAAACTACACACATGTGTGTGTGTGTGTAAGCTTTAAGCATTTGTCAAATTGATTGCGAAATAAATTGTCCGTATTGTATTTGCAATTGTGTCTGAGCAGTGTACGATGAAGTGTGTGTGGGGGGGTCAAATTAAAGACGTCTTCTTCGTCTTTGGCATTGTCCGTAGATATGATGCATGCTTTGGCCAGGCTTGTGGCTACCCCCCACCCCGCACAGTCTTGCGATTATCTGCATAATTTAATGCTAAATTATAGACTTTAGCCAACGGTTAATACACGTCGCCAGATAAGGCCTTGTGGTTTCTCCAGCTCGAGCTGAATTTGCATTTCCCCCAAAGAGTTATAGAGAGAGAGAGAAGCTCCATTATAAACGGACGACTAAATAAATTGTCGGCGCTTTATCATACTAGCATAGTTGAGATTTCGATTGATTACGTTAAATATAAAATATTACTCTATATAAGAATAACTAAGAAATACATGTAGTTAGTGCATTAAAATACTTAATTAAAATTCTGATTTATTTAAAATAAGCCTCATTTATTTTATTAAAATTAAATTAAACATCATAATTCAATATTATAATTTAAACGTTAGAATTAACAAAGGCAAAAATCAGATTTTCTGAGAAAAATTATATATGTATATTGCTGATTAGTCATCAATCAATGATCAATCATAGTTGAGCTTCTATTTAATTTAATAAACTTTCATTTACTTATGTCTAAATTGAGCGTCAATTTAATTCAATTCATGCTGTATAGAAATTAAATATTTTCCATCATAGTATCTACATAGTATAATAGTATCTATAATATTTATAAAATAGTATCTATGACTACAACTATATATCTTGCTCAGTTTAAAAACAAAGTCATATATTTAATCATATTTAATATGATGACTGTACATTAAACTGATGCTATATCTATCGTTTTTAAGAGTATAGAAATTCCACGTCAATTCTTCAGATAAGCTCCAAGCATTTCTGCTGAGATTGTGCGCATTTCTGCATTCACTTCACATAGCTTTAGCTTTGATTAATCGATCGTGCCTGCCGTCCAAAACCGAATCAAACTAATCGCGAGTATTATCTACTCTCTCTTTCTTTCTTCTGTTGCAGGTATGTAGCGAGACCCCGCATGAATCATTGACCGCAGCCGTGAGTACCCGCAAAAAAAAAAAGAAAAAAAAAACAGAGAAAAAAAATGAAAACCAAACCGCAAATGCGCTATCGCCGTTGCCATAGACAACAGATAGCTGTAGCCATATCTGTGTGTATGTGTGTGTGTATGTGTGTGTGTGTGTGTGTGTGTGTGTATACCTTGATAGTCGTCTATATGCATAGTTTTAGCTGTTGTTGTTGCCCACACGAGTCTGTCTCGCCTGGCATCGCATTTGCATAATAAGCGCGCACAGCTGTTGATTAATAACGGTAACAGCAGCAGCAGCAACAACAACAACTGCCACTACTACCAATATTACTACCAAAACTACTGTAATAACAACAACAAGCTGCGCGGCAAAAGATAAAAAAATTGATTGAAAATCGCTCGAAAATCGTTTGAGAATCCCTAAATAAGGCGAATCAAACAAATTGGCATGGCGTTTAATACCCTAGTTGGGCAGCCTGTCGGGTATGCAGTGGCGTGGTGAAGTCTTAAGGGGGGTGTAGGGGGTTTAGTAAAGCGTAAAGAGTGATTAGTAGCAAAATTAACAGCGTAGCTGGCAGTTAGAGCATAGGTATTTGCATCCCCCTGTAAGCCGCTTGCCCACTGCCTACGCCACTGCCTGCTGCTAGCTACATTCATGTGTGTGTGTGCGTGTGTGGTGGGCGTCGCTGCAGATTAAGCGAGCCGAGGGCATTTCCGGGCTATGCCAAATCAGCTCGAACTCGGCGCGCTTTGCATAACACATTTTTCGCCATGCTGCTAAATCAATTAAGAAACCATAGACATGGCCACGCCCAACGCCCAACGCCCCCCGTCAATTGACGCCGACGCAGGCAGCAGGCAGCAGGCAGGCAGCAGCAGGCAGCGCGAGGCTCGAGTTGCAAATTTTCGAGTTTGCAGAGCGCCACCAACGCAATGTGCAACGTGCAACGTGCAGCGTGCAGCGCGCTGCTTGCAACAGACAATGCATGCAACAGTTAGACGAAATTACGAGCGCCGAGGAGTGCCCCAAACTGTTGCATTAGCTGCGAAAATTGATTTGTTGTGGCAATAAAAACGAACGTTCAATCAAGCATGCAGCAGATCTGGCTCTATCTCTCTCTCTCTCTCTCTCTCTCTCTCTCTCTCTATCTGTCTCTCTCTCTCACTCTGCTTATCTCTGCGCGAGATGCTGCCTGCAGATAAGCGCATTTGTTGCACAACTGTTGCACACACACATAAACACACACACACTTGCTGCTTGCAACAGCAGTTTGCACTTTAAATTCTACAGAAACAATAAATAAATAAAATTGTTGAGAGAGAGAGAGAGAGAAAGACAGAGAGCGAGAAAGAGAGCGAGAGAGTGCGAGCAACTGCTGCTGTTGCCATGCCACATGTTGCTGCCACAGAGCGAGAAAAGTACAAGCAACTTGAAGGCGTGTGTCATAACTAGCGTCGTGCCCCCCACTGCCTCTCTGCCCCGCTGCACTCTCTCCCCCTCCCATGCCGTGGGTTGTACGTGCCAAACGGCCTACAACCACAACTGTTGGCGCAGTCGCTGCTGCTGCCGCCGTCGACTTCGACGTCGACGTCGCTGCTGGCGTCGGCTGTTGTCGTTTGGCCGCCATCGCAATCTAATGTCAGATAGTTTTGCGGTCGCTAACCCGTGTGTGTGCCTGTGTGTGCGAGTGCGTGTGTGTGTGCGTGTGGAAAATGTGAAAAATAGAAATAGCACAGCGCGCGACAAACACGCACACACACCCAAGCACACACACACACGCACACACACTCGCCTGCATGTGTGCAGGCTTTTGCAATTAGTTTGTGCGCTGCTGATGAATGCAAATTAGGAAAACTGCAAGAAAGAAATGCAAAAGAGAACGCGAAGAACGCGCAACGAATGGGGAATGCGCTACGTGAATTAGTTATGCATATGCGGGACTTTTAAGTAGAACTATTAGATATGGCAAAGCTTAAACAAGACTCTAAAAATGTTGAAATAATAAATATAACAAAAAAAGGAATTTATTCAAAAATAAATATATAAAACTCTAAAAATATTGAAATTTCAAATATAATAATAAAGAATTTAATAACTAATAAAAATATAAAACTCTACAAATATTTAAAAAATAAGTATAATAAAATTGATGAATATATTAACAAATAAATATAAAAATATAGAACATAATATATATATTTGAAGTAAAAATATATTAATAAAATATTCGAATAATTTTAAACAATATATACTAAATATATACTATTGTATGAATGAAAGAGATAAAGATAGATTAATATGCATCTACAGAGATTGAGGCACACTCAGGTAACTGCTGCAGTCAACTAACCCCACAGTGCAGGGCATCTGGCAGCTTAGGAAGCACATTCAGTGGGCTTACAGCTGTAAGAGATACGCGCGAGTTAATCGCCAGCAGCGCCATTTGGCTGAGCTCAAATTGAGTTAAAGCGAATAACAAGATTGTGGCAAGAATGTTGCAAGCAGGCGATATAGATACAGGCTTAGCAACGACATCCGTATACCTATAGCTATGCATGTGTGTGTGTGTGAGTGTGTGAGTGTGTGTGTGTAGTTATAGGCATATTTGTGAAACGCAAACAACTGTTGACATCTGCCACACGTTGTTGTCCAGCTGTTGCTGTTGCTGCTTCCTCCCCCTCCTCCTCGCTGGGCTGTCTCTCTGTCTCTGCACGTCAATCAAACTTCACAATTATCCATTCTAATGACAACGCGACGGCGCAATGCAATGTTTGTGTTTGTGTTTGGAAGCGGCAAAGATGGCTGCCACATGTTTCGCTTTGACAAGTTGCCAGCGAGCAGCAGCAACAGCAGCAGGCAAAGCAGTGACCCCTTGCCCCGCCCTCGCAAAGCACTTAAATCTATGCTAAAAATGTAATTCCAAAAAAAGTCGCAGCGCATGAAAAAAAAAGAGAGATAGAGAGAGAATGAGATAGAGAGAGAGAGAGGTAGAGAGAGACTTGAGAATTGCTGTTGTTGCTCAATATTTGTGTTGTTGCTTGGCATTCTACAACAACTGTTTTTTTTTTTTTTTTTTTTTTTTGTGTGTGTGGGCAACTTTGTTGCTGTTAAAATGCTTGAAATGCCAGCAGAGCGCCATAAAAATGGCAACAACAGCGCAAATAACAACAAATGCAAACAGCAACAAAAACAAGCACAACAGCAACAACAACAAAAACAACAACAAGAAGAACTCGCAATACTTTTGCTTTCAGTTTCACAATAGCTCTAAATTTTTATTACTTTCGTTGGCGTCGCCGTTGGACGCGGCTGCGCTGCCGCTGCCTGCCTACACTAACCTATGACAATAATTAGCAAAGCATTCACACACACACACAACACACACACACACACTACGACAACCAAAACGAAAACCAGAATAAAATAAACATGCAAACAAAATGGCATGTGCTTTGCTCTGGCTCGAGTTGTTGTTGCTATTAGTGTTGCTGTTGTTGCTATTAGTGTTGCTGTTGCTGTTGTTGTTGCTGGCAAATTGAATGCGACGCAATTAGCCAAAGAGCTTTTGCAGCTCTACCGCTCGCTCTCTCTCTGTCTCTCGATCGCAGCTCTCTTCCTCTGTCTCTCTGACTGATCGTGCGCTTTTCAAGGCCAGCCAAAAAGTAGACAATGCTTTTCAGATATTTTCACTGATGATAAGGTATTTTTAAAAATGTTTTAAGATAATATTTGCCAATACTTAATACTACAGAAATTTTAGAATAATTTTTGATACATTTTAAAACTAAAAAAATGTTCTAAAAATTACTAAATATCAAAATAAATTCGTTGGGGTTTTCCCACGACAGCACAATTTCTTAGATCGATTTTCTTGCTTATAAAAATTTATTTAAAATTCGAACTTAAACAAATTTGGCTGGAGCAGCAAAAGCCGTCAAGAGTTCATTTCGCATTCCGTTTAAATCAAACTTTGCAGCCAAAAGACTTGCAAATTTTGTGCGAAAAAATGTGCTTTGATGAATTTTGCAGTCTAATTTCAATTAGCGAAAAGTGCTTTGAGCAAAATATGGCAAATTCATAGCACATAAAATATATTTAAAAATTGTATATCGACTTGAGAATTTATAGAAATATATAGAAATATATATGTATATTTGTAACTCAGCGTTTATGCAACTGGGGCGGATGCAGGCGACGGAGCACGATCTAGACATGATCTCACGGCTCGTAAACAGCGCCAGCAGCGGCTGTGGCAGCGGCAGCGGCGGCAATAACTACTGCAATAAAAGCATGTTAACAGCAACAACAACATGCGCTTTTCATAGCCCACAAATTTGTCAGCGTTCATTGACTTGTTAGCCGAGTTGCGCTACCAATTGGCAGGCGGGCAGGCAGGCAGGCAGGCCAACGGGCAGTTGGCAACAGTTGGCAACATTTGCACGTTGGTTGTGTGCAAATGGTTTGTTTGACTTGACAATGCCGATAAATTTACTTCATGTGTCGACACACACAGACACACACACAGGCACACTGGCACTGCCAATTTGGCTAGACAATTCCTATTAAAGGCAGTCGATCAAATTGCAGCTTGTGCAACAGCAACAGCACCCCTGGGGGGTCAACACCAGCGGCAAATGTGCACCCACATCTGATTATGGCCAATAGTTTTGTGCAACTGTTAACGCGGCGTATGCGTAATATGGCCACATGTTGCGCCAATTAATAATTGCAGCAGATATCAGATAAGACACAGCTGCCGGGAAGCGGGTGCAGCGGATGCAACGGGGCCAACAACTCAATTAAGCTGCAGTGCAGCGGCAACTGTTGCTGCCGGTGTCATGATCGTGTTTTATCGATCGCGCGTTTCCTAGACGCCAAATGTTGCCACCAGAGATTTGTCACGTTTCCCCCAAGTGGCAAGCCAGTGCCGCACCCCCGACGTGGCACGAACTGCACAATTGCGACTCGTTCGTTTCGTTTTCATTTCATTTCATTTCAGTTTACCGCGACTTGCCTAAAAATAGCATTCAAAATCGTTGGCAAACCCGCGCTGTCTGCTGCTAACTTCCACTTCAATCGTGGCCTGTAATGGCCAGCGAGTGTGAGTGGCAGTGAGTGCTGCCAGTCAGTGTGAGTGTGAGTGTGAGTGCAAGTGTCAGTATGTGTGTGAGTGCCTTTGATTCATTCATAAGCAAATGAGGCAGCACAGCTTGCAAAGGGTACTCGAAGTACTGATTGCGCATTTATAACAAATCAATAGAACAAGAAAATACTTAAAAAAATAAATAAATTAAATATATATATAAATATATAAATTATGTACAAAAAAAAATAAGAAAAGATTAATACTCAAAGAAAACATTCAAATAATAATTATTTACAAATTGGATATGAAAAAAATTAGTTATTTTAAAAAAATATAAGAAGCTTTTTGGTTTATCAAGTTTTTTTTTATACGGAGAAGTAAACACATAGTTTTACTCAAACAACATATTCAAAAATCCAAATTTTAACAAATGACAAATTTATTTTATTTTTCAAAATTAAAAAAAAAATAAAATAAAATAAAATTGGTTTATTTGCCATTTATTATGTAAATACTAAAAAAAATACTGATCGAACACAATTGAACTGGCAAACAAAAAGTAACTCAATTTAAGTTAAAAACCTTTTTTGAAGACACACGCACTACCGGGTATCTCACAGCACATCTCTGCGAACAGCCACCCTTGCAGTCTTCAGCACTTGGCTCTCGGCTCTTTGACTTCGTCTCGTATCGCCCCGTGTCTCTGCTCCACCCTGCCATCCCGGCGTTCGCCCCCGTCTCGCAGAGCTCATTTCTGGCAACGATTATGCTGATATTTGAAGTGCCTTTGATGCGCATTTCGCAGTTCGCCTTTTCCATTTCGTATTTCGCATTTCGTTTTCGCATTTCGTTTTTTGTCCGTTTTTAAAATGTATTTTAAAACTGGCAAACGGGCCGACAGCGGGTCGACGTCGCACTCGCCGCCTATTGATTTTTACGAGCCAAAGGTAAAGTTCGTTGAACTGTGCCCGTATTGGTGTTTGCCTGTGCCCGAGTGTGTCTCTGTGCAAGTGTGTGTGTGTGTGTGTTGAACCTACCTGAGCTTAGGCCGGGATGCTTGAAATTTCGTGTGACCATCAATTTTGGTGCAGCTTGAAGTTAACACCAATTAGTCGCATCCTCTCGACAAACAAGCAAACATTTGCATTTCTTATACCCAACCACCCATGGCAGATACCTAAAAAGGGTATATTCGATTTGTGTAAAAGCAGTAGATGGAACTTACTAAGTATATATAAACATACAGAGCTTAGCTATTATAAAAGCTAGAGACACCAAATTTTGTATGAGAAAACTTCCATAACATACGCATATCAAGTTTATTTCAAACTTTGGCTGTGGAGTTCATTTCCTGCGATAATCGATGTATTTTATTTCATACTTGAATATTAAGCAAAGTCTGTGAGTTAGAAAAAAATCATTTGGTAGATATAGAGCATACTTTCTTATGGACATTCTCTGCAAACTTTAGGTAGATCGGATTATAAGCAGCTGAGATATGGCTTGGCTGAGATGGCGTGTGAAACCGTCGCTATGAGCAGAAGTTACTTAATCAGTTTTATAAAGTTGTAACATGCCAAATGGGTGCATGGTATCTGACAGTCGAGTGCTCTTGACTAATGAACAAATCCATTTAAATGTATGTGTTTGTGTGTGCTTCGCTTTAAATGTACCCGGCGAAAGTCATTGACCAGGCAAAGTGATATTAAAGCCGGACCTGTGTCGCTTCTAATGGCGACTTTCAGATTAGCTTTTCCATTGGCTTTCCCACTGAGTTTTCCTTTGGCTTTGCCATGTTTCTATTGACGTTTTCCTTGCTGTTTAACTCAGTTGACATGGGTCAAACGAGGCAAAAGCTAAACTAAACTGAAATTCAGTCTGTTTCGCTCTCACTCTCGCCCGCTCTGTCCCCCTCTCTGTCTGTCTGTCTGTCTGCCTGTCTGTGTGCCGTCTGGGGCATGTCCTGGGGGCAGTCCATTATGTTGGCTTATTTGTTTTAATATTCGCTGCTCGTTGTCGCCGGCTCGTTGCGCTAGTTTTGGCCAACAAGTGCGAGAGGGCAGAAGTGTCCTTTGCATATCCCTTCGGCTTATCGTTAACAGCACATTAAAGGATTTCGCTTAGCTGCTTGTCGTTTTGCCTCTGGCGTTTGCTCTATTGACTGCTCTTGTTGTTGTTGTTTGCTATTTTGGGCCTTATCAGGGCTTCGCTTTAAGCCAACTCTAAGCACAGGGGCTGGGTTGAGCGCGGAGGTGGGTCAAAAGTCGTTGAGAAATTGCAAACACTACAATTTATTTGCGTCACGTTCTTTCACTTCCTGCCACAAGCCGCAAAATGTTGATGTTGTGTTGGTCTTTCTGCCGCGCTGTCTCTCTCAAGGCCAAAGGGTAAATCGATGCATTGTCAATAAGTCTAAGGAATGCGATTGTCTTGGTGAGATGAAGAAATAATTTGTTTAGATAGATAAAAAATAGAAATAATATTATAAAAATATAATTATATATAAAAAAAAAAATAAATAAAAAGAATTTGATATTAAAATAATAATAAAGCATAATAAAGCACCTTTTAAAAATACATTGAAATGTAAAACTATAGTTGATAAAATAATAATGAAATTATACCTATTTTAAATACATTTAAATCATTCGCCACATAGCGTGAAGTTCTTTCTGTTTTAACTTTAAAATTACAACTAATAATTTACTCTACAATTTTTTTAAAATCTTAAATAAATGAGTTAAAATTTCATCAATCCAAAATATTAACTATCCTATTAATTCATTTTAAAGGATTTTATGTAAGCTTAATCATCGAGTTCAAGATCTGCAGACTAGGCTGAAGGCTGATTGGGAACGTGAATATGCTATAGATTATTTTCTGTTGTATTGCGTAATTCAATTGCGCCTGCTTGGAAATCTGCATACAAATATGATTCAATAAGTGCGACTGTGAGCTGCAGTCGTTGCCCGAGCGCGTCTTAAGCGCCTCAGTCTGTTGTTGATTAAACCAATCCATCAAGTTGACAGCGCTTCGCTCGCTCAGGCAATTCAATCAAAATTTGCCACGGCGTGCATAAAAACAATCGAGTCGAGTCGAGTTGGGTTTGGTTGGGTTGCTTTGAGTTGGATTGGATTGGATTGGGTTGGGTTGGGGTCGAGTCTAGTCAGTCTAGTGACGTGGAGCCGTGGACTGATGGACTGGCTTTTAGCCCCGGCACTTGAGTCTCTCGCTCTGCACTTGAGCCGTGCTGGCGCATGTCCTGGACACGCCCCAATTGTGTTTTCGGCATTGTCTAACGCATTGTCGACGAGGACAGACGGCACACTTGGCTCCTTCTCGAGATCTCGATGTGAATATTTTAATGTGCTGCTTGAGAGCGCCGCGGCGTCGTCGTTTGTGCTAATGTCACTTGGTGAACTTGGCAAAGTTGTGCTGCAGCTTCAGCTTCAGCTTCAGCTCGAGCTTCCTCTTGCTGCTGCCTCGCTCCCTGCCGCTACTCCATGCTCGCTCTGCTTGGCGTAGTCTGCACGTTGTCCTGCTCGTTATCTATTGCCGGCAAACGACAGGCGGCAGCATTGATTTAATGACGTTGACGCGACTCCTTTTGACTCCTGCTGCTGCCTCAGTCGCAGTCGCTGCCTCTGCCCGCCTTTATGCTTTATTTATTGATTTAAGTTTGCAATTTCTGCTTTATCCCCTTTTATTTTCTATGCGCTTCGCTGCGAATCGCTTGCAGAATTTATGCGCCTCCCCTCGCTTGCTCGCTCTCGTGTCTTCCTGCTCCTACCACTTGCGGCTTTTGTCTAAGCATCTTTTAAATAAATAACCAAAAATCGAAAGCAGCGCCAGCAAAAAAAAAATCTGAGTGCATTGAACTGCTGCTGCTGCCTGAATGGAGCTGGTGCCCCCCTCCCTACGTACTACCCGCTATCCCTAGCACTCTTCCTTTCCCTAGGCTGCCTTCTGGGTTCATTTCGATTGTATTGCTTTTTATTGGTTTTTGATTTCGACTTTTTCGAGTATTTTTTTCGCGTCGTTCTCGTACCTTACATTAGCCATAAGGCGCTTAGTTTGGCCATGTAATGCGAGCTGGGAGATCCTTGACGGCAAAATTAATTATCGACGAGTGCCGACACGCCCCCAATGCCCCTCTGACTGCTCTCTATCTTTCTCTTTCAGTTACGCCCTTTGCTTGTTGTTTTTTGTTTTTCGTTCTTTCTCTTTGAAGTTTTTGCTTCGCTTTTATTTTTGTTGCTTACGACTGCAGTTGCTTACGTGTATGCAGGCGTGTGTCTCTCTGTGTGTGTGCGTGTGTGTGTAATGAAATTATCTACAATGATAAGTCAGAGAGACATGCAGGTTCTGCCCGGAGTTTTCGGGTTGCTCGGGTTCAAAATTCGTCCTTCCAGTTGTGCTCTGCGCTGCTCTGCTCTGTCGTTGCGGTTGGCCAGAGAACTGCAATTTAATTACTGCTTTGGTGTCCCAGCGTGTGTGTGTGTGTGGCAGAGTATGTATATGGGAATTTGTGTGTATAAATAACAAAGCAATCAAATTTGGCCATTTACCAAGCTGAGCTGCTTGATGGCTCAGACACACTCACCTGTGCGAGCTACAGTGAAGCTTGGGCAGTAAGAAAAATGAGAATTTTTATAGCGTATATTTACTGTTATAGTTACATATTGTTTTAGTATTTTACGTGAATTTTAAAAGTTTGAGTTTATGAATTTGTCTTTTTCCGGTAATTATTTTGGGTAAATATATATATTTAATTGGATTAATATAATTTATGTTTAGTTTAAAAATAACTATGCATACCTGCTTCGAGATTTGACTGCATTTTTATGCTAAAAAATACTTAAGTCGTCTAGATGTAGGATTTGCAGTATTTTAGGTATTTTTTTATTTATTTGCTATAAGATATATTTGCGAGATTTGACTGACTTTTTGCTTATAAATATATATTATATTATATATTATTAATATAATTAATATATACTTCCACGATATTCTTCCAAGATTTCATAGACTTCCGCTCTAGTCAGACCTCTACGAACTTACAAAAAACTGAGCGCACTCTTAGAGAGTCTAGACTGCAGTATCTCGACTCTTTTTAGAGCTGGGGCCAGCCTCACTTGCCTCGACATTCATTAGTTTGATTAGCTCGTGTCGTTCTCTACTATTTAGCAATTTCAATTTGTAATTTATCGTGGCAAAAAAAAAAACGTAACTCGATGCGGCAGAGTGCAGCACTTAAAAGACAATCACGTGGCGAATGTCTGCTCAAAGCTGAAGGTGTGCAAGGGAAGGGAAGCTACACGCTTCTGGCCAGAACTCTCCCTGTCCTGGGGGGCAGTGTCTGCTCGACGTGCAAAATGTGCTCTAAATCATTTTCATTTTCAACAGCTTGTGAGTCTGTTGCTCCTGTTGAGCTTCTCTGCTCTGAGCTGCTGCCCCGCCACGCCCCTCACTGCTGCTGCTGGTCATTGTCCTGCGCTGATTTCAACACTTATCGCACCTTGTTTGGACAGTTTAACTGTCAGCCAGCGGCAAAGTTTTTTGCGCTCTTGTTGACTTGATTAATTGCAATTTGTGTGCGAGCGAAAGAGAGAGCAAGAGAGAGAGAGAAAGGAAGAGAAGTACTCGCTAATTATTAATGTAAATGTTTTCACTTTAAACGCCTGCAGCGACGAGGGGCGTGGCATGGCAGTGTCTGGACACGCGTGCTGCTGCGAGCAGTGGCTAAATTATGTGGTTGAAAGCAAAAGTTGTCGACGTGTATGTGTGTGTGTGTGTGTGGGTGTGCCTGTCTGGCTGTCATTATTGTGGCGCAGGAGCAGGTCGAGCTTAATTAGAAATGCTAATAAGAACGCGAGCGCGGCGAAAGCTACTTAGCGATATTGCGTATACGCCACGTCTGACACCTTGGCGCGATTATTGGCCTCATATGTGGATGAGCGGCTGCACGTATGTGTGTGTGTGTGTGTGTAGAAATGTAAATGTGTGTGTGCGACTGCTATTGGCCTTTAAAGTCCTCGTCCTCGTCCTCGTCGTCATTGTCTTTGGCAGAGTGCAGCGACTTGTGTCTGCGCGCTTCGAGCTGCTTTTGTTTTGGCGTCTGAGTTTGAGTTTTCGCTTGAGTTTTTAATGTCGTGTTTATTTTGACATTTTCATTATGTTCGTTCCGTTCTGCTTGTTGTCTGCGTTCGCTTTTAATTATGTGTCCTGTACATAGTGCTATATCTGTATATAAATATATATATATGTATATATACTTCTGTGTATATATAGAAAGTGTATATTTTAACTGAAATGCGGCTGCAAAGTTCGAGTTGAATTTCGCAGTCGAGTTCAACTTCAGCTTGAACTTTCCCACTCCCCCCACCCCTTCTCTCTCTCTCTCTCCCTCCCTCTCTGTTTTTTCTTAATCAAACTTTTGCCATGAAGTTGCAACTTGCAATGCCCATTTTCTCGCCCATTGTTGGCATTTCTTTTTGTGGCACTGTAATTAAAATGCAGACAGCCATTTGCCGTTTTCAGCGTTTGCTTTTGCTTTCAGCTTTCCGCTTGGCTTTTTAGCAATTATAAAGATATGCGACTGATAACAGCAGCAAAAAAAAAAGGCCAACGGGGAAACAAGTATGCAATTTGGTTTAACTGTTGCCCGCTAGGCCCCAGGGGAGCAGCGAGACCAATTAGTTGCTCGTGGCTCGAGAGGCAGCAGCAGCTGCAGAGGAGGGCAGGGGCACAAGCGTTGCAGCAACATTTTGCAGTACTTTCGCCTTATCGCAGGCAGGCGACTGCAAGCGTTCGGTGAGAGGAGGGACTCTTGGGTAGCGAGGCAGCATGATAAGGCGAATGCGAGCCTATGGCTTATCAGTGAGCGCGCAGGCAGAACGTAAAGTTCATTGATCCGCGACGGCGATAAGAGACGACGACAGTGCGCGCCCCTATAAAAATAGTCTAGTTTATCACTCATACGCACCGTTGTGCCGGCTGATAAGCAACGCATAGAAAATGCAAGCAGCAGCGAAACAATCGCACACATTGTCAACGTAGAGAGAAGGCTAGGAAAAAGGAGGATAGCTAAAAAAAATGAAAAAAAAAGATAGAGGATAGAAAAGTGTTGGGGAAGAGACATGTAGATTGAGGCACAGTGGAGAGACGCACGCAGCAAAGCGTTAAATCGACTCCGTGTCTTAACTTGAGTGGAAGAAATTACACCCAAACAACATACAATTACAACTTTTCGTATGTCTGTCTTTCGCTCTCTTTCTCTTTGCCTTTCTATCTCTCTCTTCCTGTCGCTCGAATGGCTTACAGTTCGTTTAGCCAGAGCTCAAGTTCCAATCAAAGCAATGTACTGTAACTTCATAAAACGCATTTGCTCGCACAGAAAGAAAATTGCACGAAAATCTAGTGGGGAAAATAGAAAATTAATTAAACAATTAACTTTTATGATTGTCGTCGTCGCACTTTTTCAGCTGCTTTTGCTGCTGCTACTGCTGCTGTGCATGGAAATTGGCCATAATAAAACTATTAGTGCTGCCAAATGCATTTAAATGGCACGCTTAAGTCGGGGGGCGTGGCGCGTGCAAACGCGCTCGCAAAATATACGATAATTGGCGCAGATAAAACGTAAAAAACCAGTAAAAGAATGGCGAGAAATTTTAATGAATTGCGCAGGGGCAAAACGGCTTAAGCAATGCAAATTGCAGGCAAAAAAATGCGAATAAAAATTAAATATAACTTTTTCTTGCCTTAGAAATATTTTTAAATTAAAGAGAAAAAACTGCATAAAATATTTTTTTTTTTTTCATTTAAATGTAGATGCATATATTGTCAAAATAATAAAAAAAATGCAAGCAAATAAATACTTAACTTTAGTAAGCTGCATTTTTTCATAGACGCAAATAAAAATTAAATTTTAATTATATAAAATAAAATAAAGATTATGGGAATTTAAGCACATGCTGAAGCGCCGCTTAAGTATTGCAATTTGGGCGAAATTAATTGCCGCTTTTAATGTGTAATTTGCATACTTAACGAATCGCTGCCGTTTCTCGTGAAATTGACCGGCCTCGAGGGCAGTTCAATAAACTGTGCAAAGCCGAGCAAAATTTTCATAGCATACTTAAGCGGGCAACGCGGTGGTGGGGGCGGCAGAACTTTGTGGATTGCAATGTTTGCTGTTGGCGGCTTTGCGGCCATGGCATTGGCCAATAAAAGGCCATTTAGCTATAGAACATTGAACAGCGAGAGACAGCGAAAGGCTGAGAAGGGTAGGGGAAAAGGGAGCAAAAGACTTTGACTGGCCAGAAGCGAAATACGAGAGCAACAACAACTTTTAAAAGGGCAAATTCAATTTATTTGCAAATTGATATTTGAGGGTCAAACCGAAATGGAAAAGCGAAGTCAGCGCATAAATAAGCAGCAGCAGGACATTGGGAATGGGAATACCCTGCAACGCGAAGCAGCGAGAAGCTGCTTAGCTTAATGCCAAAAATGTAAAGCTCATTGAAGAGGAAAGCAGCAACAGACGAGAGAAAGTGAATGGCCAAAAAGGACATTTTCATATATTGATAATGCCACACTTAGCTGGCATATGGCCAGTATATATATGCATATATATATAATATATATATATTAGATAGGGCCAGCAGAGTTCAGTCAACTCGCGCCTAATGAAGTTATAACAAGGCGACAAGAAAATCTACAAAAATTTGTTAAGCTGCGTTTTTTTTTTGTCGTGTTTTTTCTTAGCTTTTCCTCTTTGTCGTGCTGTTGTTGCGCGTGCAATTGTGTCGCGCGCATTTGAATTAAGTGCAAATGACACGAGATTGCCAAAATGCAGGTGGGGCACACGGCAAGAGAAATGGAAATGGAAATGGCAATGCCAACAACACGAAACGAAACGAAGCGAAGCGCGGCGACACGCTTTTAAGCCACTTCGAGTAGCGCCAGCTACAGTTTCACTGTCTGTCCGTCTGTCCGTCTATCTGTCTGTCGCAGCGCGAAGCGCCACACGCTTTTAAGCCACTTCGAGTAGCGGCAGCTTCAGCTTCAGCTTCAGCTACAATTGCAGCTTCAGCTTTAGCTTTTGTCTTAGTGCTGTCTGTCTGCCCTGCTGTCTGTCCGTCTGTCTGTCTGTCCGTCTGTCTGGCATTGGTCTGGTATCTGTTTGGGTTCGCTTGGCTTGCCTCGACTTGGCACTCCTTTTGCGTGTTTTTCATTGTCTGCTTGTCTGCTTTTTTTGAATTTATTGAAATGTTTGTTTGTCTGCAGCGTTGCCTCCTGCCTCCCTGCCTCCCTGCCTGCCTGCCTGCCTGCCTGCCTGCCTGCTTGCTGCTGCATTGTTGCTTACTCTCCCCAAGCCGACGGGGCACAGCTGTGCTGCTCCAACGTCGTCGTGTTGTGTCCTCCGCCTCCCTTTTTCTCCTTCTGCCCTCCGTGCAGCCCTTTTGCTTGCCATTTCTATTGTGTGCACGGGCTCCCGCGTTTGTTGTCGCAAAATATTATTACTCCATTTCATTTATAAGAGTGCCACGCCCCCGCATTGCTCCTGCCGCCTGCAGATTGCAGCGCATTTCTGCCGGCATGTGCTTTATTTTTATTTTTGCGCTATTTGTACAAGCTCCGACTATGTTTTATTCTGCGTTAATGCTCAGTGTGGGCCAGTCGCAGTGAGTGGGGTATATTAGCTACACAGTGGGCAGCACAAGTAGTAAAAAATGTGTGAATAAAAATAATAAAAAAATAAAAAAAATAGCAGCTGCTTTTGAAGTTCTGAGCGTGGCTGCAGGGTATCGGCTAGTCGAGCCGGTTATAGTGTGGCTATACTGCCAGCTTATGCGCTTGTATTTCCTTTTAACTGCAGGTCTTAGAGCTATTGCTGTTGCTGTAGTTGTTAGCTTGATTCTCAAGCTTATTGTGCGCAGCAAGGCGGCAGGGGGGCGGGGGGCGTGGCATGTTGCTTGCCAGCATGTTTGCAATTCCATTTCATTGTCAGTGTCATAGACTGTTTGCCGCACCATCCTCTCTCTTACTCTCTCTCTGGCTCTCAAATCGCTGCAGCTGGGCCTGAAGCATACCGCACTGCGGACCTGGACAAACTTCGCTGCGATATTAAATGCCAATTTTAATGTAAACTTGGCAGCACTTGGGCAAATGAAGCCACGCCCACTCGTGACAACTCTTTGAGTGGCGTTTTCTAATTCATTTTCATTTTCGCCAGCAACTTTCTTTTGTCTCCTTCAGCGAGTCTCCCATTCCACACTCATTCTCCCACTCGCGTCTGCTATTTTTCAATTTCCACAAATGACAATCATCAATTGCCAGAGCGTTTGATAGTTTTTCCGGGTTTTTCCCTGGCAGGCCTAATAAAATACGCTGACATCACATGGAGGGACGCCCACAGCGGAGGCTCTGCTGTAGGCAGCAGCCTCGACTTCGACTTCCAAGTCAGCTTCAGCTTCAGCTTCAGCCCGAGTTTCCAGCTCGATTTCCACCTCAATTGTGGATTAATGAGGCGTTGCGCTCGCCTCGCATAAATTAACTCACAGTTGGCAGCAAAAAAACAAGCTAAATATTTAATAACAGTTAGTTGTGTGTGCGAGTGTGTGTGTGTGTGCCACAGCTACACCTAAAGGCAGTTGCCTGTTTGTTTACTGTCTGCACAAACACAAACACGCCTCACACACACACACACACACGAATTTGTGTAGCGCTCGTCGTTGCCTTTTGAGTTTTTCATTTGTTTAACGTAAATAAGTTAAAAAACATAAAGGCGCTTTATTGCTTTTTAAAACGGCACAAAGAGCAGCATGTCAAAGGAAAGCCAAGACTAAGAGCAAGGAAAAGAGGGGGAGAGCGGGACAACAAACACAAACAAAGGTGCAAGAAGAAATTGAATTGGCTGAAATAAAGTCGAATAAATTACGTAGAAAAGTTTAGAAAAGTATCCCAAGTGAAACTACTATAGATGAAAGCAAAATTAAAATAATTTTAAATAAAAATGAAATGAAAACAGAATAAATTTAGGCATTAAATTGGATCAAAAGATTACAAAATAAAATAAAAAAATAATTAAATCAAAACCTAAATGCACAAAAATATAAATTTTTAAATGCATAACAAAACAGCAGCAGACTTAATTAATTTTTATATGGTAAATAATAATTATGGCAACTTATCCAATAATTTCCATTTGCATTTTCAATTAATGCCCGCAAAGCAAACAAATTTCAAATGCAAATATTTTGCAGGCGAATGAAATGAATTAAAACTCATTCTATAATATTTTGCAAACGAATTTGTATTAAATGAAAAATCAAATTTCCAATGCAGTATTCAATTACTGCAACTCATTAGACAGCATTCACTTGATTCGAAGCGATTCGAAACTATTCGTAATTGAAATTTCTATTCGAACTCACATTGATCTGTGCGCAGGGCCAAAGGGAAAAGCCTTTGAATCTCGTGTTTCGACTCTGATTCGATATTTATGACCTTTGCCTTTTCCGGCTGCCCGCTCTCTCTCTCCCTCTCTCGTCCTGGCCCTTTCACCCTCTCCATTGAAATGCAATTTAATTTAATGTGTTTATGAAAATCGCTCGCACTTGGAAACGAATTGAATTGCCCCTCAAATCGACGTCCATTGTCTTTGGGGAAGAGTGCGGTGGTGTGGGGAGGCGTAGGAAATCAGAGAGTTAGGGGTGTGGCTGTTGGCAAAGGAATATGTAGAAATGACTGTTGGGTAACACTTGTAGATACCCTGCAAGTGAAAGTGAGAGACAAATCTGAAGTTTGAAAATAAATTAAACAAATAATAAATTAAATGAAATTTAATTAAATAAATTATATTAAATATGACAATTTTTAAATATTGTTTGTATTAAATCCTAATTTTAATTTTATCTGTAAACCAACAATTTTTACTCTGCAGTGTTGATAGTATTACAGGGTATTCGGAAATGCCTGGTATTTGATTTGTGGTCCCACTCGGATTACGAAGTGGTTTTTGACTGCCTTTTGTTTTGTGCTGCTCTCGCTCCACTCCTTTTCCCCTCCCTCTCTCTCTCGCCCGCTCTCAGTCACTAAAAGCGTGTTGATATTTATGGTCAAAGGGAAACGCTGGCCGAACTGATTTATGTTGGCCAAGGAAATGACAACTGAATGGCTTCATTAGCGCCAAATGTTGCTCGTGTTGCTGCTTCCAGTTGTTGTTGTTGTTGTAGCACGCAGACAACTTGCGAGTTTATTGCACTTCGACTTTTGGGCAACTTTTTGCATGCGCCAAAAAGTTTCTTGCACTTGACAAAAACCGAAATGAAAAGTTGGCAATAAAAAGTAAAGACAGACATGCAGACAGACAGACAGACAGACAGGCAGACGGAGAGAAGAAAATGCCACAAGCTTTTCGTCAAACACGCGACATTCATAAATTATGAAAAATGCTGCGAGTGGGCTGAGGCATGTGGCATGTGGCATGTGGCATGAGGCATGTGGCAGTTGCATAAACCGAGCAGTCTTCGTTCGTTGACCGCGGCCCACTGAAATTAGCAAATTGTCACGTAGCAAAGGTTAAAGAAATTTATTATGGTCCAGTCGATGTTGCAGTTGTTGTTGCTGTTGTTGTTTCTGTTGTCTTGGCCATTGTAATCCTAGACAGGCTTTTGTTGCGACTTAAGCGCAAAACACTCAACTCAATTGCCACTAAAATTTGCAGCTTTCTTTCGTCCGCCCCTCGCGCCGCGCTCTTTTGTTTAATGAGCAGCATTTTGCGCAACATATCGTTTACACAGCCCCGCCCCGCCCCCTTTGTACGCGGCACCCGCCTACGTACATTAATGCAAACATTAATTAATCGAGTTTGATTTCATTGTTGGCTAGAATTTATGAGACAGGCGGCGGGGGTGGAGATTGGAGGCGTGGCACGGAGTTGCCTGGAACCTTAAGCAAATATTAATTTGCAGATTGTTGTGCTTTGCTTTGTTTCGCCCCGTTTGAGAGGCATCCTGTCAGCCCGGCCTGTAGCCTGTTGCCTGTTGTGCCCGTTGCCGAGTACTGGCCAAATATTTGCTCAAGGCATTAACCAAAAATTGTCTGCATAATAAACAAAGTTGCGAGTGATTCGAGTGGAACTCTTGCAGCAGATAGACAGGTATACAAAGTATATGTACTAATATTATATATTTGGATATACGACTGAGCGCCTTATTAAAAGTGCACTAAACTTTGTGCTAACAAATACAATGGGAGACACACATTGTTTGTGGCTTGCACAGTGGCGTAGGCAGTTGAGTTTCGAAAGGGACGAGGAGCGCAAAAATATGCAAAGCACTAGAAAAAAATTTGGGTAAAATTGAGAAAGATATATTAATAGAAATTCTGTTTTAAAAATTGAAGTTTATATTTAAGAATTCAAAATTCAAAATTGGTAAATAAAATCACTGAGAATTAATAGAAAACTAAATATAAAATGATAAAGAAAAAAACTTGGAAAGTAATAAGTAATATAGAAGAGAGATTTAAACAGAGCTAAAAAATATAAATAGCTTAGAAATTTAATTAGAAATCAAAAATATAAAAAGCTAAGAAATTTTATGAAAGTTCTAGATATTCATAAAAAAGCAATGTACAGCTGAAAATATATACGAATGCTTAAATAATATAAATTAGGTACACTACAAAAAGTTTGAAAAACTTCAATAATAAATAAGATAATAAAATTAAATAATAATAAAATATTTATATAATTTTTTAAGCAAATTAACAAACTTAATTTTATACACAAGTTTGCAAATATGATACATGAACTGTTAAGCCCCCTCTCTGACAACGCCACTGGACTTGACACAACACGTTCGATTGAGGTCCCATTGCTGCAATTGATTAGGACTACGTGTCGTTACACGTCCTGCGTTCACATTATTACTAAATAATTCAGCATGTCTGTGTCGTTATTTGCTCTACTATATATATATAGCTATAGCTATAGCTATAGCTGCGTCTGTGTGCGGTCACCTGGGCAAATGGCAATTACTTGTGCACAGGGCAAAGCACAGAGCACAACACACACTCACACACACCACACACAACTTTGATTAGTATCTGCTGCGGCTCTGACCGCAAATATTTCGTGCATCCTTCAACACCTTTTGGCACCTTTTTGGCTATTGACTTTGGCTACAGTTCAGCGTGCAACTGACAGGGGGCGGAGGGGGGGAGGGAGAAGGATAGCATTCGCCGTCTGACTCCTTTTGACGGCTTTATTAGGAGTCCGCGGCTCGCCATATTGATTATCGATTGGGGAATTGAACTCGGTGTGTGCTTTCAATTTGGCCATACAGTTGGCCAGCTAGACACACACACACACACACATGTCCCTCGGCTGCCTGAGCACGTTTGGATTTTATGCTTCATTTGTTGGCGCTTAGACACGGCGTCAGGCTGCCTTAGTCAGTGCTGGCTACTTAGCCTTTTTCTGGCTATAAAAGTTTTGCATATCTACTGTAGAGCTGCGAGGCAAGCGGGCATGTGATTTTGCCTAGTTTCTCCCTTGAGGCTAAGTGCATCAACTCTGACCCCGTCGGCTTGGCATTGTCTGCATATATATATATATATATATATATGTGTGTGTTTTGTGTATATAGAAATCTGATTATATTTTAGCTTAGTTTGTTGTGCACTTTAAACTAGACTGTCTCGCATATGCTAACGTATATTTTCCCTTGCAGATTGAGGACGAGGGCAATCATGGCAACGACGAGACACGCCTCTTCATCCTCTCCTCGCTGGCCCAGTCGCAGATGAGTCGCGTCTCCTGCATTTGGTGCGAGGAGAAGCTCTTGGTCTTCGATCGCTATCCGCTCGTCGATGGCTCGTTCTTTCTCAGTCCCAAGCAGCATTCCAGCGGCTGCATCGAGGTAAGTCTCGCTCCCACTCCTGCTCCATAGCTCATCATTAATATAAGTCTAAATGAGATTCTGTCCGTCAGACAGTCTGTCTGCTTGTCTCTCCGTCTGCCTGTCTGTCTGTCTGTCTGTCTGCCTGTGTGTGACACCCACATGCAATGGTTCAACTGGGCAACGGTACAGGCGCTCGCAGGCCACAGGCTGCAGGCCGCTTTCACCGCCCACGCGGCGAGAACTCTCAAAGTGCAATTAGCCTACGAAGTTGTTGCAAATTTGACAAACAGCAAGGGAAGGGGAGGAGGGGAGTACGCAGCGGCGGGCAGGCATAAGTCACAAAGTCCGTCCGAGCGTGTGTCTGTGTGGCACAAATTATGGGAAATGTGAAATGCACAAAAGGGGCATGCACAGTGAGAGAAAATGGGGAGTGAGTAGTATGACAAAATTGCAGCGCAAAAATGTAACTTTAAAATTAATTCAAAAAATATTTGCGTGCAACTAAATAAATAATTTCAAAATCTTAAAATCCTTTAAGTAACTTTAATAAATATTTCCAGATAACTCTAGAAATTTTAATGATTATTTTCACTTAATTTAAATATTTTAAAAACAATTTAAAAGTACAATTAAATATTTCAAGTGAGTTGTAGAAATGTATGTACTTTTAAATACTTTTGCCCTGGTAATAATTATTAAATCATTTTAAAAAAAGTTTTTGAAAATTTCTAGATATTTGAATTAGTAGTAAATAAATCAAATAATTAATATATATGAAGAAATCGCTAGAAATTAAAAAAAAATATTTATTTTAAAAAAAGTTAAAGGAATGAATTTGCTTAATGCTTAGTGCATTTTTTGCAGTGTACACTGGGCGCACCTAAGCCGCAATTTATGACCCATTTAAGTCAGCATAATTACGCCAGCGCCTAATAAACTGCCCCGGGCAGCGGCAGAGGCAGAGACAGCGACAGCGGCAAAGTTGCAGTTGCAGTTGCAGCGGGCACAGCCCACGTGCATAACCTACTGCTGCCAGTTCGTCATGCCTCGCCGGGGCCCTCCTGTCCTGCCCGTGCCACAGTATCCCTACCCGCCTTGCCTCTCCCACTGCTCTTTCCCCCTGCCTCTGCGCTTGTTTGCGCTTTAATTTAAACCTGGATTTATAATTCATTGCCAACTTGGCGCTCCGTCCCTGGCTCTGGTCCGGGCTCTGTCTGGGGCTCTGGCTGCGGGGCTTGTCTGGGGCTCCGTTGCGTCTCGTGGGCGTTTGTTATGCATTTTGCATTTTATTTGAAATTATTATGTCGCGTCGGAGATGGTCGGGCTTTTTCCTGGGAGCAGCAGCAGGAACAGAGCAAACGATACGAGTAGAAAGTTTTGCTGCTCGAAATCATTTCTCATTGTTGTGACAATGAATTATGCGAGTGGCCCGAGTTCTTGCCTCTGCCTCCCCCGGCTCTGTCTACCGCCCTATATAATGCTCTCTCTCTCTCTTCGCTTTCTTCCCCTTTGCAGGTTAAATACGAGGGACGCTTGCTCTACTTGACCTGTGTGTGCATGAGCTGCCTCGATGGCACCTCCAGCAGTCGCGTCATCAGCTGCAGGTAAGCTACTGCCACGCCCCGCGCGCCCCCACTGCCCACTAGCCTGGCACATGCCATCAGCATCGTGTACAATGCAATGCAAATCCAATGCAAATCGTAATTCCGTTTACTTTTCGCCATTCTCAGATTCTGCAATGAGCCCTGGGATGGGTCCAACCTGGTGCTGGGCACCATGTACGCCTATGACATCTTTGCGGCCATGCCCTGCTGTGCCGAGCGCTATAAAGTGAGTATACGAGAGTTAATTAAACTATGCATATCAGAGCAGAGCATAAGACTTGACGGAAGCTCAGGCTGATGGAGCTTTAAGTTTGACTTAAAGCTTGCTTTAAGTTGCTTGGAATTGTAGTACAAAACTTCAGTCCGAAGCTGGCTTAAAGCCTTAAAAGAAATTTATTTTAATATTAATTTTAATTTTGAATCTTAAAGCTTAAAGCTTATTAAATTTTAAAGCTTGCTGCCGTTCCTTACATTTATTCTATTTAATAATTTAATATAAATTCAATGTAAATTCAGCTTAAATCTCATAATAATTTTAATATATGTCTAGTCTTTGTCTTTATATCAGTCTAAGTCTTAGTAATAGACTAAGTCTTTAATTATATTTTCAGTATTATTTTCATGCTTAGTATTAGTCAAGTTCTTAGTCTTTCATTTTTGTTCACAATTTTAATTCGCTTAATTTAATAATTTATTTTTATTTAATTAAGCTCAAGTTTTATTTGAAATTTAATTTAATTCTAATGTGCTGCCAATTCCTGTTTCTTCTTTTTTTGCAGTGCAATAATTGCTTCAAGATGCTGATGCATCCGCCGAAGCGCCTGAACTTCTACAGCGACTACTCGCACGGCGTGACCTGCCCGTACTGCAACACGCAGGACACGCACTTCGTGAAGCCGCTGAGCTACTGCTACGCCAAGAGCAACGCGACGCGGCTGCAGGCGATCGCATAACATGAGGCCCCGTTGGAGTCGCCAGCGGCCACCGGCGCGATTGCAGCCAGTGCCAAGGGCGCTTCAACGGCCTCCTCCGCCTGCTCGACGATCAAGCAGCAGCTCTACAACGCGGCCATCGACTACTCCGCCCCGCTGCAGCAGCAAATCAATCCCGATTTAATTGGCGCCCATCCCCATGCCCAGCAGCATCAACAGGTAAGGCAGCAGCAGCAGCAGCAGCAACAACAGCAGCCGCAGCAACCGCAGCAGCAGGCACCACAGCAGCAGCAACAGCAGCAGCAGCAACCGGCAGCAGCAGCAGCAATTGCCACAGATGCTGCCTATTTGGCAACAGCAGCAGCTGCAGCAGCACGCGCTGCCAGCTATCAGCAACAACAACAACAGCAGCAACAACAGCAGCAACAACAGCAGCAGCAACAGCAGCAGCAGCAACAGCAGCAGCAGCAACAACATAAGCTGGGCTTTCCCAACAGCCTGATGGCCATGGCGGATGTCATGAGCAAATATCGCCAACAACAACATCAGCAGCAGCAGCAGCAACACTCCAGCAACATCAGCAGCAGCAGCAACAACAGTGTTGCTAGCAACAGTATTAGTAACTTATTAATTAGCCATAATTCAAGCACACACAAGAGCAACTGGTCGCCGCCATTGGCCCCACAGGCCGATGCCATATCGGCGCTCTGGGGCTGCGCCTCCTCGAATGGCTCCCACGGCGGCATTGTCGGCGGCTCCAGCAGCAGCGGCTGCAGCTCGGGCTCGGGCTCGCAGCCATCGCTCAGTCCGACCAGCAGCAGTCATAGCCACAGCAAGGAGTTGCTCTGGGCACAGCAGACCTCGCCTTCGGCATTCTACGGGGCCAAGGACATGATGCCGCATGCAGCATCGCCCACGGCCTCCTTGACCAGCTCGTCGGGCGCCTCATCCAGCGGCGGCGGTGGCGGTGGCGGCGGCGGGGGTTGGCATTATGCCAAAAATATCTGGGAGTTGCCCGCGGCCAACAGCAGCAATCAGAGTTCAGCAGCAGCAGCAGCAGCCTCACTGGCTCCCGACATGTTCAGCGATCTCCTGTGCAATCTGCACATCAACCAGGACAACAACAGCAGCAACAACAACAACATCCACTCTGACGTCAGCTCCAATTCGTCCTCCTCGGCTGGCGAGCTGCTGCTCGAGATGAGCAACATTTGGCGGCACAGCGGCAACATGGCGCGCCAGCAACAGCAGCAGCAACACTTGTTTGAAGCGGAGCCGGCAGGTGGCGCTGCCTGCATGCAGCTCTTTAATGACTATTTAAATATGAACTAAAAACAACAACAACACCAACAACAACAACCACAAAAACAACAACAAGAAGAAATGTTACTCTAGCGAAATTTAACAGAGCATATAGCAACACTTAACAGTAAAGGTAACAGTAACAGTAACAGTAACATTTATAATAAAACGTTTAACATTTAAAGTTTAACATAAAAGAACAAAAACTAACAGAAGCAAACAAAGCAAATTTCCAACTTGTGCGAAATTTTTTACGAAGAAAGAAGGAAATGAAGAAAGAAGGGGAGAAGAAGAAACGAAGATGAAGAACCCTAATGAAAGCAATTTTTAGTTATATTTTATAAAGGAATTTTTTACACTAAACCAAAAGAAGAATGCGATGCAGACGCTGGACGCGATCTGGCATCGCGCGTATTTTAGCAGAAAGCAAATGCGAAAGAGAAGAGAAGAAGAGGAGAACAAAATGAAAGCGGGAGAGAAATTGAAAGCAAAGCATTTTAGGTTCGTGTTGCAACAAATGAAAATTGCTGTGCGGCTCAATAAAAGTAATGAAACAAAACAAAAGAAAAAAAAACTAAAAACTAAAAACGAATATATATGCAACCCCCATACATATATGTTTAAACGATACGTATATATATTTAATTAATTAATTAATCGACGCATACACGTTACAAATTCTACATACTAAATTAATCGATAAGTTTGCACATCTTTACCTAAACGATTGGTAATTATTTCTAGTTTTTAGTAAGCGATTGGCAACCGACCATAACAGAAAACAGAAAACAAACAATAAAAGGATAAAAAAAAATACATAAATCATTCTCACAAAACGAACGCAAGACAGAATTCAATAGGAATCGATAACCCAGACAATATCGATAACAGCAGGCGGCACATGCAGCATGAGATACGGCGAAAAACTAGTATACCCCGCAAGCCCAGTTGCCAGGGTATTCTCTTGGCAATCGATTTGCCCGCCCATCCTAAGGTATAAGTTTTTAAAAATAACAACAAGAACTTTCGGCGCAGCGTGATCATTAATTAATTAATTAATTAATTAATTAGTAATTAATTAAGTAATTCGTAGACGGAAATGTGCCAATTGGCATTTCCTTAGGTTATATACGTTACGTTGTAGGCTTCCCCCTATTTCTCTCAGTGTCTATCTAACATTTCTCTAGCTTCCCAGCTCCCACCTCTATCTCCTCCTCCTCCCTCCTTTCCTCTATCCTCTATTTGTAGTAAGGCAAGGCAACTTAGCAGAACAGCCGTATGTGATCTCTCTGTAAAAGTTTTTTGTTTGTGTGTGCTCAACACGTCGCTGTTGGCGCTCGCACTCACATGCTATCGATAGGTTAGAGTTATCGTAGCATTAGTGTAGTTTCGCTAGTTGTAAGTCAAGTGATTTTTATTCGAAATTTAACGAGGTATTGCATCCCCACAACAATTTAAAGAGCGGTTCAATGTTTCCTGTTTTGTGTTTATATTTTGTGCATCAACGAAAGTCACCAGAGCAGCACGCGACTCCCAATACCCTACCCATACCCTTCCATACCCTTCCCATACTCAACTCGAAATTGTGTAGAGCGTTTTGCAAGATTCTCAATCTTCACTTTTAATCGAATTAAAAGCAAAACCAACAGCAACTGTGTTACTGTATCGATCCCAGGATCTGCTATTTTCTCTATAAGTTTCGTCAAACTGTCTGTGAACTGCGTTGCAGTCGGCCGATACTATCTCCAGGTAGCATCACTAACGTTGGCTAGCACTTCGCACATAACCTCAATCAGAGCACAGCTTCAAGCTGCACTTTAGACACTATTTTCCAAGTCGTATGAATGCAGTCAAGTTGCCTCGTTGCCTTTTGGAAAAGTCTTTCTGAAGTGCAACTTGAAGCAGTTCTGAATTCCCAGTGTGATAGAGAAATTTTATAAAAATTTTAAACTCAACGCCCCCCGCCTCCCTGTGTTAAACATTTTGAGAAAATGTCTAAATTGCATCTGTCCCGTAATTGCCTCACTGCAAAATCCCCCCAAAAAAATGTGGTAAACATTTCAAATGCATTTTCGATTTGTGATTTGTGCCGTTCGAAGCGAACAAATTTTTTGAGAAAAAATTCAAAACCCAAACCCACAAATAACTGTGAATGCATTTAGCTTAAGCGACTTTTCCGATTTTCAAAATCAAAACCCTTTTCTTTCCCTTTTTCAAAAAAAAAAGTAATAAATATTTTTCGTTTCCGTCTTGTGATACAATTTTGATACACCTCCTGGTACTTTTGTGAAACTACGTAACGTAAATAATTTTCGAAAAATTAAAAAACTCACTTCTCCCGCTTGTGATAAATGTTTGCTTCAAATTTCTCAACGTTTCGGTCTTGTGATAATGTTTTCTTAATTTCAAATTCCCCAATTGTGAAACTACGTAACGTAAATAATTTTCGAAAAATTGTAAAATTTTAATTTTGTAATTGTGATAGTGTTTTGATACTACATTTACCCCGTGTGAAGTTACGTAACGTAAATAATTTTGAAAAAATTAAAAAACTTTGTATACAGCAGCGTGTGATAATGTTGATATTATATATACCCTTGACCCTTCCTCTCCCCGCTACCCGTTTCCTGATCCTCCCTCCAGTCTGCCCCTGCTTTGGTGACTTTTGTGCTGATTGCTAGAAATACCCGAGAAGATTTTCAGTTTGGCTTGCGCCTGGGGTTAGGCTACAGTTTACTGCTCCCGTTCTCAGAGCCGAGTGCATGTGCCGCCACTTTCCAACACTTGAAAATAGTAAGAGGCATTTAGACTTTTGCCGCCATTTAACATACCAAATAAAACATGAAAAGCAGAATGGGACAATTCACAGTGATAGTAACTTTACTCGATATCCACGATATTCACGATATTCGATGAGAAGCTGCTGCTCGTTTTGCATACTTACCTATATATATATAGAGTTATGTATACACCTAAGTTAAGTACACACACGTACATGCAACCCCACATACATTAATACCTACTACCTACTACCAACTACGTACTACCAATCTACAAACTTTTTTGGCATTTACTTGAGAGAATCAGAATCGTCGTGGTTCTCGTCTAAATTTAAGCATTAACTACACACACACATATGAATTAAACGAAATTATTTATAGGCAAGCGACAACACACACACACACACAGTCCCATACATACATAATATATATATATATATAATTGTTTAGATATTATTGATTGGCATTATGTCTATATAAAGAGAGAGAGACATATGTGTATGAAGGCAGCACCGCACCACCAACTACCGTATAAGTCAGCCCGTGTTTTTAGTTTATTTAGTTTTGAATTTTATTTTTGTTTTAGTTAAATGTGCAAGTAAAGTGTTGAAACTAACTACGAGTATATGTAAAGCTCTTAACTAATGGATTGGCCAATTGCCGTAGCAATGGCAGAGCAGGAACACAGACGAAGCAGACAAACATAACGATACACAACATAAATCAAATCAAATACTAATGCCCACCTCAGCCACCAAGAAAGTAAAAGGAAAACTGAAAAAGGAAAAAGGAAAAGCCGAAGCAACAGCAAAACAGTTAGAGCGATAGAGAGAGAGAGAGAGAGAAGCGAACCCTAACTAATTATAATAGTCAGACTTTCACTTCAACCTAACGCGAATAGCAATACATAATTAAAGAAAAGAGAAAGAGAAAAAAAAACAACAAGAACTAAATAATAACTAAATGAAAACATTTAAATGTAATTTATATTACCTCCTTAGCAAAAATCAATAATAGTGCATCGTATGATAATGCAGATAACATAATACTATATACTTTATAACACAAGCATACTTAAAAGCAAACTGAGTGTAAGGCGAGGAGAGAGAAGCAGAAGCGAAGGAGAAAGCAGACAGTGTTTGTTTGGCCTAAACTAAACATATATAAAATATATAAATACACGCAGACAATTAATTTGTATACTTCTATAATATTTCCGATTGGGAGGCAATCGCCGTGCGCGCTCGAGTTGCGATTTCGTTCGATCTTCAATATTTCGACAGCCAAAATTGTTTAAACTTGCGCCAAAATTCTTAAAGAAAACCAATTCTTGAAAGCTCCCTCCACAGCAGTGCGAGCTCTCTCAGATCATCTGATGACGAAATGTACAAATTGGTAAAGTTTAGGCAATTCGAGCTGGTGCCAGCATCGCTTGCAGCTACTTCTATAGTATATACCAACTTCAAGTGCTATACGCAGCGCAGCGGCTGATTGTCTGCCTCTCATTCATCATTATTTTATTCTCTGATTTCTCTGATTTATGTAACAACTCATTTCTTCCAAGCCCATACCACGCCCCCATCCGCCCGTCACCTTTAGTTTGATTTCCACCAAATTTAGCACACTTTTTTGATTTAAGAATTATTTTTGTTTAATGTGTAATATATATTACTTTGTACCTTTTTTTTGTAATGGAAAAAGAAACGCACGAAAAAGCAGCCCAGTGTTATAATTTGTACTGCACATTTTGTACACACCCACACGCACACACCACACACACACCACACACACACCACACACACAGACGCAGACGCACTCACGCGTACTTTTCTTTTAATTTGTGTTTCCAGATCAGACCCCTGAAACGCCCAGAACTTTCCCCATCTTGTCTACTTTTTAATGTAATTTAGTTGAATATTTTAGTTGATTTTTTATTATATTATTATTATTACAATATATTATATAAAAATATATAAATTGAAAACTAAATAAATTTAATTATACTTGAACAAAAACCCATGGAAAAAAATCACAAAAACAATTATACCACATAACTTTTTGCTATTATTATTACAATTAATAAATAAACAATTTTTGTTGAATTTTCAAATGATTGAATTGTGTTTTGTTTTTGGTTCGTTTAAGTTGCCTTCTTCTATACAGTTTATTTGAGTTTATAACCGAAATAAATAAATAAAACGAAAGAAATGTCGAACGACTGGAGAAGTAGAGAGCCCTGTCTGGCTTGAGCTGCAGCCCTATACCTCAGTTATACACTCACACACACACACACACAGGATATAGTTTACATGATTATTTGTACTACGTAGGAACATGTTAATCGCCGCATAAATATAAATAGCTTAGTAATCGCATCGCAGACACCGCAGATACCCGCCCGGGAGGAGATGAGATGAGATTAGAGATTTGATGAACTTATCGTTTTTGGTTTTTAGCTAACTTGCTTACTGAGTTACCTGTACGCCCCCGTGCCCCCGTGCCCCGCCCTCTTCCCCTGCCCCACATTTCCCACAATGCACTAAATCAATTTCTTAGTTGAATTTTCATCTTTGTCTTTGTCAATGTTGTAGTCGAATTTTTGTTCACGTTTGTTCTCGTTATGTTAAAGGAAATTTCTTGCCAAAGTACAAAAGCGAAAACCAAAAATTCACAAAAACCAAAAAAAGAAAAAACTAAAAAAAAACCAAAAAAAAAAAAAACAAAAACAATTGAAACAACTAAATCAATTCCTCGTAATTCCTAATCGACGATAGATGCGATCCCTTTGAGTTACCTGAGAGCATTGATTGACGGATATTATTTCGGTTTCAGTTGAGAGTTTTCCAATATGTTTGATTTGACGAAGCCACGAGTATTTCTATTGATAATTACTATATAACTATATATAAACATATGTATGGTCTACATGGTTAATGGGCTGCACTTGTTAGAGTTTAAGAAGATGTAGAATTCGCGTGTAAATGATAAAGCAGAAGCAGAAAACAAGAAGAAGCATATGACATTTTTTTTAAAGAAATCGAATTCGATGTCGAACGCAAAAGGTTTTGCTGGAAACGAATTCTTCTCTCCGATCATGGATTATTATGATTATGATTATTATTATTATTAATATTAATACTATTACTATTATTATGTGTGCTACGATTATTATTGCGATTGCATTCACCTTGTACGATGCATTGTATTTAATTGTATTGGTATTTAGCATAAACACACACACACTCACACACTCACATACACACACATTGGCTAAATTTAAGCACTACAACTAGAACCGATAGCTGGTCAGCATGGGTGGACGAACCGCTGGTAAAGTGGACCAACAGTCGGTTAAACATGCATGAGAACGAGACATAAACCTAAACCTAAAACATACTACTCTAATATTAGCATAGGCTTCGAAGCGAACCCAAGCGAAATGAAAGTGTTGAGCAAGCAATACGAGCGAGGGCCCAAAGGCCGCACGTAGCCGTGGCCTGGACTCGCCTAATACCCCTCAAGCAAAACAAAACAAAAAAAAAACCAAAACTTGGAAAGGAAATTCCCATAATGCATAAGATAATTAACTAATCGTACACACACACACACACACATACACACTCGATTTAATTTTAGCATATGAATCTGAATATCTGAATATGAATATTAATATGAATATATATGAATTGTCGAACAATCGTTGCCATTTATTTCTCACTCTCTCTATAAGTCTATAGTCTAAAAGTCTATGTGTTGTACTTAGGTTTTAGCCCTATGCCCTATGTTCATCATTGTTCAATATGCTTTACGCTTGAAGTTCTCCTCTCGCCCACTAGTCTAGTCGAACTACACCGATAGCAGCATACTACGTACATGTACTATATCTCATCCCTCGATGTTGTGTTTCTGTTCTACAAGCATACGATAAGTAAGAGTATAGTCGATAGTCTATAGTCGATAGTCGATAGTGCAGTAGTTAACCGATAGATTGTAAGTTAAGCTAGTGTAAACCGAAACGACTGAAGGCAAAGAAGCGCAAGCGATTGCGTCTGTGTATGTGTGTAACGCAATTGTGATGTGAGCAAGCAAACCGGAAACGGAAATCAGAAAACCATGCCGCAGTGTGAGGCTAACGATAAGATGCTGATAAAGACTGAATGACTGAAAAGAGTGAAAACAGAGAGACAGCGAGACAGAGAGAGCAGCCAACGTGATGATCTATGGATATATAAAATAGGTGTATCTATCTTTCTATCTATATACATACATATACTGTGTACTACTCACCCACACAAACGAAGACAAACATCCAAGCAATTCAGGTATTTGAACGATCTATTCAAAGGACTTCCAAGTATTTAAGCAAAACCAAAGCAAACAGAGACCAAGTCGACGGTCGCATAACGAACTGCAAATATAAATTTCTACCTCATTGTTGATAATGTAAACTATGTAAGCGAAACAAAACAAAACAAAGCAAAGCAGCGCCCGAATACCTCAATGCAGCAGTAGCGAGAAGATGAAAATGAAAATGGATAGGGAAATGAGAAGAAAAGCTTAGGAAAACAAGCAACATTTATCCACCGGTAAATGTAAATGTTTATTTATAGCAAAGCAAAAACAATCGTTTCATGTCACCATCAATCAGTCATCAGTCATGGTCACGGGTCAAGGGTCATCAGTCATCAATGTCATACAGTCATCATCTCTCTCACACACACACTCGCATCTAAACACACACACACACACCAGCACGCCACAGTCATAAGCTTCGTGCACATTTTAAATACTTTTTGTAAGAAAACAACACCAAACTACAAAATCGAAACAGAGATCAAATGCAACTCTAGGGAAGTGTCCCTCGACAACACACTCACACACACACACACACTCACACTTGATATTCCCTTAAGCAATTCGCATAGTTTTTAGCTATTTTAGGACAGCCACAAAACTATTTCATACGCATTGGCACACGCACACACACACACACGCATAAGTGAGCACTTCAAAATTACTCAAAATTCATAAATAAAAACACAAAAATTAAAAAAAAAATAAAAGTGTAAAAACAATCATTTTTCACGTGAAAATTTACTTTGCATTTTCTCGACTATGTTTCCCTTTTTCAAAAAGAGCTCCCCGATATGTGATATTTAATTCGTAATTTGGTAAAGGCAAACGGCAAAAATTATTGTAAAAATTGTGAAAATTGTGAAAAGCGCAAAGCAACTCCCAACTGTGAGCGAAAATGGGCTTAGCTTTTAAGTTGCAAGTAGAAAATACTCGCGAGTATTTTTTGGGATATTTTCTAAAAGCGAATTCCGGATTCGAACTGTGAGCATGAGAAATGATATGTGGTATTTTGTAGCGAACCTTCCCAGCAATCCAAGAAAAATATAAAATTATAATAATAATATATATAATTGGCGAAAATCGCAAAATTCGATGTCTATTTTGAGTATACTTTGACCTAAGCTTAATACTAGATTTAACTCGAGAGTCTGCATCTGCACCATTGGCAAGCACCGTAACAATCAATCAGCAAGCATTCACTACAACTCATAACTGTGACAAAATTGTACACACACACACCCACACACACACACACACTTGCTCAGAGAGCACTTGAAATTAATTGGCAAAAATTGAATGGTATTTTTGTGGCTGCTTAAAATTAGAACTAGATTTAATTAGTTCTTAGCTGAACGGCAGGAAAGAGTATTCAATGTTCGTCTTAAGCTTTCAGTGTCAACCTAAATGTCGCTTCGATTCTACATAAAAATACCTAAATATACTATTTAGTCGTAAGCCCTAGAGTCTAGGCTAAGCACGCTTCTTAGTACGGACATCGTAATCTATATCTAATCGACTCACACACACACACACACACACACACAATTACAAATTAATGGAATACATACCTCAAATTAGAATTTTTTCTAGTTTAATTCTTACAAATTCAAAGTATATAAAATACATATAAATGTTAAAGTGGATAACCAGAGGAGAAGAGAAGAGAACGTCTAACTCGCATGCAACTTCTGGAAATTTTAATAGTCAAATTCAAGGGGCATCTATGAAGCGAGTTCATCCAACAAGTTCATGCATGCAAACCAAACCAAAACCAAAACCAAAACCAGGAACTAAGTAAATGTCTTTTTATCGACTCCATACATACATAGAGTATATACATTCGTGCATACATACATACATAATTATCATCCAAGCTATATACGCATACATACATATACTACCTACATACTAAACGAATAAACTGCCAAAATCGAAGCTGCCACAAAAATCGAAAATTATCGTAGTGAAATTTTAGCAGTAGCCTCTGCTCGTACACCCCGGAAGAACAAGAGAGAAGAACAGAAGAGTTACCAAATCTGCATCCAAATCCGAGTCAGTATCAATTAAAATTCAGTCAGCGCGAGTAATTAGGATGGTTAATCTTTTAACACGTAACACGTAACATTATTATTGCATTATATGAAATACGGAATATCTATTATATATGGCATAATATATTGCATATGAAGTTTTCATTGTACTACCTATATATATAATCTATTTGAAAGTCGTCATTATTGAACTATGTAGTATGTTTCGTTATAAATACACACTCACTCACACTCACACACACACACGCACTCATACACACACTTTAGTAACATACACACACACACACACCCACACGAATTGGTGGATCTAATTCCGTAGAGCTTACGGTCCACTGAGACGGCGCAGGGGGATTTGCCGAGGCGTCGCCGTAGACGCGTCTACTCACATAGAAGAATTTCTGCTGCTCAGGTATGGGCGTGGCCTGCGTGCGACGCCGCCTGCAGATCCCCAGCGCGCCTATGTTTTCCGTTTAGTTCACTTATCCCCTCTTCCCCCCTATCTCTTTCACACATGACAACTCTGTCCTTCCAACTCTATCTGAGCGCCATAGTGGAATTTTGTTTAAGTTTCTTGTTTCGTTTCTATTATTGTGTTTCTATTGAGAATAAAGCGAAAATACAAATACGATATGTAGTAATGGTAAACGAACGTACACTCTACCTTGTTTAGATGCAATGAAACTTTAATTCCTTGAATTAGTCAAATTTGATTTTGGACCTGAACGAAAAACGTAAGAAAAAAGAAAGAAAAAAAACACAGTACCAAAGCTAAACTAAAAAAAAAAAATAGACAAATGTGCAACATGGCAAGGGGCAGGACGAAGCGAAGAGGGAACCGAAATTAGAAAAAACGAGACCTGCGTAATCCTCCCCGATGCCGCAATGCAGCTCTCCCTTTGGTTTACATAAATAAAAATATCTATTATATCTGTTTTTGATTTCCTTGTTGAAAAGAACAAAAAACCAAAAAAAAAAATAAAAAATAAAAATAAAAAACTTAAACTAAAGCAAATATACAAAAGAAAACAAGACGAGAATTTTACACGAAGACGAGCGAAAGGTAAAAAAATGATAAATTACAAAGAAAAACATTCAAAGATACAAAAAACTTGAACCTCAGCACTCCTGCAACTCCTACACAAATGTAACAAAACAAAGACGGGAAGATAGCGAAGATGAAACAAAACAAAAATGGATAAATCGAAGCACATAAATAAATCGAACCCTAGCGAAATCAACATAATAAAGCAGAAGCAAGAGCAGAAGCAGAAGCAGAAGCAAAAGCAAGAGCAGAAATATACAAACACAGAGTAAGACGAAGAAGAGAGTTACAAGTTACAAGTAAATCGTAAAAATGCGCCCCTCCCCCATTTCGAAAGTACAAATTGTTTTTATTGTGAAAAGATTTTTTAAAAAAGATGCGAATGCAAAGTTGAAGTTGAAGCAGAGGACGAGAGTCGACAGTCGAAAGGCAGAAGCAGAGCAGTTGAAGAAAGGCGTTAAGAACACGTGAATTCAAATAGAACCCCCCACCCCCTCCTCCCACACACATACACACACACACTCCACCAACACAACTAACCCATCAACCCATCCATGTGTCCAAGAATCTACCCGAAATCTCATTTCAAACTGGAAATTCCTTCTCGCTCAGCTTGGTCAGGAATTATTTGAATACTGAAAACTGAAAACCTACAGCAAACATAAGCTTAACCGTTAGTCGCAGCCCGTAGCCGCCTCTAGAAAGAATACTAATACGAAAAGCTAACCTAACCTAAACTTAATTAACGTAAACTAAGCTATCCGAGAAGAAGGCAATAAGAATCTCTTCGATCCACACAAATCAGAAAAAATACGAAATACGAAAAAAAATTATGAATATTTTAATGACATAAACAAAAAAAAACATGAGAAACAATAATTTTGCGAAAATTTATTCTATGCTTACACAAAACTATTTACAAAAAAAAAATAAAATTAAAAAAAAAATAAAAAAACCATCAAAAATTGTAGACACTCAAGAAACAGAAGGCAAAACACTTGAACATTTTATTGGCGAATCAATTGAATCACTTAAGCAAATAAATAAGCAACGGCATTTACATACCAAACATATTGTAATCCCATTTAGCACTTACAATACACACACACACACATTCACACACACAAATATATATATGTATATGGTATATATATACATATAAAATACGCGTATTTGTCTTTATTAATAATAATAACATTATACAAATAACATTAACATATATTATATGATACACTTCTAATTATATATACATATATATTTTATATAAGGCAATACGTATTGCGGCAAAATCAAGAAGCATTTGTAAAACTGGCAGACTTTAAACTAACAAAAAAAATTTAAAATAAAAATAAAAACGAAAACGAAATGACAAAAATCTTTCAATAAAGTGCGACCATTGTCGCTTATAATCATCAACAACTAAACAAAACTAGAGTATTTATTGGCTGGGTGGACTCTCAGTTCTGGCTTGAGCACAGTTTACAGCAGTGGCCTAAGAACTCACTAGTATGATCGGTAGCTGCATTGCCTTTTGACATTTTTGTACCTCTTTTCAGATACCACAAGGTCGGGTTTTATGATTTTTTAAGTACCTATAGATTATGCAGTATTAGATAATTTTTGTATAATCCGAAAAGTATGCAACGCAAAGGAAACTTAATTTATACAACACGTGGATCAATAAGTCCCGGAACTAAATAAGAAAAACACGTTTTTTGGCAAAGCTCGACTTTATTCATCCACAAAGTTTCCTTTAAGAACAACACAAGTATGTCTACAACCGATTAGAACAGTCGCATCAGATCGTTTAGATCACTTTCGGATAGGGTTGCCACTGCTAGGATAAGTTACACTGGAGAACAAGACATGTACTACTGTGGGCAAAAAGTAAGGTGAATTTTCAATTTAAAATTCGCGGGCTTAAAATGGCGAACTAGTTCTTTTTTTCTCGAGTTGGCAGGACTGTTGATGACATTTGGCGGGAATTTCATGTCAATGTCGGTATAAGTACTATATTTACGCTTTTGTTTACCAAACGATCAAGAGTGCATTTGGCGATTTTTACAATGTCTGATTTAATTGAGCAGGGAAGTGCCATCATATTTTGTTTGCGGAATGAAATTTCGGCTGCGGAAACGTTATTGGGAGGGGATTACTTTGAAGGAGATGAAATTGATTTAGGAGAATAAATAGAGAATTTTGGCTTTAGAAAAATATTCACCTTACTTTTTGCCCACTGTAGTGTTTAATTAGTGCTCCTAATAGGCTCTCCAAATCGGGTTATTAAAACAAATAGCTGCCATAGGAACAATCACTGAAAGGAGTTGATAGATTTTACTGTGTAATGCATCAAATTCACTGAAGAGATCGGCTTGCTATACACTAGATAGAAAGAAAGATAGAGTGAAAGTTGATTGTTTTCGAGTTGTGAAGAATATTGCAATGACTGCTTCCAGTCACAGCTTGTCTATAGCTTGTCTCAATTTGCTTTAAATCAAAGCTTTCTATCTTGGGCTGGCACCCTTCTCTTTGTTGCTCTTTTCTATTTGCTCGTACTCCTTCCCCGCTCGGATCGAACCCCTTCCCTAGCCGCAACTAAACTGACCTCTGCAGCTTCAGCTGCTCAAGTGCCGCCCAGCTGTTCCCTGGGGCGACGTGCCACCACCAAAGGGTTGCAATAAAGTGTTCGGGGGCTTAGGGTTGTCCAACTGCGCATTTAGTGGACGGCAAACTGGTGGGAGTGGCACTAGGAGTCGGAGTACTGGACGGTCGACAGTGGAGTCTTCGCTTTGATGGATGCCGCTAAGTAGACCTCTGGGTCTGGTCCTTCAATTGTGTGCGATGCCTTGAGCCGATAAGCTCAATTGGCAGATAATTTATTTATACTAAAAGCGTTCAATTTGCCGTTGCAACCATTGTCCGGCAATTAGTGGCAGTACCTGCGGGGGAAAGGGCAACTAATTAACTGCGCCGAGCCAAGTGCACAAATTCAATTGCAACTAATGCACTTCAACTGCAGCTTCAGTTACAGCAACGGAATTATGCATTCGACTTCTAGATACCATACACTTAGGTCGCTTTATTATATTTTCTGCGTCTTCTTCTTTCTATAACTTTGGTTTTTATGCTGCGATACAGTGAAAATTCGCAGCGTTCATCAAGATTTTATTTAGGTAATTGTATATTAATATAGTATATATTTTTTATTTATAATTTATTTATTTCCTTTATAATATTACACTCCATTTCCATTTTTCACAGTTTAGCTATATGCTTTTTAACTGACATTATATTATTTATATTATATGATATATTTATATGTACAATATTCTTTATTAAATTTAATAAGATACGATATTAAACTTAATATAGAATATTATACCTGGTAAACTCTCGATTTCCAAATTGAATAATTCGAATTATGGCAGGATTAGACATTACTTATAACAGCTGAGTTCTGTGTACTCAAGCAGACAGCTTGACAAACGGACAGACGGACATTGCTCGACTTCGAGACTATTTCAATTGCGCTATGCTAGTTGCTGGATGAATGATTGGGAGTGGTGCGGAGTTGGAGGCGGCGTGAGGGGCTACAGCTACAAGCCAAAAGTGGCAGCTGGAGCCCAACGCACTTAACTGCAGACTTCGACATGAACGTGCAGCTGGCTGAGGATGTGTACGCGGATGCGAATGCGAATGCGGATGCGGATACGGACGTGAATATGTCTGCGTGTGAAGCTTTAGCTGTTTAGCGTCAGGCACAGTGGGTGAGCGCCAAGTGGTTGCGTCTGCAGTGGAGGCACAACTATCGTGACACGACGCCATGCGATGTGCAGGGAAAGACTGTAGAAAAATATATATACTGTTAAAAATCGTTCATAAAAATCTAGAAAATTTATTTTAAGAATTCGAGAAAAGAAAAAAGAAAATTTCTGAAATTTCTTCTTTTTTTATTTACATTATTATATTTTACATTATTATAATTAATATAATAATATTAATTTAAGGCGTCAAGCTTAGCAGATTTTGCCATCACTAGTTACGCTAAGCGTTAGCCCGACACTAGGTAGGAGAGAAGAGCTAATATGGGGGCAGAGGCGGCAGGTCGCTGCGTTGCCTTGTTGACTGTTGACTGCAGCTGCGGCAAGCGTAGAGTGCGGCGTGTGGCTTGCGGCATGTGGGGGAGCGTACTACGTGGCGTGTCTGCAATAGTCTGCGTGGCCGGCATGGCAAATATTTAGCGCAAACATCGCGCTTAAATCAAAAGCGAGCTATGGCTGCGGCATTACATTCCCACACACACACGCACACACACATGACCTCAGCTGGAAATCTGTTTAAACCGCTGACACTGCAGTTTAGTTTTAATGCACTATCCCACACCCCGCGCTCCTCCCTTTCTCCCATCTCTCAGATGGAAACAGGCAAATCAGCTCCATTCGCTTTCATTCGTGTGGCCTTTGAACTGCGTGCGATTGGGTCGCCTTCGAGTTCAGCCCCAAATCACTCCCCGGGGAAATCTGCAACTGTGTGTGTGTGTGTGTGTGTGTAGACCCATAAACACAGCACAGCACAAGTTTATCTCAGAAATGTCAAACTTTTCGCTTGTGTCAATGAAAATGGTCAGTTGAAATTCCCCGAAGAAACAAAGAACTTCACAGAACTTAAAGTATGTAAAATGATAAGTCTGGGCATGCATAATTAGAAAACTTTGGCCGCACATATACACTGCAAGAAAAAAACATTAGTTTTGATGCAAACAATTTTTAAGTTTTAAAAAGACTACATAAAAATAAGTATTACCATTTTCAAAATTTCAATATGTAATTTATATTTAGAAAACTTTGGCCACACTGCAAGAAAACCATACTAATTTTAATGCTATTAATTTTATAAAAATTAAAAAATGTCGTTAACATATTAAATAAAAGAAATAGCTAAATATTTTATCAGAATTTCAAACTTGAATTTATAATTATAAAGCTCTGACCTCAATACACTGCGAAACAAACTGAAATTATTATTTAACTTAAATAAAAAACAAAAATAAAAAAAAGTATACTTAATAAATAAAAGCATTTCAAAAAGAAAAACTTAAATAAAAATTTCTCTGATTTACTCAGATAGTTTTCGCGCAGTGTAGAGATAAGTCACAATTGCTGTGCGTGATCCGAAGTGACCAACGAGTACACAAAGTTCCAGCCAAGATTTATGCAAATTAATCCGGGGCAGCACGACAATGTGTCGTTATCTTTATAAATCAAAGGGAATTACAAGATGACCCTCGGCCCCCACTCACGACATACCTACATGCTCGGCATAGTTGCCAGGATGAGGCCGAAAACTGGACAAAAGGATGCTGGCACATATTTTTAATGATTTATTTCCAATTTAAGCTAGATTTCGTGCTCGAAATACTACGCCTAATGGCTTAGGGCACAGGAGAGTGGGAGAGTGGGAGAGCAGAAGAGACAAAGCGAGATCTCCGGCCACTGCTCCCTTGTGTCTTGGTGCTGGTGTGCTAATATGCAAATCAAATTGATTGCACTCCCCTCGACCGAGGGTCGCCTCGAATCCTTTCTCGGCGTTCCGTCGCATAAATCTTGTATAAGTTGTCGCTGCTCGCAGTCAATATGCTAAATCAGCAGACGCCTCGAGCCTGCACGGGTTGCCATGCTGCCCAGCCTGGGGTTGGGCAGAGCTGGAGGGGGAGCCGGAGCTCTCTCATGGGTTGTTTGGACAGCTGCTGAGACATCTCAATAACGCGTCGACATTCCGAAGACGGCAGGAAGGTCTTCGACTATGTGCTTGCAAATCTTTCGAGTTTTAATCAATACGATTAAAACGTTTCATTTACCAATGCTTGCGTCTAACAGTTACACTCATTTGTCTGCTGGGCAACTGTCCGTATATCTGTCTGTCCTTCCGTCTGTTAGTCCGTCTATCTAAATATCTGTCTATATATTTTTTGTCAGTCATTCTGTCCGTCCATCTGGCTGTCCAGCTGTTAGTTCGTCTATCTAAATATATGTCTATATATTCTTTCTTTTGGCAGTCATTCTATCTATACATCTGTCTTCGTGTCTGTCCGTCTGGCTGCCTATCTCAATATCTGTCTATATATTGTCCGTCTGAGCTTACACGCCCGTATGTGGCTGTCCGTCTGTCTGCTTGTCCGTTTGGCTGTCCATCTTTATATCTGTCTGTCTGTCTATCTTAATATCTGTCTATATATTCTTCGTCTGACCATGCACTTCCGTCTGTCCCTTTGTCAGTCATTCAATCTGTGCATCTGCGTAGCTGTCCGTCTGTTTTTCTGTCTGTTGTTCTGTCTGTCCGTCTGTTATTCCGTCTATCTAAATATCTGTCTATATTTTCTTCGTCTGACCATACACGTCTGTCCTTTTGTCAGTCATTCTACTTATACATCTGTCTTCGTGGCTGTCCGTCTTTCTATATGTCTTTCTGTTAGTACGTCTACCTAAATTTCTGTCTATATACCATATTCTTCAGCTGACCATGCACGACCGTCTGTCTTTTTGCCAGTCATTCTATATGTGCATTTGTGTGGCCGTCCGTCTGTCTATCTGCCCGTCATGCAGTCTGTCCATCTGTTAGTCGATCTGTCTATATATATATTTATCTAACTTTATGTCCTTTATCTTTCCATACACGTCCATCTATCTGTCCGTTTGTAGTTTATTCTATCTATGCATCTGTGTACCTGGTTGTCCTTCTATCTCGCTGTCTGTTAGTTGCTCTTTCTAGGTATATATATCCATCTGTATATCCTCCATCTGCCTCTATATCTTCTGATATTAAAAACACTTCAACGTTCTGCTCGATTTGATTGAATACCGCTTTTATTTACTCCCATATGACTGCTGCCGACTTTGCTAAGTTTCAACTGGACTTGCCCTGCTTTACTGTACACCTGGTACTTGAATTCTACCGAAAGCTAACAAATCAGCATTCTCTGATTCTGTCTATATGCTCTATTACGCCAATTAGAATTCAATATCCGTTTATCTCAGCTTCTCAACCCATTCAGCTCATCCAATTCTCCGTCTAGCTATGGCTACGAACCGGTTTCGCTTAGCTCAGCTCACCCCGGCGTTACGCCTGTCATATCCGCCGACTTGCCCTAAGATTTATAGTGTGAAAGGCAAATAGCGCGACGGGAGAAAGTTGCGACTTTCCACTGGCCGAGAGGCAAGACAATGCAACTGCCCGATTATGAATTACGAGCCGGCGCATGAGGAGGTCCTTCAACCGAATCGAACCTAAGCGAACCGGTTCGCGTTCTACCGGAGCATCCAGGCGCTCGATCTATTCAGAGTTCGACCTGAAATGGCGCTAAATCAAACGCGCAGACATCGTCAGTCAACGTTCGGGGCGCTATAAAAGGGATTCTGATGCCTGCGGGCAAAGCATTTTCCACATTTCCACAGTTTCCATAGATTTCCATTTCATGCCCATTGAATGCCCGAGCACTAGACTCGGCCGAGGGCTGACGGCGACCGTCGGCCGTTGCAAATTTGTCAACGGAGCCGGGAAATGTCAGCGCGATAAGCGGGACGAGTTTTATCAGACTCGCATTCGCATTCGGATAAATCACTCGCACGTCGTCCAAATGAATATTTTCTCTTAGTTTTTCTTGTCTCAGTTTTTTCTATTGTGGCCCAAAAAACACACACATAAAATTTGATATTAGTTGGGAAGTGTATGCAAACGAAAGTATACCCTGTAAGTGCTTTTGCAAATTGACTTTGATTGAAACGCAAATAGTTATAGAAATATAAGTCCAACTATTATAAAATGCTGTAAGAGTTTTGTTTCTTGGATTTTTTGAATCCAAATACACTTAGATATGATATAGTCTGCTTTGATCTGGTAGTATATATAATAATTTAGGTTTGCAGCACTCTGCAAGAAGCATCTGCGACCATACACGTATTATTTTGATCGATATCAATATTCAAAACGATCTAGTCGTGTCCGCTTGTTTGTCCGTCTGTCCGTTGCATGGTATAAAAAGTGTGTGCAACCTGCTTTAGCTTATTTTGAGATATATTATATAGTTAATCATATCTCGATTCTATATTCTTCATGATTGTTACTATAAATATTTTTGTTCAGGTCTAAATTGTGAAATTTGAAAAATACTCTAAAAAGGCGATGCTTTATACCATACTGCACAGTTTGAGATCATCAGTCGATTGAGCAGGTAAAATATTACATATTTTTTGTATGAGCTTGGCATACCCTGCCTGCGGCGCAACTGCAGGGTATCGAGAAACAAATTTGGCCATCAAAAAACGCAATAAAAATGATGCGCCCGAAGGAGGCGAGCGTGGCCAATGGACAAGTTGTTATCGTGCTGAATTTGTTGTGCCTCTGCAAGATTAATAGTTGGTCCAGGGCGCACGATGTCCAAAGTCTGGCCATTAGTATGCCAGGCAGTTGGCAGTGGCCCTGTGGCCACTCCCCACCCGGCACTCTTTTAGTACACTATTTGCCAAAAATTTGCGGCCTATTGTTGTGGCGAATATTTGAAAACTGTTGCCATTTTAAAACTGCCCCGCCCCAGCCGCAGACTCCGCCCTACCATTAGCCAACGGTACATCTGTTCAAATATTATCTCGAGAAGTTGTTTAGGATGCACAGCGCCGACCAAATCCATTGACAACCCATTGACGTGCGCATCGGTCACGCTCGCCGGCACGTCCAGGAGGGGAGGGGGCATTGGTTGTAGCAGCATAAAGGAAACATCATCACAAGCGATTTGACAGTTGCCACAATTTATCATAATTCAATGCATGCCATATCCTGTCAATCATCGGCGCATCGACGAAGGGGTGAACCCCAGAGCACACATTAGCCCGATTTGCTGAAGACCCATTAAGGGGTTAGGGGTGTACGACAGTCGCACAAGTGACTTATGAATTATTCTTTACCCTGTCCGACTTTTTGTGTGTTCCCAAATCAGATTAGCCCCGGAACCCCTGCCACTCCCACTTCCACTCCCACCCGCTCTCAACCTCAGGCCACATGAAAGGGTCAACACAGCCGCAGGGCTTTCAGACGCTTCAAACGGAATCGACAATGCGATTGCCTCGGGCCCGGGCCCGCACCCGCAGCAGACGTGACCACCCAGCGATCTGTCCAGATCGGCCCAGCATTATCTTCTCGTTTCGCAGTTTAGTTTGTTCGCTTTATTGGTATTTCGTAACTTTATCGACTAATTGACAGCAGAATATACATGTCTACGTAATATATATAGTATTGTACTGTGAGTGTGAGTGTGTGTGTAGTATGTCTAGATGTACATGGGGTTTATGCAATTCGGGAAAAGTCGCCAGACCTTTGCGATAACAGAATCGTTGACGTGGCTAACATAGTAAATATAGTTTGTAAATTAATCACAACTTAGTCTGTCGCCGATAATTATAGGTCTATGGTGATATATGGGAGACCTATCAATAGGGAGGAGATAAGAAAAACTCGTGCTCTTCACTGTGCTTCGCAATCATGTCGAATTCGAACCGAACAAAACATTATTATATATTTATTGTTATTGGGACAAAAGAAATAACGGCACTTTAACGTTTCAGTATGATTTAATTATGGACTAAAGTTGGCAAAATGCATAGATAACAAAATACTAGAGATGACACGATAGTTCTCTGCAGCGGATGCGAATGCGGATGCGGACGCGGATGTTGACAGTTAATTTATAGTGATCGTGTTTTTCCCGAGGAGCACAGTAAAAACTACTTTCAATGAGTACGGAAGTGGGCGACGGGGGGCGTGGCACCTTAGAAGTTGTTCTTGTCGAACAGGAACTCGCCCAACTCGCCGTGGGTGTTCTTCATCTTCTCCAGCGTGGTGATCTTGCCGGCCAAATCGCGTTGGCCCGTCAGCTGCTCCTCCAGGTACACGCCGGTCAGGTAGTCCACCAGATGGTAGTCGTTGTCCTCGCCGTCGCGGGCGGTGCCCTCGCAGGTCTTGATCAGGGCTCGAATGGACTGGGTCACCTCGGTCTCCAGCTTGAAGGCATCCTCCAGAGCAGACAGGCCGGTCCACTTGTGCACCTTGACAGTCTGCAGGGACGAAGCGAGAAGGAGTTAGGAGTAGGAGTTAGAGTCAAGCAGAGAGCATAGTGGAGCTGCCCCTAAAGGCAGGGGTGGAGGCAGGACACTTACCGGCACATTGATCAGGTTGTTCACGGTGTCTGTCAACTGGCCACGCATGGACAGGTACTCGACCAGCTTGGAGCCGTGCTCACGCTCCTCCTTGGCGGCCTTGAAGAAGTGCTCGGCGAAGCCCGGACGGTTGATGGTGTCCGTGGAGAAGTAGGCGGCCATGGCCAGGTACTGGGTGGAGGCGTAGATCTCCTTCTGGATCTGAGCCCGCATGGCCAGGATGCAGGGCTCGTGCATGTCGGGCCAACCGCTGAAGATTGCATTCGTCTTGATGTTGCCTGTGCAAAGCGAGGGGAGAAGGGGGTAAAAACGTTAGACATAACCTCAAAGTGGACTAGACACGGTACTTATTTAATCAAAACACCTACACGTAAGTGGACTTGATTCTTGCGTAATTGCATCATAAGCTGACCCGAATGCATTCCCATTAGTATTCCTAGTCTTCTTCTGATTCTTCAGCTCCTGCACCACGCTCGACTTGCTAGCTAAAGGGTTAGGTGGGGGAGGGAGGGCTGTCAACACAGACGAGTGTGCGAGGTTCTAGAACAACAAATGCGCTGGCAAAGCCAAAGTGCAGTTACATTTCCGATTCGCCTGCCCACTCTCAATCTCAAGCTGGCTCTCTCTCACTCTATCTCTCTCTCTCTCTTTTGGTACTTTTTGTGGTAGCGTGCGCAAGTGTCGCCATAGTAACGGCATTTGTTTTGGTTGTGTGCCGTGTGCAAAAGTTCGCGCTCTCAACTCGCGCTATCTCGCTCGCGCCGCCACAACCATGCTTAAGCTAAACACACTTTGTATGCATTTGTGTGTGTTGTGTGTGTTTGAAAGCCGTGTGCAAAAGCCAATGGCAACAACAAAGCCACAGAGCGGACTTGAAGCTGCGCGTCTGCTTTATATAATATAATTAAATAATCTATTACGCAATGAAATCGAGCTACAGGCAAATCTAAGCTGGCAAAAACATAATTGAGTTCATATTAATAAAATTCACGAAATTCCCACTGTACTGCTGCTGCGAAGAGAGCGCGCTCGCTGCAGCAGGCATTTGTGCACAAAGAGCAGTGAGCACGCACACACACATGCACACAAGCAGACGTGCGCTCTCTTTATGCATGCGCGCGCTCTTGCTAGTGCTGCTCTCTCACACACGCTCTTTGTGTTTGGCCTCAGCTCACGCTCTGTCTCGCTCGCTCGCTCTCAAAGTAAATTGCGTCGAAATTTATTGGTTTTTCCAGCGTATTTTTGTTTTGTGTAAACATTTATAACATTTACAGCAGCTTCTGCCTGTAAATTTACTTACATTTCAGCTTATCGGCCTGCGCCTGGTTGGCCAGGGCCAGCACGGCCAGCAGGCAAATACTCGCAATTGCTTTCACCATGTTTGTTCTTCGGGTTGTTGTTGTTGTGGTTGCAGTTGTTGTTGTTGTCTTTACACGAAATCACAGAACAAATTGGAACACTTGCAGTTAGAAAATGAATTGAGTCGATGCTTTGAGGGCAGCACAAATGAGAATGAAGCGTTTCGATGCGTTTGCCAATGTTAAATAGAAGTTTCGAGTCGCCCAGTTATCTGGTCGCCTGTCGCCTGTCAGTCAAAGCTGCCTTTACACACACTGGCATAGAAGGCGAGGCTTGCTTTTGCGCTGGCTTCAATTGGGCTTTGGAATTATGCCGCCGATTTAGAACCTTCCGGTACCTTATATTGTATATATATATCTGGATTCCTATGCACTATCTCGGAGCACGTTCAACCACTGCTAATTCTTCGCTTTGTGAATTCAAACTGTCGCTGCTCGTGTCGGGCCAAACACTTTTAAATGCTTCGACGCTGCCAGCGCTCTCTCGCTCTCTCTCACTCACACGAAGAGCGCAATGGCTGTTTGCGTTGCGAGTGTGTGTGCGTTTACATACATGTACAGTGCGTGTGAACGTCTGTGAGCGGCCTGTTATCAATTGAATATGCTGTCGCTGTTGTTGTTGTTGCTGCTATTGTCGAATTGATAATTTAATATGCCAGTTGATAGGCGTACTTAATTTACAGTATTCCTCTGTACTTCCACACGTCCTCAATAGAAATCCGTCCCTAGCGACATTGCTACAACAACAGTATCAACAGGCAATATGGCCGCCCAACGGCTGAGGCTGCTCTTGAGTCAGCTGTTCTTTGTTACAGCTGCAGACCGTAGACTAATGGGGTATATTGGTGGTCAGCGTAACAAAAGAGTCGCTATCTCGTTGCAGGCTCAGCGATTACTTAAAAGCCCTAAATCATTTTTTATATAGACAACTGAGTTGAACGGAACATGTAGCAATCATTAAATGCAGGCGTTTATTGAACTTTTGTGCATATTTCGCGCATTACAAGCCATACAGGGTGTAGTGCAGTGCATACACTCAAACAAGCTGAACTTGTTTTCTCGTGCGTTGTAACACGTCAGGGGTTGCCAAGTACTTTTTCCAAACATGAGTTCACCGTGGCGCTCTGATGACTTAATGCCTCACTTGACAGCAGCTACTAGCGAAATCAGGGATATAGTGCTATCAATCAAGATTCCGATTGACAATCGCCGCAGACTTGGCAACTAGCGACAGGTACTTGATGGCAGATAACATTCTGCGCAAAATGATAAGCCTCATTGATATCATTAAGTCGCATCAAACATAGGGAAATTACATGAAAAAATGTATTTAATTTAATATGAAATATCCAATATACATGGAACTGCAGCATGATCTGCAATGTATATAGTAAAATTGATAAAACGCCATTGACAGATAACGCAAGTCATTTCGGGGACTTTGAACGGGCTGGCAACCCTATGGGGTCGTGCTGAGCGCAGTGTCTGAGTCACAAAGAAAACGCCAGAAAAACACAAACAACAACAAGAGAGCGCGCAGCCATATTGCTGGAGCCATGTTTGACAGACAACAAAATCCCAGCTGAGCGGCGGCGAGTGCAAAACAAAATACCCATACACTAAAACACGCATGCACGCATACACACTTGCGCTCGCGCTCACGCACACTCGCGCGCGCTCACTCACACTGGCACTGGCACAAGGCATAGAAACGAGTGAAACGCAACGCTATAAACAGCAGTTCACGATTTGCGTTCCGACAAGCAGCACGTAAGAAATATAAAGGCAGAGCTGAGACTCGAAATAAGCACAGTTATTCGGGAAAATTAGCAGTAAGTGTTAGTTCCATTGTTAGTTAATTGCTGTGACTAGTGCAAAGACAAAATTAATAAACAAACACAAATGATTTTAATTCCTGCCTTGTTCGAAACTCTTGCGGGAGAGTGAAGTAGAGGGAGAGAGAGAGAATGAGAGCAAGAGAGTGCGAGAAGGTTCAGGAAAACTCTACGACGCAAAAGGCGTTTTGTTTTGAGTCGCATTACCCACTGAGCGATTCGAATTTCGAATAAGTCTAATTGTGAAATTCGGTTCTAATTCTAGCAGTATATACTACAAGAAAACAACAACAACAACAAGATGAAATATTTCATTGCAATCGCCCTCGTTGCGGGACTCTGCGCTCTTGCGCAGGCCGAAGACCAATACTGTCAAGTGGACGTGCAGTCTGCCTGCGGCACCAACAGCAACGGTGAGTAAAGAGAGCGTGCGAGCGCAAGAGCGCAAGAGCGCGAGCGTGAGTGTGTGTGCGTTTAAGAGAGAGCGTGCGTGTAGCCTAAGAGCGAGCAGCTCCTTCCGTATTTAACTGTAACTGTAACAGTAATCGTTGATGTTGTTTGCCTCTGAATATATTTATATTTTCCACAAAATGCAAATAAACAAGCGCTCATGGCCTTTTTCACAGATGAAAGTAAGCGTGAATATATATCTTAATATATATATCTGTATATGACTTCCTGAAACGCCCAACTGGCCCGCACCCAGACTAATAATAAAATCCCCCTTCCCCGCCTTGGCTGGCATCTCCCGCAGGCGAAGTGAAGCACTGTAACGCACGCTATGGCGCCATCGGACACCTGGAGCACAAGATGCAGGACTACATCCAGCTGCAGATGAAGAAGTCGTACGAGTACCTGCTGCTGGCGACCCACTTCAACTCCTACCAGATGAACCGCCCTGGCTTCCAGAAGCTCTACCAGTCGCTCTCGGATCGCGCCTTCGACGACACCATTGCCCTCATCAAGCAGGTCACCCGCCGCGGCGGCTCCATCGATCTGAGCAAGCCCCACGGCCAGGGTGTCGCCAATCCCCCGGAGGTGCATCTCAACGAGCTCGAGTCGCTGGCCCGTGCCCTGGACAACGAGAAGGAGCTGACGCAGAACGCCATCCATGTGCACACCAGCGCCACCCACGGCAGCACCCAGAACCGCGAGCACGACCCCGAGATGGCCCACTATCTGCAGGAGAACTTCCTCACCAAGCAGGCCGCCTCAGTGCGCCAGCTCTCGGGCTACGCCAACGATCTGTCCAAGCTGGTCAGCGTGAAGGAGCCCTCGCTCTCCGTCTACCTCTTCGACGAGTATCTGCAGAAGCAGTAAGCTGCTCGCTCTCCCTCTCCCTCACCCTCTGCGTCTATCTCTTTCTTGCCTGCAGCTGCGTCGGCGAGCCTCGACGTTATCAGAAGTAAATGCTCCACGCACTCATCATTTCGCGTAATTCTCTAGTATTACAGTTACTCCAAAAACAATACACACACTTCCCCCCAATCAAATTGTCATCCGAGTTTTAGTAAATAAATCGCAGCGCAGCAGCAGCAGCAGCAGCAACAGCAACAAAGAGCAAAAACAACTGATTTGCAATCGCTTATTATTTCACACACACACACAAGCATACACGCACACACACTCTCACACTTACTTGTGATAAGGTTTAAGTCAGCTGCAAATGTATCTATAAATTATGTTATCGAGTTAAATAAATAAAAGCCAACAAAACGCAGACTCTTGTTTAGCCTCGCAGATTAAGTCGGTGCTTGTGGTTCTATATATATATAGTATGTTTAGATATATTACGGTACTTTATACTGTAAGACGTCTGAGCAGTCTCAGACGATTCTGCCGCTGTTTGCTTCCCTCTTTGCAGCTGATAAGCCCCGCCAGGGGGAGTACTTTGCCTTGGTCAGCGCTAAACATTGAGCTTAATTTGTTGCAAAGGCTCCCCTCCCGCCAGATAAACTGGGAGACTTGTGGCAAACATGTGGGACCTCTCCATTGGCCTATCTCTCTGGCGACTCAGACTTGCGCGTATTTACTTTGCGTGCTCGACAGCTCATAGCATGGATCAGGTATAAAGTATAAAGTCTATTTAAGACTTTTCTATATCAAGTTTATCGTACATATGTAGACTTCTAGGAAATTGAGATGACAAAATACTGTAGAATAGTGGAAACTTTGAATAGGTATAATATTTATTATATTTCGAAAGTTATGAAATAATTAGGTCGATAGATGATGGCTAGTTAGATGTATAGATAAATTATTATATGCATGATGGTATATGGATCTATTGATAGGTCAGCTGATGTATGTATGTATGAATAGCTAGATGGATAGATAGCGAGACAAATACTAGATACACAGATGAATAAATCGCATTATGTGCTAAATTTTATAGATTTCCATGAGGATGAAATACTTAAGATAAGTTAAGAAAGATAAGCTTCGAAATCTATGTTCCAAACAATTGGGGGTCTTAAGCTATATAAAAACAGATAGATATACGATTATGCAAATTTAGAACATGCAAGTATAAATTGAACTGATGTATATAACATTTTTTTTATGGACTGATAATAAGATATATAATTAAATAGATTCATGAGTATTTGGATTAATCGATGTACAGATAGGACAGCTAGATAAACGAATATGCGAATAGATAGATATGGATAAATGAATAGATGCATGCATAGTTCAACGGATAGATATATGGATCGTTGGATAGATTGAGAGCCAGATAGATGCATAAATTGATATACCCATGAATATAGGTATAAAGATAAATATACAAGAAAATAAAGATAAATGATAATAAATAATATTAATATAAAGAAAGATGGTAAAGTTAATGAAAGAATACAATCCAAAGACACATAGGCATAGACAAAAATGGAAACTGAAATTATAGACATAAGCTTCTACCAATATTTTATACATTATAGTATAGTTTTCCCCAGCAGTTGATAACACGTCATGTCGTTCGTGCCGCCAGATAGGCGCATTATCAGAACAAATTTGCCGTAATTTACAGTGAAACTTTGGGAGCTTTCTAATTCCCTGAGGGCGGACAAGTGCAATTTACGACGAGTTGAGTGGATTCGAGTCTATTGCATCGCGATCTGCGCGAAAGACCCGCTGGTCTCTTATCAGTTAGCAGCTTGCTTATCTGAAGAGCACTTCCCACTCGAGTTCAGGCCACGGCACGTTCCTGTTGTCGTCCGGGAAAGTGCGGGAGGACGTCATCGAATCAGTTTTATCGCCAGTTGCACACGACTTGCTCGGACTCAGGTTCCGGATAAGTGGAGTCCATGCTCCGGTGTGGCCATCTTGACAGCTGACTAAGCTGTAGATTCATCGGGTCTTACGTAACTCCACTCCCCCCCAGCCTTCAGCCTAACACTGACGTGTTTCGTCGGCGAACTCGTGCGCAGCGCAGTTTCCTTATCGCGTTCTCGGATGCGTTTTGCAATAATATTTGTGAATAATCGTACTGAGACTGGGCATCATAACAACATGACCAGGCCTCTGGCGTCTCCTCCCCTCTCCGTTCCCTTTCTCAGTCACTTTCCTACTGTCCCTTTCTAAGTATTGAGCCCAGCCACGCAGCAGATCCATTTATCAATTAGTGACGCCCATTCAATGAGCGTTTTATGTGAGTGTGAGACGGTGTGTGTTAGTGTGTGCGTGTGCGTGTGACTCTATGTGAGCCTGTGTGTGCCTGTATGTGTTTACGGGCCACTTGCACGTGAAATGCACGTCAATTTGGCATTTTAATGTCTCGCATTTGTATGAGGGCAAAAATAACTACACTGGCCAACAAGGCATTAAGACCTAAAGTTATAATTAAAATATCAGAAAAATGTATTTAGAAATGAAAGACGATTAACATTAACGATTAGCGTGTTTAATTCTTAAGCACTTCATTGGAGAAATTCAAATTATTTGAAAAAGTAGTTCTTTTTCGGATAAAGTGCGATTTTTGTATAAGTCAAAATTCTAAACTACAAACTTTTGTATTTTCAAATATTATAATCTGTACTACTTATGGTTTTTAATATTTAATGTTTCAGCTGCTGAAAAATTAAAACATTGAATCTCCTTTGAAATATTGCAATTATTATTTAAAATATAACATACACTTGAAATTTAAATTTTATATTTAAAATTTCAGACTTTTCTGTAATTTGTGAAACAATTTCAGACTTCTCTAATTGTTACATACGTTTTCTCTATAAATTTTATAATTAAAGTAATTTTTAGTTGTTTTATAATTTAATGAAAATGAAGACAAGGTATTTAAATGTATTTTAAAATTATAGTTTTAAGTTTAAATGTGACATTTCAAGCTTTTCCATTCGCTAAAATAGGTATATTTATCTTTTATATAATCGCACTTTCTGGTTCAAGCCAAGCGCGCATCGCAATCCTGTTGCCCAGTGTTATTTGCTCCAGGCTCATAGGTCATCAAAATCCTGGTAATAACCGCGTGTTATGCTGTAATTAGAATATGACAGGCAAACTAAACCGAAACCGAAACTAAAACCGCAACTGAAACAGAAAGAGGAACAGAAATCGCATGAGAAACTGAGACCATAAAGGCAATGGGCATCATAAAAGTTAAGAGCGCGATTATGATACAATGCGAAGGGGCATATGGGACTCGGGACTTCATCTCGGACTCGGCCAGCTCGTGCAGTGGTCATTAAATATTAATCCACTTAATATTAATTGCGCTGATTTGCGCAGCGAGCAGGAGGCATGAGGGCGGGGCTCGTAGTTTCTGGTAATTGCGGTCATTTTGAGTGCATTTATCAGAGGGTTGTCTCCAATGGGGCGAGAGGGAAGTGTGGTCTACCAGGCCCGACCACGTCTATGATATTTCTAATTGTTTGGCCTTAAGCCGACGCACAAATTGCGCCTGCTTAAACCCTTTTTAAGTGCCACACATGGTCGTACCCTGCCCCATGCCCTTGCCCCTGCCCCTCGCCATTGTTCCTATTAATTTATGCATTTTAATAAACGCGCCAAGCAATTACGACACATTTTTTGGACCACCCCAAAACTAGTGGCACGACCTGAAACTATTTTGGCCCCGGCGAGGGCGCCAGCTGCTCTCAAAGGATCCGCTCCTGTTGCTTCTCCTCTCTTTCCCCCCGCTTGTTGTTGTAGCCATTATTATTTTTGGCATGCAGACAAGGCTCATATCAATTTATGACGTGCGCGTGTGTGTGTGTGTGTGCGACTGCGTGTGTGTGTGTGTATGCAAAATAGCAATTTAATTTCGTTTTATTGCAATGCCATTTGCAGGCACTGTAGGGCAGCTGTGCCCTGCCGACGACCAATAATAAATAACCCTTTCGTTCTCTCCACAGTCTGTGCTCCATTCTCCTCATTTAGTATTCGAAATTTTAATGAGTTTCTCACTTTTAAAAACCTGAAAAATCTTCGAAATATATACAAGACTCTTGGAAGGTTGCCGATCTGGAAGCTACTTGATTCCAAAACTAGAATATAAAATAATTTACTATACAGTTTCATTTACAACTTGATTGATTGATTGATTGATTGGCCATATGCAATTTGGTCACTGGCATTTCAATCATCATGTAATTAATTAAATTTAAAATTTGAGCTGAACGATGTCTGAGGGTTCTACATATTTTAAGCCAGATTTTTGATTGAAAGAAAAGAAAAGGGTATTACGGATTATCTGAGGTAGCATAAAGGTGCAATTTCGATTATATTTACAAGGAGAATAACCAAAAGCTCCTTATTTAGAAAAGCATATGCGTTACGAGCTTTGCTCTATGACTTCTTGAGTGTGCTCTGCTCATCGGGAAATTAAAGCCATGTGAATTGGAGTTCAAAGGTCTGAGAAAGTCGCGAAGTGCTCAGAAATGGCAAGCCCGATTTCCGCTGAGGGGGCTATCAATCATAAAATGATGTATAATTTTAAAATAAACAATCTGGCAAAATAAACGAGGATTTCTATTCCCCTGACAGTCACATTACTCTCAGAATATATACCTATAGTCAAGTCTCGTTCATTGATTCACCATAAACCGATTTGCATAGTCAATCACGCACTTTGAAATCGATATGTCGAAATTTGCCGAAAAGAGAAACCGAAGGCGAACAACATCCATTGGGATTGAACGATTAGCGAAAGCAATTGAATCAAATACAGGCAGAATGTATGAGTACATATAATCGGGGAAAACCGGCCTAATGCTTTTCCCATTTGAAACGAGCCCATTGATAAGACCCTTTGTTGTTTTTGTGCCTTCTGCCTTCTGCTTTGTTGTGTTGTTTTTGCCCTAATGAAACGATTTGCGAATATGCACGTACATATACGTATGTATATAGTACATAAAGGTATATATAGTACTTTGTCGTGGTTGCAAATGCAACCTGAAGCCGCGCTGATTCGGCTGCTGATTCCGATTGAGATTCGGCTTGAGATACAGTTCCACCCCAGGGCGAGGCAGCTGGCAGTCAATTTGAATAAATCCACTTTTCAAGGTCAGTGGGTAAAACAAGTTGCGAAATTTAAGCGCACCCTAATGCGAAATAAACAAAAACAATACCTAGGTAAGTCAGTCAAGGCTCTGCGAAGATCTAGCTAGGATGAACCACGAGATACCCTGTAACAGTTACACTGAATTGAAATGAACTGCGGTAATAGAGCATAAGACTATAATCTATATAGTAAAATATAAGATAATATAATTGATAATATTTGATCAATATGAAATTGACGTTTATAATATTTGGGCAACTTTTATGGTCAGGTATTTGGGGCATAATATTGAAATAATTCGAAATTCTCGATTTTCTTATGAATGTTTGAAAAAGAAAAGAACTTAAAATAGTTGAGTTACCGCTTTTATTTCTAGCCAAGCAAATATTATATTAATATATATATGAATTATATAAAATATTGGAAATTTCACAATTTACAATATTATATTTATTTTACAGCAAAAAAATATATATTTATAATTTCAAACATATATATATTTATATATACAATATATAGTAGATAATTTGTTACGTTGGAATGTAAAGTCAAAATGATTGAAAAATGTTGATTTCTAGGATTAGTCCCAGTAGAGATAAGCTCTGCATTTTTCAGTATTGTTATCATTCTCACTTTCCTAGGCAACTTTGGAGCTGTCCCGCCACTGCTACAGGGTAGCGCGAACAACCCCGTGTTGTCGCATAGGGTTGCGACTGTTTTGTTGTTGCCGCTCGGCGATTTCAACCGGAAATGGTCAGAAATCGAAAGAAGAAACCTGACATGTGGCCAGCCGAACGCGTTTGCGAATTTGCATACGCACATTGCGAATATGCAGAAGGGTCGACACACCAGGAGAAGGAGGAGGAGAGCAGCAGGGGTAAAACGAGAGTTCTGGAAGACATCCCGCTGCCAGCTGCCGGCCATGCGTAAGCATCGCACGCGCCGAGTGGCAACTGTACACGGCATAAGGGAGGCATAACTCCCACAAGGCTATATGTATGTATGTCCTGTACCTATGTAAGTGTGTGTATGCCTATATATATTCACATCGTGCCTATAACTTGCAATGAGCGTAACTTCGCTCGGCGCACTCAAATATTTATGGCGTATTCGCCCGGCGCACTAAATTAAAACTCAATAAATCATAATTTGCCTAAGGACGACCATCTCCTTCTCTCCAGCTGGCTGTCTCTCTCGCTCCGCCTGGGTCCCTCGCAAAGTTCGATCGAAATTTCATTAGTGTCTGCCTTTTTGTTTGAGTTTGGCATTTCGCTTTGCAATTATCCTTTCGCAATTTGCCGCCATCGCCATCGCCATCCGTTGGAGCTGCAAACTTTGCCACTGCAGTTTTCCGCTTGCTCGCCACGTTCCCTTTTCCCCTTCTCCTCCTCGTTTTCGGTTTTACTTTCTGAGCAGATACGAACTTGGGATGTATGAGGCGGAACGAATGGAAAATAGTTTGCAGAAAGTTTGTGCTTGTTTTCAAACATTTTCTGAATTTTTAATACAAAAACTGTCTATAGTTTTTATAAAATTCAACAAAAGTGTAATATAATATTTTATTTTTTAGCTCGAGCCAATTTTCTAGGTCTATTATAGACTCTATTTTACTACTCTCACGATTGAAAGCAGAAGAACAGCATCTGTTTCGGCTTTCACGATTGAGCGAACTTTTCGTGTACCTGCTCTCACGATTGAAGAAGAAGAACAGTCGCTCGCTCATTTTCTCAAGATGCGCTCACGATTGAAAGAGAAAGAACGCGACTGAAGCCGGAAGAGCAGTACGTGCTTTTGCTCTCACGATTGAAAGATGAAGATCAAATCGTTTTACTGCTCTCGCCATTGAAAGACGAATTCGTGTACTTGCTCTCGCGATTGAAATAAGAAGAACAGCTGCGGCACTGCGCTCGCTCATTTTCAGAAGAAGCGCTCACGATTGAAAGAGGAAGAACACGACTGAAGTCGAAAGAGTAGCGCCTGCTTTTGCTCTCACGATTGATAGACGAAGATCAATTTATTTTACTGCTCCGCGAATGAAAGAAGAAGTCAAGCTCAAGTTTACTGCTCTCGCGATTGAAAGAACAGGCACAGCTCGGTGTGTTGTGCTCACGGCTGAAAGAGAAAGACCATCACGAGTTGCCATAACCGACGATTGAAAGAGATAAAACAGCTTAGGTACTGCACTCTCACAGCTTCGGAAGATGCGCTCACGATCGCCAGACCTTAAGTAGAGCCGTCCGTCAGTTGACTTTTACGTGTAGTGCAGTGCAGACGCGTTTTAAATAACTACTCCTCTACCTCGAGATCAGATCTGATACCTTCTTAGGACTCTGCTGGAAACGATGTTGAACCGTTTTTCATCTTTGTTGAACTCGTTGCAGTAAGGTGCAATTCACTTCTTATGTGAATGCACGAACTCTCCTACCAAGTTTGCTGGCTCTAGCTCTTGTAATAGCTGAAATCTATTATGAAATACAGACAAACATGACCAAATCGGCTCGACTATTGATGCTGATCAAGAATATATATACTTTGTATGGACTGCCACGCCTCTTTCTGTCTGTTACATACATTTTCACAAAATATTTAAATAATTCGATAATTCCTTAATTTTTCTAGGCAAATTCTTTTCTTTAGAAGACTGCACTGACAACGAGCTATAGTTATGTGAGTGTGTGTTAGCTTTAACTTTGACAAGTCGTTCCCGATATTATGATTTTCATTAGCTGCATTTTACGGCGCACACGAACGCACGCATGGCCAATCGCACACGGGAGCCCAAGGCTGGCGTCGGGCTCAATTTTCGGCCGTCTAATTAATTTTTGCGTGTCGCCAACGACCCTGTCGACTTGCAGCTAATTGTTATTGTTTTAACTGCCGTCGAGCGTGCCCCGCCTACTCGATTTCGCCCACTCTCATCAATTTTCGATGGCAGTTCTGCGGTTTCAAATTTGCCCGCAGCCCGCAGACACAGCAGACGCGGGATGCAGGCACAGAAGCCTGGCCAGGAAGCTGGTGCCAGAGCCGGAGCCGTAGCTGGAAGCGGTGAGTGAAGGGGAGTGGAAGACGAGGACGAAGATGTGTGTGCAGCAAGGCGAAAATTTGCGCTATAAACATAAAAATTAACGACGGCCACAAGTTGTAAAAGACAAAGGCATCCAGGGCAACCACTAGCGGGAGCACACCCCCGCCTCCATCACCCACAATCCTGCACCTCATCAGAACGATCGAGCGTCGCTTGGCCAACATTAAAATCTGTTTTTATGTGCCGGCCACACCTACCAAGTGCTGGTACGTGCCTCCCCTTCGGCTGATTAAAAATCAACAGGAGCTTCAAAATGACCGGAAGCTCCAACGGTTAACCATATAGACAGACATATATCGATACTATATCAATTCGATAGTTGGCGATATAAATCGTATAATATTTCTTACTTTAAGTTGGTCCATCCAATTAATTTTATATAAATATATATATAAATATAAATAAAATATACTATATTTTATTTATCAGAATTATCTTTGTTATGAGTCTAAAGCTTTCTTGAGACTTACTAAGCTTCCGATACTTAGTCATTGAATCAGTGTCACCACTAATACCAAAGGAGTTATCGAGATATATCTATATTCAAAATATAAATTACTATTTTTACACCTATCTTTTATCTTTAAATATAAGCTCGCAATAACTATCGTTGTTAGGTATGACAGTTTAGAAATATTATAATTCAAAAATTATAATATTTCTAAACTGTCATACCTAACAACGATAGTTATTGCGATAGTTTTGGGCTGCAGCAGCAAAGCAGACATTGACCCAGAATCGGACTTATTTGCTTATAATTATTAGTAGTATCAAGAATTAAGGATAGCCAACTATTGATTATTCTTCACTAGCGATACTTTACCATAATACTTCAATACTATCGAAACATTCAATATTTTAAAATGAGATCAAATTGCACTTGCGATAGTTTCACCATAGCATCGCTAAACCCGACGGTTAAAGTATGCAAGTGTGCAGCAGCAGCTAAGCAGCGCTGTATCGCTTTACTCAACTGGCCACGCCCCGTCCGCCCCGCCGGCCTAAGCCGATTATCCACGCTCCGAGAACGGCGAAAAGTATGCAACGGCGTCGGCAACGCGACGGAGACTACGGACGATATAAAGTGGCTGAATGACAGCGCGATTAACTCGCTGTAAGCCATAAACGCTGCGAGTGCACAGTACACGCCCACTCCCCTGTCTGCCGCCTCCTGCTGTAGCGACCGCACTAATTCCGTATGCATGAGCTGAAATGAAGAGCAATGCGTAACAAGTAAAGAAGGCTACAGTCCAGCTCGCTCGACTGTTAGATACCGTTCACCCAATTTAGTTGTTGTATTTCTGTCCGATTTATATGGTATGTAACAAATTATAATGGTGTTATCTACAAATGGTGCAAAGTTCGAAATTTTATTCAAAATTGATCTATACGGCTCTATTAACAGCTATATTTTCCCACAGATTGACAGACAGAGCAGCTGCACTCTGCTACTGCTGCTGTAAAAGAATATATATAGTTTGTATGGTCAGCCACGTCTCCTACTGCATTTTCACCAGACTAATATACCTTTGTTTTACCCATTTGCCATGGGTAAATTTGTATAAAAATGCAAAATTGGCGCTGGGCGGTGGGAGTATGGGAGGGCGGCGAAAACGCCTTGGCACTTAAAAAATCAAGCCAGACACTGGCAACATTTTAATCCATATTTCTTGCCGCCTGGCAGACAATTTCAACGATAATAGCGTTTCCTTTTTTCTTCTTTTTCATTTTTTTGCTGCTCTTCGCCTCTTTTGTCCTGCGTTCCCAGTGTGGATTACGCCACAACGTTACCCGGATGCGGCATCTGGCAGATGCAGACCCGCACAACTTATTGCAATTGTCGAGGCGGCGGCAGCGGCCAAGAGACGGCGCAATTATCATCATCGCGGCTATAAATCGGAATGGAGCAACTCGTTCGCAGCGCTGTAATTGTCGAGTTTGCGTTGCCATCAAAACAAACTCGACTTTCCTATAACGCATTTGTCCGGTAGTGTCGAACCTGCCAGGTGGACATTATCTTTCGAGCAGTATCAGGTCCTGAGAGCAACAGACAACGTAAGTCTCTAGCATAAGCGGAATATTCACAGTCCACTGTCAGGGGTTAGGGTCGGTTTGTACGATCCAGAACTATAATATATATTTTGCTATATACTACTGTGGGCAAAAAGTAAGGTGAACGTATTCTGACTTGATTTACCAGAGCGACTATACCGTTTGATCGGCTTAATAGCTTTTCTTTGGCTGTATTGCAGCTGATGTGATAGATACTTCTAGATAGGTACTTCTATACTATACCATACTTCAGTTGATAATGTTAATAAATAAGTAAATAATTATAAAATAATTTCCATAAATAATAATTTGACGAGTTTCGCATAGTTTCGGAATTTTCTTTATTCCAAAATCTATTGGTAATCCTGCCAAAGCGCTTGATACTCTGAAAGTATCTGTAAAGCGATATTACAAATTTTTGATGTTGAAAAATTTTGTGAAATTTGTCAGCGTAAAGCGATGGTGAGCATTAAGAGGCAGACTTACCCGGAAGCCAGAATTTCAATTTATTTGCACTCGATGGCATAGGGGGACTCAGACTCATTACATTCCTACACGTATATGTGTGCAACGCTTGACAACAGTGCGCGCAAATGCGAACGGACAGACAGCGCACTAGCTGGTATCGAGCTCTGGCCGAGCTGATTGAAAATAGCCAAGTTAATGCCGCAACTGTCGAAACTCTGTCAGCATTATGATAGCTGTGCAATGAACTCTACCAGGGCTGACGGCGAGAGGGTGCTGCCACGGCGGGAATGGGGCCCGGGCAGGGCCCCACAACAACAAAGGCCGCGCCATGGCGAAGGCACGTAGCGAAACTTTTCGAAACAAGATAAGCAGATTTACTTAAAGTTTCACCCAAAGTCGAGAATTCCCGACGTGTCGCCGCTGTCTGCGCTGTCTTTCGATGCCAGGCAGCACGTTGCAGATAGCGCCACCCGGCAGGGCGTGGGGCGTGGCACGACCAGCTGAAACCTGCAGTATGTACCGGGGCCGTGTGCATTCGATAATTAGAAATGCAACTGATTAGCAGCAGGAAAGGAAAGTCAGTTCCTCTGTCTATTTACACTGTCAGCAATATTGGAGGGTTTCATTTATGATATGATATATTGAAGAAATAATGCAATAATATAGTACTATACATTTTAAACTAGTAATAATTCCAATTATTTGTGAAAACTTTATTTAATTCAGTGCCAAATAAAATATTATTATGTATATACAAAAAATTAATGCAAGGGATTTCTAATATAGTTTTAGGCATTTTAAATTAGAAATATCTTCAGTTATTTACGAAAATCATTATCAATTAAATTCCAACCAAATTATAAAAATACACAAACAAATATTTAATAACTAATAAAATTAATTTGTTAATATAGCTTAATAATTTGTATTATCAATATCTTCAATTATTTTTAAATTTTATATATTTATAGTTTTTAAATAATTACAAAATAATATAATTTATTTAGGGTCTTCCGAAAGTGTTCCTACATTGTTTGCGGTACTCGTATGTGCAATCGAAGAGGCACCTAGAAGGCGCAATGAGGTTGAGCGACACGTAAATGCAATCAACCCGTGCTCACGTACCAATATCGAAGAACAGCCCCTTTCCCTCTATCGCTGCCCGCCCACAAGGAAGCCTCTCAACCCGTCGAACCTGTCACAGTCGCAAGTCTCACGGCAAAAATACTTTGCAGTCGTGCGAGGTACTCGTGTCTGTTTGAAGTGGATTAATCAGACCAATTGCGAGTGGCGTTGTCGGGGTCGGGGACTTCAGATCCCGACTAGTCCATTGGCACGTATCAGCCGAAAGCCTTTCATGTGGTCTCGGGAATTATAGCGATATTATAGCTCAAAATTTTGTCGAACGATTGTTCGTGTCAGAAACTTAACAACTTTTTTATAAAAAATCTATAGGTAATATATACCTTATATTATCAATTTGCGAACATAATGAATCAAAGGAATCAATAATTTATTAATATTATATAGAGTTAGCTGAACGAAAGTTAAAAGTCCCAGCAACACTCAGTGCCTGCAGCTAGACCCACTGCTGCACCCTTACACAAAGTGTGCGAGTACTTTTGTTGGTGACTGTACAATCTTCTGTGTTAATAGCTCGCAGTCGCACGCAGCAAATCAAAATAATTGCGAATAAAGTAACCGGAATCCAACAGGCCCTTTATCGGCACGCCCGCAATGCGATTTTAATAACCTTCTCCGAGATATTGCGTCGTTCAGCCCGAGGAGAGGGAGGGCAGACAGGAAATGTTTACGCTGGCAAAGACATCAAACATCTAAACGGAACGTTATCAGCGTGCGGCGAAAAAAGAAAGAAAAACAATAAACCAAGCGCGCTCGGCAATTGTTTCTGTGGCTTCTGTGGCCGTGCTAAGAGCAAACCGAACCGAGCCAAGGATGACATTAAGTCGAATAATAAAAGAATTTAACTCGCAATTTGATGGGTGCTTTTATTCGTGTGGCATTGCGACGGCCGAATAAAAACAAAACCGAGATGCAAGCCCCCGCGGGACACTGTGCGGTGTGCCAGAGTGGGAGTGGGACTAGAGAGATACGTTACGTTCTCCATGCCGATGACTGCATACCCTTGCAGTAAATATATATATGAGTAAATATTCATATGTATGTGTAGGATTTATATTTCGAGCTTGGACTGATAACTTTAAAATAAAAATATTTTTAAGAACAAAAACAAAATATAAGCAAATATTAAATTTAGTTAAGCAAATTATTATATTTTAAATTATATAAAAAAATAAATATTAATATATTTTACACTAATAAATAAATGACAATAATATGTATTGTATGTATTAGGTTGTCAAACAAGTCTTGCGGTATATTCAGTATTTTAATGTGGGTATATACATATGTGTAGAAAGTTATTAAACTTATATTTTTCAAGCTCGGACTGAACATTTTAAAATAGAAATATTTTTACGAAAAAAAAAAAAACAATAAAATATAAGCAAATATAAAATTTAGTTAAACAAAATATAATATATAAAATAATATTAAAAGGAAATAATTCAATAATAATATAATTAAAAAATAAATATTAACAAATTGTATTGGTAATAAATAAATAAAAATGCACTTTATATGCTGGAGTAGGTCTCTCCATGCGCGTTACATTCATCTAGTCGGAATGATTATGCCGGCTGTGAGAGTATTAAAACACCTTGAAGCGCTTTAATTTTTATGATTGCCCGCCTCCCACCACCTCCCACTGCGACTGTGCCAAATTTATGCAATTAGAAATTGATATTATACAATTTTGATGCGCTGCCGGGACACGCTCCGAGCGCCATAAAATGTCACTCGATCTCGTCGTGACTCATGTGCCAACTGCAGTTTTATGCCAGAATTTGCATTTTTATGCCACAATGCTGGGGGTCGCAGGTCGGCCAGCTCATTTATGGCGACCTCATCGCTGGTTTAGTGCGCATCATACTAGAGCAATCGGGATCCGAGCTGCACACAGCAAATTCGATTTTGAACAAACAGGCGTAGTAATAACTTTTATTAATCGTTTAATCCACACAACGCGGCGCGTACTGCGCCAGCTCCGATAAGTCCTCAGCTCCAGCGGGACGTGTGAAATGGCCAGCTGCAGGACGCGGCTGGAGCGCTGTCTATAGCCGCAGGGCTTAGGCGTGGACACAAAGTCATTAGAATACGCGGGCGGGGCATGAGTAGGAAGTTTATTAATTGGGCAATTCATTATGCCCAAAGACTTGGCAATACGCTCAAGAAGTCGCGAGCGCTAATCCTGCGGCTATATATACTACAGGAATAATACTAAATTGACAGACAAGTAGAATCTTCGTTGATTTCTCCAATGCAAAATCGAGAATAAATTGAAAAGTTTGAAAAATGTAAATGAAAGAAAGAAAAAAACTGAAGAGTAAAAACAACAAACCTGCTGCTGCCCTTCGACCCTTGAGCAACCTTACGCTTACCCTTACCCTTACCGGGCGCTAATTACGAATTCGGGGGTAATGCGCGCTAAAAAAATAATGAAATCATTTTAGCCGAGGGAGCGTTGCGGGAAATTGAAACAAATCTAATAAATGGAACCAAAAATGTGCGTACATCAAGTCGATGGGACTGAGGGGGCAAGGGGGACAAGAAGGAGGAGCTAAGTGAATGCTGCTGCACAAATCGAACTTTCACTTACAGTTCCGCCACTTTCCGGACGGACTCGCCTCGGCTACGGCACTTACAAAGGCAGCACACGTAATGAGATGCTGGACCGGAAACGGATACGCTTTGCTGCCCGTTTGCATAAAAATTTGCATAATTTTCTTGAGCAGTTTTGGGCCAGGGAAGGATTTCCAGGGGGGATTTGCATGTCTGCATTTCAAGTGAGTTTTTCCACTTTTTACGTAGCATATTTTTCGGTCTGCAATTAAACGTGTAATTACAGGACTGTTTAAGAAACCCTCGTGCCGGCTTCTAATTTGTTGTCATTGCAGTCCTGCCGGAAGTTTCGGCTTGTTTTCATTTGATTTTCGCATTTATTGTGACTCGCAGCTCTTCGCCCCGCGGGGCAGCAGCGTTTTTTTCTACTCAATGTTATTTTAGGATGATATTAAAGCGCACTTGGCGTCGTCAAGTTGAAGGTACCCTGTGGAGGGGGGATGCTGTACGCTACACTAATCTGCTCGTGTATCGATATCAGAGCAAGGGCTTTGTCTCCTGCAACTCGTCGCACTTAAGAACTCTCCGCCAGATACGCGAAAAATGTCTGACAAATTGTCTGAGACTTGAGACAACTGCAGCGGGCAGGGGGGGGGAACAGGAGGCGAACAAAGCGAACGGAAACTACAAAAGCTACGATATAATAAAAATGATTTCCTTAAAGCATCGCTGCCAGCGGAAAAGTGAAATTGGCAATGCGCTCGAGGAAACTCTATTAGTTTTGACTAGACAAAGGCGCCGCGACTCCCAGGGAGCTTCCTGCTGCTTCGGCTGCTGCTTGAATAGTTTTATGATTTTTATAGCATGTGACAACGGACAGGATATCGGGCCATCAGTTGATTTTTAGCGGCAGCTCGACTCATTTGCGATAGCCTAATGGCCGGCGCGACGCCAATCGAATGCGAAGTTTGAGGCGCCAAGTACGCTGCGAGGGTGGACCGAGCAATTAGGCCGAGCAATTGATGGCCTTCCTCTCGCTTATCACCGCTAATGGATGCCAAAGGGCAGAGCTCCGCATGGAGCCTGGCTTGGCATACGCCGAGCACCCTCTCTGTGATAGACTTACAGTAATATTCTTGTGTTTTCCAGCAACAAATGAGTTTATAAATTATGCTATCTGCATTTCCCATGTGCAGATCGCTAACGTCAAGCGTACTCGACTGTTGAATACTATTCACCAACCTTACATGTTCCATTTACCCATTGAAAGTGGAGGAAAACTAAAATTACCATTATCATTTATGTATCTTTATGTATGTGAGGAGTCGTGGCAGAGCATACCAAGTATATACGAGTATGACAAAGATTATCAGGTACAGTATGTATGTAAATCTATGCCTGATAGTCTGAGTAGCTTTTAAAATTTTGATGAATTATATGAAGAAAATTTCGACTTGATTTATGAGTTTATTAACTGTTTTTTTTTTTTATTAACAGTTCGATCAAAAACATTCAAACTATATAAGCATCACCAAGTTTTTTCTTTTCAAATTAATTGAATTAATTTTCCTGCATATTCTATATATATTTATCTATCAGAAAAAATGTGTGCATATATAATTTTGCTAGAAATAATGGTATAATGCTTTATCTCTTTATCTTTTTGCTCACCAGATGCGACATTTCTTTCTGTAGTTTGTGTTAATTAGGATTACCCGCAACTGCAATGAGGCCTCGAGTAGCAAATAAATATAACTGTTCATAGAGGAATTTTTACTGTCATACATCTTAGAGACGAGCTCAGGGTACACTATTGCGGTGCACTTAACTGTGCTGAAAATCGCAGAGCATTAGCCACGCGAAACTCTTGTAATTGGCTTTAAAGTTGCTCGTGACTCGTGTCAAGTTCCTAAGCACATGTCATGTGTGCGCGAGTGAGTATCTATGTGTGTGTGTGTGTGTGTGTGAGTGTGTGTGCGCGTATTTGTGCTTGTGACACGCTAAGCTTAGTTGCGAGTGTTTGCTGCTTTATCAGGGCTTTCAGTTTTCCCTCTTGTTGCAAGTGTCTACTTTTATGCACACTCATCCCACTGTCATGTCCTGCGAGAACGTCTGTGTGTGTGTGCTGTGTGTGTGTGTGCTGCAAGTGAAGTAGTCGTAAATCTTTTGGCCAAACAACGCACGCAGTGCGTCGCGTCTGCCAGCATTATAAATCATATGCAGTCAAGTTTCTCGAGAGAGCAGAAAGATACATGTATCTGAAGCTCGTGTATCTGCAAGTACGCGGCACTTTCACTGCGTTTCGACATGTGCATTGCATCTGCGGAATACCAGCCAGACGAGGCTGCATCTATCGGCAATTACAGTCAGATTTGCAGCGAGATTCCAGAACGGATTGGAACGGAATAAATGCAGTTATTTAGATGCATAGATACTTTATCACATTGGACTACATCTGAGCATTTCAAGATTAGACTTTGGCCTGATTATTATTATGCTTAATTCATTCAGTATATTCCATTCTCAGGCTTTATAAATTACATAAGAAATACCAGTTGAATACTAAACATAATGATAAACAAATATTTACTTTAGCATCTGATTGTGCCTTGCCAATTAAAATGAAATGAATTACTTTCCTTTATTCGACTATACCATAGTTTGGCGTCCCGTTGGACCCGACTTCAAGTGAAGCAATCACAACACGATGCCCTTCTCGATTAACCCCTTCGACAATCTCAGCAAACTTGAGAGGCGGGCGAAAACTATCTGCGGGTCGCACCCAAGAGACGCGCTGCCAATTAACAGTTTCATGTTTGTACGGCATAATTGGGTTGCGTGACATGAGCAAAAGGACAACGGCGTAGGGATGGCAATGGGTATGGGTATGGGATGCGGATGGGAGTGGGAGTGGGGATATGATAAACAAATAGCGTGAGCAGCGAAACTACAACGGAAACTATTTAAAGCAAACACAACGCACAGACTCGGCCACACGATGCGCCATATGCCAGATAATTATATGTACAGTGCTCGGCGTTTCAGATAAGTCTGGCCAAAAAATCAAATCACTCGCAAGCCATAAAGCTCTGAAAAAATAAAAGAAAATAGCTATATTTATACTATAAAAATACATAAATGTTATGATATTATATATTAAAATATAATATAATATAATAAAATATAATAATAGAATATAGTAAAATATAATTTATAATTTGGCTATAATTATTTGAACGAATTTATTAATTCAGTTCAAATGAAAAAAATTAGAAATTTTTACATTTTTGTGTTTACTTGGCTATTAATTTATATCATCATTATTATATGTATATATTATATAACTCGAGGTATGGTAAACCAATATCGAACAACACATACAAATTAATGCAGTTTAGTTAAAAAAAAAAAACATAAAAAATCAGAGACGAATTAAAAAGCAAATATTCCCGCTCCACGATCGGATTGAAGGAGAAGAGCGACTCTGGCGGGAAAACAGCTAACTTGACAACATTGGCGCGGGTAGTGCGTCATCATTCGCGACCACGAACAACCATCACCATCATCGTACTTGTTGTACTGCCAACTATCCGGCGGGCAGACGACGGGCGTTGCTAAAGTTATTAACGCGTCGTGTGGCGTCAATCAACTTGGGCCCGGGGCGCTATTTACATGGCGGAATTGCCGGGTCCAACCCCACGGAGTATTTGGGCTAAAAACAACAGAAAACGCAGAAAGCGCCGGTAGATTATGATTTCTGGGGCTGGTTACGAAATTTATGTTAATTTAATTGCGACACATTAAAATAGTTTCACGTGACGAAACCCGGCAAGGGTTGCGATTGATGTGTGCGCGTGTGTGTGGGCGGGTGTTGTGCTGTTGCCTGGTTAACCCAAGCGATTGTTTGCCTTCTGCCTTACCAATGCCCTTGACAAATGTGTGACTCGTCTTTAATTAAGTCCCGTTCCCATTCCCCTTCCCATTCCCGGTGCCTCAAGGTGCCTTGCCTTTGACATGCTCGAACTGCATTAACATCATTATCGATAGTTCGCCATTTGATATTCCCAGCCACATGGCACATCAAAGCCAGACACGCTGCTTTCATAATCAAATTTAAATTGGAATTCAGGCCCACGGGCTGAGCTCGTGTTTGCGCCGAGTCTGCAGTCTGCAAGTGAAAATGTTTTAAGTGCTGATGTTAATCATTCTCCTACCCGCAGCCAAAGCACGATAGTTCAGATAGTTTTCTTCAATCAAAAGGTGACTGGATCAATCAAGAGAGACCAACTTAAAGCAGTAAGTACGGCACATAATTAGAAATTTGTATTACTAGAGGGAAACTCATTAAAGGCAGAACAGAAGCAGAAACAGAATATTTAATAACTGCAGCCAGAAATTATTTATGTTTTTATTTTCGTCATTTTTCTGCAAGAATTTTGGGTTTTCATATGCGTATGTAATTCAGGCATTTCCACTTGACATTTCTCTGTCAAGCCTTCAGAATATGTGAATTTTGCGCAGTTTTCTATCCAACAATGAAATGAAGTTCGTTTTGTTCCCAAAAGTGGGTAAAAGAAAAATGTAATTGCTCAGCAGAATGGAAGAATATCTGCTAAGTAGCGTAGCCCGGGGAAGACTCCTTTCCTTTCATAAGTTGCGAGCCTTGGCAAATGTTTGTTTATGGCTGCGCAGTTTGTATTTATGGCCGAATCACGATGACAAATGTCAGATGTGGCAAACACTTGAAATGGACACCACCACCAGCCTGGGATATGCCATGCCCCCTGATCATACCCATATGCAGCAACCCCTAGACAAGGCATCACTTATGAGCCCAGCCTGGCGCAAACATTTTGCAAATATTTTGTCAGGCTCACAGGGAATGGGGAATATTTATCGCTTCGCTCAGCACATTACACACCTAATTTCTATATTAGTTTTGTCATTGGGCTCTTGACCACTGCCCAGTGTGCCGTCGGAGCGGAGCGTGAATATTGATACAACTTGATTGGATTCTTGTCACGCCCAACTCCGGTCATTTGTCAAGCACAGCCAGGACGAAGCGCAGCCTCACTATTATAGCATCTCTTGCGATTCCTTGTAATTTTTCTATCTGTAGTTCGCCTCATTTGAGGGAACCCCAAGCAACCTCTCCCTCTGCCCGTGCAAAGGGTTTAGCCTTAACAAATGATAGCGCTTTGCGCTGCAACAAAGCATTATCGATATTCATTGCCGTCGAGCAATGCCTAATCGTGCGTGAATAACAGTTATAAATTCGCAATATTCATGTCTATCGATAGCTGCATTAACACCAACAAGGCTATCGAACTTTTCATTGGAAAGCCATAAGTTTGATTTACGCGCATGGGCTGGCAACCCTGGCAGCTGTTGGTATTTCTTTCTAAGCTATCAGCTATCGCTGTAGACAATTAAAGCGCCAATAAATCGCGTGAAAAAAACGCACACAGCATTAGCACCTCATTACGAAAACGTGGCCGAAGCGTAGCAAGAATAAGAAGAACGCAGAACGCGTAACAACAGCAAGAAAGTTGAGAAAGCTACAGTAGCGCTGACTCGACTCTGAGATACTATTCACTTAGTTTTTCCTTTCATAATTCTTTCAAAACACTAACGACATGTAATCAAAACTTCTCTTACACACACAGGCCGTGCTCACTCATACAGTCAAATAAAACAGTCAAATTGTATAGAAAGTAGTAAAAAATCAAAATCTCGGTTCATACAGACGGATAAAATAAATCGACGCGTCTGTTGATGCTGATTAAGAATATATACAGTCTGCTCTAGATAATGCGGACAATTATGGGCCTTTACTTGGCGAATTATTACTGTTTCAGGATTATAAATTAATATGTTAACAATAAAAAAAATTTTATATTGTTATATTATATTATTATATTTGGAATAACAATTTGCATATAGTATAATAATAAAACGAATAAGCATAGCTGTTAGTTTTACAGTTTTCTGGGAAATATCAGGGATGTATGGACTGCTGCTTGAAACCATGAAAAATGGTTGGCTTCAAAATATAGTCCTGATTTTGGCGGTGATAATTGTCAAATATTTATTCTAACTTCAATTAATGCAAGGACTAAGAAGAAAGTATTCGGATTGAAGAGCTCAATAGAAAATAGTTTTTTACGTATTATAAGAACTACAATGAACATAATTTAAGTACATGTAGTACATGCTTTTCATAGTCTGCCGAGCCGCTTGCTGCCAGTTACACAGTACATACGCACAAAATGAATATACCTTACAAGCCATGTTCAATGAAGACGCAGCATTAAAAAACGCTGCTGCGCTGGACACGCTGTAAATTCGTTGATTCGATGGGGGGAATTTTATTGCTTTGAAATGTAATATCTTCTGGCCGTTCGCGCGCGGCGCTAACATGTAAACGCCGGCGCTAATCCGCAGCAGGAGCTGCAGGAGGACTGTGAGCGGCACTTAAGCAGAAGTCAGCGGCATGGAGAATGGGAGGAGCAAGGAGCAAGGAGCTAGAGCAAGGGCAAGCACTCTCGGGGGGGTTACGCGCTGGTCGACAAGTTTATGTTTTTGAATTGTTGCTTTTACAATTGATTTGCATTTGAAGTGGCAGCAGCGCAGGAACGCGCTGTCAGAAGCGCTTGATTTATGCCCTCGCCTCGAGTGCAGGCCAGGCCAGAGCGTGTAATTTATGCCAATTTAATTGAATGCGCCGCATATGAAATGCCCGCCCGACAGCCACAGCGACAGCGACAACCCGACCCCGGCGCCTCCCAGGGGAAAAGTATACTAGAATTGAATTCTTGAATTGCAAATGAAGAAATGAACAATTCCGAAATTCTTAAATTGTTAAACTGTTAAAATGTTAAGCTGTTACATTGTCAAATTGAATTCGCTGCTCATTAAAACGCGCGTCAGTCTCGCTTTCACTTTCAACCTGCAAAACCACTTAACCAAACATGCCACGCCCCCTCACACACACTCGCAGACACACACATAGCTGTGCCTGCCGCCATTTTGGTTAGCCGCAGCAACAAGAGCGACACGTTGCCGCCGCGCGGAAAGGGCCGTAATTAAGGCTATAATTTCATAATTTTGTAAATTATGTGCAGACATATGCAAATTCGACTGGAAACCCTTTGGCTGGCCATATGCGTAGCGAGGGTCGTCAGAGCAGTTGAGCCTGGCGATATTTTTCAATATTTATAGCGCGCTTATTTGGGCAACGTTTTATAATATTTTATTTAATTAATATGTTATGTTAAAGTACCTCTGCTGTACAGATTCTCCACTAAATAAATAAACAGAAAAAAAAATTAATATGGAGTCAAATTGATTTTAAATATTTTATTTTAAAATAAGATAATTTCATATAACATCTTGACTTGTTGTAATCAGACATAAAGCGTATTAAATATAATAATAAATAAATAAATAATTTTGAATTTGAAAATTAAATATAGTGTGTTTGCTCTGATCTATCAAACATTTAAAAAATGTAGCATACTTTTAGGGACATTTAATAAAATTTTCTTATTAAGGAATACCTAACTTAAATTTAACTTATTGTTTATAATTTTAAAAATAAAAAAATATAATAGAAGATTTAGACAATATTTTTATGAATTATATACACATGTATATAGAACTCTCCAGCAGGGAGTTCACTTTACCTGAACTCTATGCAAGCAGACTATTTGACTATTTTAATTACTATATAGTATCATAGCTGCCAATTGTTAAAGTACTGCTGAATCAACCCTACCAACTGCTTCACCCTGCCCTCCTCCATTTATTTTCCCCGGCAGATGCTGTGGCTCCAGCGTGTTTTAATGGCCTTGTGGCGTTCTGTAAATTGTGTTATCATCTACTTTGGCCTGGGCGATCATTGCGTCATCTTCCTGCTGCTTTCCCTCTCCCACTGCCACTCCCACTCTGCTGCCAGCTCAACCCCTTCGGAAGTGGAACATGAATTTTAATTACTTCAGCGACTTTCGCTTGGTATTCGAATTTGAATTTGAATTCGGAACCTTGCAGTTAATTTCATTAATAAATATTTATGGTCGCCGCTAAGCCTTTGCTGTCCTGCAGGAGGCGTGGCTGTGTAATTTATAGCAACTGGGTTTCAATTCCAATTTCAGTTTCAATTTCCATTTCAATTCTCAGTCTCATCGCGGGCCATCGCTCATGGTCAATCGCGCGAAGGAGTTGCCAAGCTCGGCACATCTACTAAGCGGAATCACGTGCAGAGTTTTCCTTTTATTTTCCTATTTTCAAGCATTTTCCCCGGCATGCGAATCCATTGTTATAGTCAGAGCATATGAGGACGGCAGAGAGAGAGAGAGAGAGAGAGAGGAGCGAGTGTGTCGGCTCGTTAGTTCGCCGATTGATTGATGACCAAATTGAGGCATGTCCCGTCGGCGACACGACAACGGACAGCACTTATCACACCTCTCGCCAGTCGCTCTCAAATCAGCGCTGATTTCAACTGGGACTTTAAAGAGACAGTGCTTTTTGCAACACGTACATGCCACATGCCACACACGTTCGTTCGCCGGGTACAGTCAGTCACTCTGACTGAGCAGCAAAAAAACCACCCGCTAAACTGGCACTTCAGCCGAGCGTGCTGCCCCCCTCTCACTCCTCCTTCTCCAGGAGACAATGTTCTTAAGTCCTCTTGGCAGTACGGAGATTAACTCAAATTTGTGGCGCCACAATAAATTTCACGGACTGGCATTAAAAATTAAGCGTTGCCCCCGCCCGAGAACGAGTTGCGACTGACTTTTCGCAGCTGCTTAGACTGCGCTCTAATTACACTGTGCTGCGCGGTTGACTGAATACGTCAGCTTATGGAATTAGACTAGTTTTTGGGGAGTGATATCTTATCTCAAATGTTTAAGCTCCATTTCTAAATTTTCAGTTTTATAAAAAAAATCTTAGTTTTTTTTATATAATCACCAGAACTAACAGAGTTATACATACTAACAATTCTTTTTAATTCTGCAAAGAAAAGAATACAAATTTTATTTTAAAATGACATCAAGTATAGCAGAAATTAAAAAAAAAATAAGTAATCTGTGATATTAAAAATTTTAGCATTTTTGGCAGTCAGAATTAAATAGAATTTGTAGTTTTACGCTCACTTTTGAGAGCTGCCTCAGTTTATTTATTTTATGTTAATTGAATACAGCTGAAATTCAATGGAAATCTAATTACCCTGTACGGCTGTAATTCGCCGATGTACAGTGTAAGTTTTCTAAAGTTTTATTTGATTTTTTCGCCACAATAAATTTCACCTGAGTCGACGTGTTACGCCTCTGCATATGTCGGAGCTTTAATTTATGTCTGCCAGCCTCTGAATGAAATAGAAAAGACGAGAACAGCGACAGAGAGAGATGGAGATAGAGAGAGATAGAAGGAGTGAGCGTTCGTGTTTGTGTGTCTCAGATTAGAGCAACTTGCAGGTTGTCTGGTCGCATTTGCCAAGCCGAGTCATTCGACCAAGAGGACTCGTAGGCCCATTCCCACGCCCAACTAATGCTCGATCAACCCTCGCTGTGAAAATCTAATAACGTTGAGAAAAAAACATAAAATTATATAAAAAATCCATTTAGCGAGCGGCCCTTCCCCCTAGGAAAATGTGGCAATTTTTTCCTCATATTTCAGTGTGTTTTACAGCCAGAAAAACAAATTACAAAATACGAAATAAAGGGCATATTTTCCAGTTTTCTGTTTTCACTTTTCAGCGCAAGGAAACAAAAAGCGCACAGGCGTTGCGGCCACGCCCCCTAAGTGCCGGCTACCCGCTGCTGCTGCTGCCGCTGCTGCTGCGTGTGACCATTTACCCTTATTAAGCATTGGATTCGTATTATTTTCTCCAGTTTTGCTTTTTCCGCTCTTTTTTCGGTAATTTCGAAACAAATTTCCATAATTTATGGGCTACAACGAAAGTCACACACAGATACACACGCACACACACACGCACACACAGCGAGCATATGCTGGACTTTTGTTATTAGAAATTTGCTTATAATTTACGATTCTTTAAACTGCGCAGCGCTGCGTTCCATTCCGTTCCGCTTTCGGGCGCCTCATTAGGACCTCATTAAAATCCTAAGGGCAACAAGTTGATTTTGAGCATTTTAACACGTTTTTAATTTTAATGCATTTTATGGCATTTCTCGACATCAGCTCAGCTCTTGCCACGAGACTTTCACTTGTTGACATTTGATGGACTCCCAGCGTCGTCCTCATCCTCATCCTCCCCAGTCGACATCCTGCTACCCATCCGCGTCATCGCGCAACACGTCAAAGTTCATTAGCAGCCCTCGTCTGCACCCTTCCCTGCAGCAGGAGGCATGGCGAGGGGGGAGCTGGGGTGGCCCGACAGTTTGCGGTCTCTTGCCGCCACGCTCATTGTTTTTATGGTTTTCGCTAATTAGTTACGAAGTCGTAGAATTTTACAGAAATTACTGCTGAAAGTTATCGTCGTGTTGACGACACTCAAGTGGCGACCCCCGACCCCCGACCCCCGACCCGCCGACCCGGCGGCCCCTCCCTTGGCATTTGATGCAGTCATCTCTTGTCTACGAGTTGACAACTCTTGCGGTGACTTCTGAAATTTTTGGGCGTGGAAACTTAGAGCTGGGGGCAACTTTTCAACGAGTTACAGTCTGATATAAATTGCTTCGCGAGTTTTGGATAAGAAAACTTCTACGATAGTTTTTCCATTATGGAAAAATAAGCTTAATAGGCAGGTGGATGTATAGGATATAATATATGGTATAAGCCTCCAAGATATCTTAAAGAAAGCCAATCTACTCACTGAAAATAATTTTGAACTGATTGATAGGTATGCCAAGAACCTTCCACAACTCACCACACATTTGTCATGGAGTCATGGAGGGACTGACCACAGATTCACCTGCCTGTTGGAACAATCTGCAGTACGAAGGCAATTAGACAAAGCTCATTAAACAAAGTAAAAGTGGAGAGAAAGTGAAAGTGCACACTGGACTGAATCCAAGATGCTGGCCATAAATTTGTGACTGCTACAGGAGCGGATTGGGGGCGGGAACAGGTCTTGGGCCCACACATAATTATGCAGACAGGCGACTTGGGCGGAAGGAAAGGGTTAAGGGACTTTGAGTCTGACTTTGACTTCACTTCGGTTCGGTTTGGTTTGGTTTGGTTTGTAAATTAAAAATACCACGCCCCGCTGTTATAAATCAAAGTCACGGGCTTTGTACTGGATTTGCCAGAGGAATTTGTATCGCAGCCGAGGACAAGGGAGCCAGGACAAAGCCAGTTGGCATTTCCCCGTTTCCTGTTGCTTTGCTCCTCTCCTCGGACATTTGAATAGACTTGGAGCAGGCAAATATACAGGCATAAGTGCCGCTGACATGCTAAGACTTCTCGCAGATTTATAGCACAACAGGGAGAATGGGCGAACGAAATTCCCGGAACTGGGAGTGCGACGGGGTAGGAGTCAATTTAAAAATTGCTTCTCATCTCGGGCAACTTGTTAGTCCGAGCTAATCACATGGCGAATCGTAGGCTACACATGTGTCCGCTTTTTAGCGCGCTGTCATCGCTCCAAGATCTTGACACATGCCACAAATGCACACCCCTCAAGCCTCACCCCTCCTTGCCGCTCTCACCTCGGCCCTAATGCGATTATTTGTTGTGTCTGCTGTCGTTGTTTTGCCCAACTTTGATGAAATTGAATTGCGGACGCTCATAACTGTCACACATGCCCGAGATCAGTTGGGCCCGAGTGCTGCAGGCGACCCAATCGAAATCGGCCCGAAAACCACCCAAATGTCACGCAATTTTTCAATAAACTCATCAAAGCCTCGCAGCGGCGGCAGAAAGTCGAGCAATCTCTGTCTTTGAACTCCAAGGCGAGCTGGAAGGCCTCCATCCCATCCCTCCGCAAGCAGCAGCAGCCCTCGCGATGATGTCCTGCGGCCACTCGTAAACGCAATTTGATTTATGGACAGTGCGTAAATTGAAAATTGTCGCATGGTCACTTTAATTTTTGAGTTATGCGACTTTAAACTACACGTACGCTCGTTCCGGGGGATGACACGACGCACTACGCACCCCGCACCCCACACGCCATGCACTACACACTTCACAGGACTTCTACACTGGAAAAAAAATGCGTGTGCTCGAGAATTTGATTTTTAGAGTTTGTAAGAAAATTAAAAAAAAAACAAAAAAAAATTAATTTTTATAAATTTAAACAATTAATACAAAAAAAATCGAGAAAGCAATATCCCCACACTACTCTATGAGTTCTGAATTTAAAAATAAAAATCCACAGTGGCGGCACTGAAGGTCAGATTTCAAAAACTCAAATTTTATTAGTTAAATATTGGTAGGATTAATAAATGTAAACAATAAATCTGATAGTACTCTTAATGCAGAATAAAAAGATCCAGAAATTAAAAATCACATACAAAGCTAAGAGTTTTCAATTTAAAAACAAATATATGTATATGTATATTTTTTTTTAAACTTATTTATTTCTTCTTGCTTGTATTTATCAAATTAAAAAATTAACTACTAACAATTTTTTTGGAAACCTAAAAAAGTAACAAAACAAAGTAACAGAAATTATTAAATTGTTTTGCTGTTCGATTTTTTCGCTCAGTGTGCACTTCACACACCACGCACGTTCGCCTCGCAGGAAGTGAATTATGCTGTGTTTTGTGAGGTTATGTAATGATGACACGGACATAAACAAGCGCCGCTACAACCGCTCCCCCAACCACCTTTCTTGTGCGGTACAGTCGAGGCAGCAAGCAGCACGCACTGCGTCGACTGTACCTATGACGCGGCGCGGCGTGTGAAAAAGGAAGCGCCACGCGTCGCCTGTTGCCAGGCGGACAGAGTGAAAAGTTAAAGAGCAATCGGATCAACCCTCGACGAGCAGTTCCCGGTTGCCGATTGCCGATTGGGAAAGTGCTTGGCCGCTGCTCGCCTGGCTGAAGTGCCTCGATGGTGTTAGTGTCAGCTTATAGTTTTGACATGGTATATCACGCCGGGCGATGTCTATCTAGACGCAGCTCGACTCGCATCGGATGGGACTGGATTGGATTGATGGATGATCCCGCAGGCTCGCTGAAGTGTGAAATATGCTGGCGTCGAGGCCAACTATTTTGGGTCGCCCAACGGTCAACACTTTCATTTGCATAAATTAAGTTCTGAAACCCTTTGATGGGTGCCCCGCCGCACAGGACTCCACAAAGTTGTGACCAATTTAACAATTATTGGAACTACGTTGTCATGCTACGTAATTGCTTTCACGTGCTGTCGGCGAGTATGTCAATTGCGTCATTCCATACGCCACGCCTCTGAATGGGCGTGGTGGTCAAGCCAACGACGCTACAGATAACTCGCTTGGCCGACAAGCTATATTTTTTTAAATAACTACTTTATATAGGAATAAAATTGGGGTAGTCGAAGATGTCAAGATTTTATATATAGAAATTTGCAATTTTTTTTTATTTTATTTATTTTTTATTGATTTATATTTTTATGCCACAAATAATTCTATATAGCTTAAAGAAACTCCGCTTATATACCTATACATTATATAGTATCTATGATAACATTAGTTCTATAATCAGGCCTAGCTCAATCTTCCGTCGCAAGGACTCCTCGCAAGAGTATTCAATAGTCGTTCGGCTTCCTCTTCTTACTCTTTGCTTAATTAAAAAATATGTGGCCCGCATTTGTTGCATTCTTCGGGTGGGCGGTGGCACACCCACAGTCACGCTGCCAACTTCATGCGGACGTTGGCCACTTTCACGCTCGTCTGCACCTGCTGCACGCAATTAAAATCGAAAAAGTGACCAACTTTTGGCAGCCACTGTCATTTGGCAGCCACTGTCATTTGGCAGCGCGCACACTTCTGCTTTGGGGTTTCCATTTTGGAAGCTTTCGGTTTTTGCATTTTTCATGGCTTTTCGATTTTAATTGAAATTTATGCGCGCAACCGGGCGCGCGAAAAGTGGGCGGGGCAGCCAGCGAAGGGGTTGCGCCCACAGTGGGCTGGTCACGTGTTCGCCAAAAGTGTTGCAAATTGTTGGAAATTTCGAAAATTTACATGCCACGGCCGGAGGGGGCGGGGCACGCCCACTGGCAGACATGATTTACAGGCCGCAGTCTCGTTATTTATGGGACACTCCCCCCGCCCCCTTGGCGAAGTATTCCAGAAGAGGAAAAGTGCATGCAAAACATTTTGTGTTATTGTGATTCGGTGAGTTCATGTGTAAAATTTGGAAATTGTTGTAAATAATTACCCTAATGGCCAGAGAGAGAAAGCGAGAGAGAGAGCAACCCTTGCCCCACCCACTGTACCTTGCCGGGGGGTACAGTCGCGTCGAACGGTTAATTTGCGCGCCAGCAGCGTCGCCATTTGCAATTAAGCTTAAACCGTTAATAACTTAGCAAGATAAGCGACGTCTCGGAGGGGTCTCCTCCCGGATTTATGGGGCGCCCAAAGTCGAGAGTCGCCCAGCGCCGTCGAAACTCTCGAGACTCCAGAGTCAGCCCGAAATTGTTGGGAAAACATTTCACGGTTCGGCGCAGGCGAAACTCCTCCTTGCGCTCAGATTCATTTCCACGTTCAGTCCGCATTGAAATCGAAAGCGAAGCGCGCTCCAAACTCGCAGCTCTCCTGCTCCAAGTCCACTGTTTGTTTTTGTTTGTGTAATTGCAGGAATTTAATTAGCTCGCCAAGTCGTTAACAAGATACAAAAGCCGCTAAGTTATGCGAACTTCCGGCCAGGAGCGAGCAGACATAACTTCATTGGAATCGGAATGGCCCCCCGAGTCAGGTGGCAGATTTATCCGTGCAGCCCCAAGAACGGCGCGCAATTATAAAAAGAATTTGAGCTTAAGTCCCTTACGGCGTTGATTAGCCTCAGTCCTAAATGGAGTGATAGCAGATAGCAGCTTATATCGCAACAAATCATATATACAATTGAGATACTTTTACTACATTTAGTTACATTTAGCTATTGTGATAATGCTATGATATCATATTCATTAAACTAAATTCAGGTATCAATGCATATCAAGAAATTTAAGTCCTGAACAAGCCTTAGTATGCAGTTGAAATAATATAATATATAATATACAGTCTCTACAATAGTATCATAAACAATTGATAAAGCAAATCTTGTACATACCTAATCTTGAATAAAATAATGTGTACATTTAAATTATTATATTATACTATACACCTAAGTATATTGCACTTATACTAGAATATCAGACTGAATTGTGAAATTATATAAAAATACCTGCATAGCTACAGCTTAGTATTGTGCTAATATACTTTACAAAAATATTCACCTTACTTTTTGCCCACAGTAGTATACTATATTTTCCACTTGTGAACAATCATTAAAAAAATTCCCAAGAACATTTCGACGATCAACAAACATAATTTGTTTATTTTTTTTTTTGAGCATTCGTAATCTCTAGAAGCTATTAAATTAGAATAACATATGACTCAACCCACTGTTAGGGCCGTGCGCTTATAAGATACTTAGGCACTACGCTTAAAACTAGCTTGGACAGCCGTAGAGCTTAATTGTGGCCAGTAGGGGCAAGGACTATCCTATGTGTATATCTGCAACAATAGTGAAAAAGACAGTTATATTCAGTTCAGTTCAGTTGGAAGGCAACCCGCAAGCCCACTCACTGTTATGGTGTATGTTGATGTTCACTTTGGGCAGGTGGAAGATTGGCTTCTTCGGTTTCGCCTTGCGCTTGGGCGCCGCCGCGAGGTCGCCGACGCAGAGCAGCAGCACGACGAGCAGCAGCCACTCGAATCTGAAGTACTTCATGGTGTTCCGTGGAAGAATTAAATCGAAATTAAAATTAGCTTAATCACAATTGAGTGTAGCGCGGCAGACTGAATCAGTCTCGGCTTGTCGAGAGACTTAAGTAGAGGAGCTGAGATTAAGAGAGAGATTGGAAAGCACTCGCAGTCGGCATGAAGCCAGAGATCAGGCATTATCAGCCCAAGTATAGAGCAGAGCGAAAGTAAATCCCCTGCTACGCTGAATGAATGGAACCAAAAAAAAAAAAAAACCCAATCGATGACATCGACGACATCGCACACTCGTCCTCATCCACTTAACCCACTGAGCACCCATTGGAGCAATATAAACAAGCATAAAGTGCACTATGAGCGGGCCAAACAAAGCATTCGAGTACCCGTTAAATAACCATAACTATTCATTATCGGCACATGAACGAGCCGAACGGGCCGAACGAGCTGCCATCCCCCGTCCCGGCGCTCGCAGTAGTCGTAACTTCAGATTTTTATTAAATACAGACAAAATGTCACAGTGGGACAGGGAGGGGTCCAGGGACAGGCACATATGCATGAGCATCCTTGTGACCCACAAAATTGAAAATGTGAAGGGAAAAAGGGTTCCTTTCTTCCACTTCCCCTGCATACCCGGCGTAATTCAATATTTAACTATATGAGATTTATGGCCGCAGGGCGCGGGCCACGTCCATGTCCTCGTCCTCGTCCTAGTCGTCCCCGTCGACTTCCGCATCTTCGTTGCGTTTTTATTTGTATAAAGTATAATTTTTGATTTAGTGCGATTTTGTGTCAACGAGTCGCAACAGCCCCGCGCCGCTAGCAAAGGGTTAACGCAATAGTTTCGCAATATGCGAGTCGTCGGAGCGAATTCCGCTCTCTTCCGACTCTTCCGACTGCGGATATGAGACCACATGCTGATTGTTATTGTGCCTGTGCCGGTGTCGGTCCCACTGCAACAGCTACACGCACACACACACACAATACATACGTATGCGGCGATTATTGCCCCTTGTCAGAACATTTATTGTATTTTTCACGCATTTATCAATGGATGCGCCATTCTAATACAAAGCAAACAGCGGCAAAAAATATTGCTCAGAATTGAATTTCTCTTAGACAAAAAAAAAAAAGAACCTGGCGGAATTTCTACGTTGAATCAGACTGATTTTTTTTACAGATTTAATTAGAATTTCTGAACAAGTTTCGAGAGTGTAGTGTTTTTTTTATTCATCAGCGTATTATATTATCTGGCAGCTAGTGCTTATTAAATATAAGTAGGTTAAAAATTTACCTTCTTTATTATAAAAAAATAAAAAATATTATCTATCTACACCCATAGAGAGACTGGTTAAAATAATATGATTTAATATGTGGGCGTTAATTAGTGCCCTGACTATAGTCAACTATATTTGATTCTTGATATGACAAACTGCCCTGCAAATTAAAATCGAAGTAATACAACAAATAATTTCGCATATTTATGAGATACTCAATATTTAGATACAATCTGTGATGGACATAATGAGTGCAGGGTATCTAATAGTTGAGTGCTGGAATGCGGCGTTTTTTTAAATATATTTATATTTATTTATATATGCTTTATGCTTTACTCTATCTAGATTCTATTTTCTTAAGAAATTAAGATATTTCCACATTGATAAAAATATTATTCAACCTTCTAAATTTTCTTTATGAAAGTTGAGCTACAATGTATCTGTATCTGTAAGGGTATGCTAAGGTATATTTGCAGTTTTAACATAATTTTACTAAATATATATTTTTTTTAAATATTTTTTTATCGTTGGAATTCAATTTTTGATCAGCCCAGCGCAAGGAAACGGAAGCGTGGGGCATAAAACTTTATTAGTATTATTAGGGAAAGGGGGGAGTAGGGAGGGGGAATTCAATAGATACGCAACGGTGGCAACAAATTGCCTTGTTTGTCGGGCTTCACAGAACTCGCGCGGGAATTGCAAGGCGTGGGCGAGGGCGGGGGCGACGTCGCAGGATGCAAATGTCGGCGATAAGACGGCGAAAAATGCCGCTGCCAAAAACCAATTTGCAACGCCAAAAATTTGCATATGAGCAGGGGCAGCAGAGGGGCAGGAGAAGCTGCTCAAAGAAGTGCGTAATCAAAGGGTTGCGCACGGCCGGATGTGAGGGGCGTGAAAATTTATTACAGGTTGCATTAAATCTAATTTGAAGCGTGCGCGGAAAATTCAAACTTTGATACGAGCGCATTGATTGCCTCACCTTGTCGCAGCTCTGGCGCTCCCCTGCTCCCTTGCCTCCACAGCTGGCACTCAGCGCTGCTTGAGCTGCTCGATCTGCTTGAGCAGCAGCTGCATGCGGTCCTTCATGAGCGGCTGCCCGCGCTGCGTCCGCTTGCTGATGGCTTTGGTCTTCTCCAGGCGCTGCTGCTTGTACGCCTTGATGCGCTGCTCCTTCTCCGCCCTGGTCTTCTCGCGCTCAGCCTGCGCCTCGGCGGCCTTCTGCTGCCGCATCATTTTGCGTATTTCCGGCTTGTTCGGTTTGTTCTCCTGGAAGAAAGAGTTGCGCGCGCGATGAGAGCCTTTCGCCTGCTGCTGGCGCTGCAGCTGCAACTTACCGCCTTCTTCTGTTTTGGCTTGTACTTTTGCCCGGCTGCGGGTTTTCCCGGCTTCTGCTTTGGGTTCCTATTGAATTTTCCCGGCTTTTGTTGCGCTTTCGGTTTCATTTTTGTAATTTAATTCAATTGTAAACAAATCTACACGTGCCTCGCTCGCTGGCAAACAGCTGTGTGTGGTGTGGTGAAATGGCAAACACTTCACCAGACGCTGGTGCGTAACTTGGCTAAAGTGCTGCACTGCCAGTGTTGAGTTATGTCAGAGCATATCGATATGCTGTGTTGGTATATTCGATATTTGAGTGTTTTTAGCTGTAGCTTCTGTGCAAAGTAAAGAATTATATTTAATTGTATTACTTACAATGAATTTGGTCAGCAACAAGCTAAAGCGTCGAAGTGCAAGAAAAATGCGGTGCATTGTCAGCCGTGAGTAATGTGAACGCATATCGATATACAGTTTTGGTATTTTCGATATTTCGGTGCTTTTTAGCTGCAGCTGCTGTGCCGCTCGCGTGTGCAGCGTAAATAATTCGATTTAATTCTTATATTTACAATGAGTTTGGCTAGCATCAAGCAAAAGGAGTCGAAGGGCAAGAAGAATGTGCTGCCCAAGCTGCGCACCATTCTGGCCAATCCCTACAAGCAGCACAGGTGAGCAGCAAAGCTGAAGCACATGCATGCATCCCTCTAATACGCCCACTCCACAGTCCTGTGCTCCCTCAGCCCGAACTGCTCGAGTTCTGTGGCATTCTGAAGGCGGCGATGGGGCAAAGGAATTGCACGCAGAAAACATTCGCCGCACACACACACATACAGCTGGGCCTGGAGAGCTCACTGCGCGCCATCAACGGGCGCCGCTTCTCGTGCGTCTTTGTCTCGCTGAGCCTGCGGCCGGCTCACATCATCAGGCTCATAGCCAGCAGTGCTGCGGCCAAGGCGCCCACAGCGCCGCTGTACGCGCAACCCAAGCTGGAGGAAGTGACGTACGAGCTGTTCGGAGTGCGAGCGTTGACGCTGGTGCTGCCGCTGGACTTGGACGCCATCAGCCCTGAGCTAGCCAGCTGGGTCAGGGAACGCAAGAAAACAGTTGCGCCGGCAAAGAAAGTGCCAGCACTCCCAGCGAAGCGCGCCAAGCCTGCCAAAGTAAAAGCGGAGCAGCCCAAGGAAACTGCCATTGCGCCCGCAGCTGTGCAGACCAAACCTGCGGAACAGAAAGCGTGGAGTGGGGACTACATATCCTGCTCGGATGGCGGCGTGCTGCAGCTCGACCAGGTCGATGTGCAGACTGAGACGCAACAGTTGGGCGCAGCACTCAGCAACCTTGTCATGCAGGCGCAGTCGACAGTTGGCAGCGGGCAGGAAAATACCAAAACAAAGCAAACTATCGAGCCGGTTTCGATAGCCGATAAGCAGATGGAAGTCGAGACCGATGAAGATGATTTTCTAGCGGTGGACTTAAGCGATTATCGTCCTCTCACTGTGCACCAGATTCGCCCGAATCCCGGCAAAAAGCCCAAAAAGAAACGCAACAAAAACAAACAAAATACTGGCAAATAAATCTCACCGATGGTTGGCAACGCAGCGCAAACAGCTGTTGCTGTTTTTTTTTTTAGGTTAGGTGCTGTTTTTATTGTTATCGTAATTTTGAAAGCCGCTGCAAAAATGCTCCGGAATTTACGGCAACTCTTGACTCTACGGAAACTTGTAGCTGCGCCCGCCTGCACGTGCAGTGTGTTCCCCACCACCAGACCAACTTGGCCAGCTACAATACAAGCTGAGCCGCGAGCGGCGCTGCACTCCAGCCAAACGCTTTGGAAATACGACAAAAAGTCCTCAAGATCGGCGCAGGATGACGACAGCGACGACGACGAGCAGGACGCCGAGTTCAAGGACGAGCGCGACTCCAAGGTGATCAAAACAAAGGTCAACTCGTTGCGTGCGGACCTGCTGCTCAAATCGGGACTGGGCATGGCCAGAAAGTAAGTAGTACACAGTGCTCGGTAGAGCTCGCTCGAAATTTTAATGTTTTTTAATGGGAATTATCAAATTTATGTTTCTCACTGTAGTACTGGGCTCTATTTTGATACCTTTCTAATCCTACGCTATGTTTTCCATAAGGTCTTTGGTTTGGTTACTGCATCCTTTAGTGCCAACTAGTGAAATGGGTCCCTCGTACTGGGGTGACTGGATTAGGTGCTTATACAGATACCCATTGAATGGGTCTTTGATTATATGAAATTCCCGTATATTTGGACAGGTGCCGCATCCTTTAGTGCCAACTAGTGAAATGGGTCCCTCGTACTGGGGTTACTGGATTAGGTACCTACACAGATACCCATCAAAGGGAACCTACATAATTACACTTTTTAGGTATAGTGCGGATATACATAGGTTTCCATGATACAGGTGGTAATATGGGTTGGCTTACTAGACTAAGTGGAAAGTACGACAGTTTTATTCCTACCCAGATTTATTTAAGAATGTAATGGTTTTTAGTTGGACTTTACTAATAAAGGGGTTTCCCTCTTTTTCTCATGCAGCAAAGTGGAGACCAACTTCTACGAGAGCAAGATACGTGTGAACGGCCAGAAGCTGCAGAAGAAGAGCTCACAGGTCAGTACGAAATATTCCCAGAGAGCAAACTATGCATTATCAGATAACATATTTACAGCTCGCGGTGGGAGACGAGATCGATGTGATACGCGGCTTCAGCCAGTCTAATCCCTCCCATTTGGTTATCGCACGTGTCGTCATACTCTCGGCCGGGGAACGTGATGAGGGGCTGAGTGTGCATCTACGACGGTACAAGTCGCTGCTCATTGAGAACTATAGAGGGGCGAACGCCTTCAAGTCCTCCGAGACGCTGGCACACTAGGGTAAACAAATCGAATTACAGTCTGAGATGAACACGAGTAGTCTTATCAATTGTTTGGTGCGTAGTTTATACAAATACATACTGACATACATATATAAACAAATATACTCAAATTACTCAGTGGAGCTGCTTATCAGTTGTGGTTTACTGTTGCGCCGCTCCGACTACCAGATGCGACATTTCAAAGCGTCGGGATTCATTCGACTGCCAAGCGGACAGCTGAAAGCCTGCGCGAACTCAGCATCGTTGGTCACGGCGCCAATCACTCGATACTTGTCCACGGCGTGCTCATTAGTAAGCTCCTCCCAATAGTGCTCCTCCTCGTAGGCGGCGCACCACAGTTGCGCGAATCCCACATAGAAGAGCTGTTCTGGCGATAGATCCAGACCGGGCATCTGTTCGTCCTGCAGCACTCGTGCCTGATTGACTTCTGGATCATTGAGCAGCTGCTTCATATGGTTGCGATAGGCACTCAATGCTTCGCGCAAGCCTCCGCTGTCCGCAATGTTCTCATCCTTGGTCAGGTTGCCGTTGATCTTGCGATTGATCTCCGGTATGAGATAGTTATCGTAGTGATTGATATAGCATTCTGCACGCTCTTCGAATACCCCGCTCGACTTGTTGCTCCACCAGTAGCGCATTGTGCCATTGCCATCGAAAGTCGAGCCAACCGTATCGAAGCCGTGCGTCAACTCGTGACCAACGAGGTAGCCGATCGTGCCGAACTTTAGGGAATTGGGCCAGGCCTGGTGGTAAGCCGGCGGATGCAGGATTCCAGCCATGACATTGATTGAGTTGTCCACGTTGTAGTAGAAGGCATTCACCTGCATGCCCACCAGCAATTCCAGTGGTTTGGTATCATTCGATTGCACCTTATGATGCAAACCATTGTAGCGCCTTATGTACGTGCGGAACTTATTCAAGTTTATGTTGCTCTGGGCGTAGCTATCGGGCACAAAAGTCAGGTTATTTATGGCACGTATCAAGTCATCCGTGAGCTTCGCATCTTTGAACGATCCTAGGCGGGCCTCCAATTTGGATTCCTTAAAGAGCGCTTCCTTGCGCGTCTCCTCGTCTAACCAGTTGGCTTTCTCCAGTAGCACATGCAGGCTTTTGCGCAGCTCCAAAATGATGTTCCTAAGCTCTGATTGAGTTTCCTCAGTAAAGTAATTCTGCGAACATTTCATTTAATTAATTGTTCTATGGTATCCTAATGGATTTCCCAGAAAGCTCACCTCGAAGTACAACCTGTCCATCAGATAGGGCAGCGAGAACTCCACGTTGAGCACACAGTGATCACGCTGGAATTTCGTACTCTTCAGCTTAGCATCCAGGCGATAGAGCAGTTTCATGGCCATGTAATTTGCAACCGCCGCTTTGTGCTTCTCGCACACCTTGTCCAATTCTGTGTAGTAGAAGTGACAGTAGAATTCCGACGGTTCATCGAATGTGAGACCACCCCAGGCAATATCGTAATGATTTTCCCATTGTTGGAATGGCTCTGAGGTCTCCTGTTCAGTCAGTATCATGCACTTATCCGAATCTTCCTCGAACCGATCTACAACGGCCAGAGCATCACGCCAGAACGCAAAAACTCCGGCAATGACCTCGGTCACATGCTCATCGGAGACGTTGTAAGCCTTGAGGTATCCCTGCATGCGCTTCTCGTTGAGCTTGTATCCTTTGGTGTCGTTGGTCGCAATATTATCACTGTGGACAATATAGTCGAAACCCAGCTCCGGCAATTTGAAGTACGGCATGGAAGGATACTGCGGAAATGTCTTCTCTTTGATGAGTCCTTCGGCTCCGTAGTTAGTCAAATGACTGCTCATATTAAACCAACTGAAGTTCGCCGGCTGCCACGCATCTCCGTCCACGGCGGGGAAGCCGCCGATAGACCTGATAAGCGCCAGATAAGCGGGGTCAGCTGCGGGCATAGGATAGAGCTCGGCGGTGAGGCACGCGTTATAAAACTGCTGAGCGATTCGCATCTCGTTTTCGTAGCCCAGATCTTTGGCCAGTGTGGAGTTTGAAAGCAGCATCTGCTCCGTGATGTCGGCCAAGGTGTAGATAATGTCCAGCAGGTTGTTCCGCTTGTTGTGCGATTGTCTTTCGGGCTTCACCAGCTTCCAGTTGCCACAGGCGTACTCATAGAAGTCATCGCATGGCTCCACAGTGCGGTTCATGTAGCTGAGCATCTTGGCCGCATAGGACTTCAGATATTCCGACCTCGCATCCTCTATTACGTTTTCGGTTTCCGTCTTCAGCTTAAAGTCCGGCTTAAGTGCTGACGTCGTTAAAATCTGAGCTGCAGCATTCGCGTTGCTGTCCACTTCCGGTGGAGGCTTCGCGACGCACACGATCAGCAAAATGCTTAGAAATATCACCTTAATTATACACATGTTGCATACATATATGTGTATAAGCTTGTGTATATGTATTCGCAAAAGATGAGCGCTGTCGTCCGACCTCTCCAAAATCCCATTCAAAACTGCGGGGCATAGCGAAATCCCAGATTTGAGTATACTTCATTGAGAACGATCTGGGGGTGTCGGGAGAGAGTGCTGTTTCATGTAGCTGATAATAATGCATAATGACCTAATCTTCGCTCGGCAATAAGTATTTTGTCGTGCTTGATTCGTATTGCGCAACCGCTCCCAATGTTTTGCGTCAAAATCGTTTTAGAAGTAAATGCTGAAGTTCATTAATTGGGGAAGATCGTAAACAGAGCTTTGTTTAAGCTTTGTGATATAGGTCCAATTATGATATCCAAAGAGAGATGTAATTATGTAATTGAGAAATGAATTTAATCATATTCTGCTCACTGTAGTATGAATTAACATACTGATCTAATATTTTGCCGCTTAAAATAGATTGGCAATACAAGATCACTTTCAATTATTTGTATTTGTATTTTTACTGATGCATTTACTACAGCTTAGAAAATACCGTAAATCCACGGTACATAGATATATATTTCCTGAAATATATCGAGTAGTTCAAGTCCATTTTATTTGATTTTTATAGTTCCGTAACAAAAAATCTTTAGTATGCTTGATTTAGTGAATTCAAAATTGTTCCTTTCTTGCGAAAGAATTTAAATCACACAATTTCGTTTAAAAAACATAACTCAATTATTTTTTTTATCCCAAGTCATTTTAATGTTTCTTTACGATTTACTCATTAAAAATGAGTAAGACTTGTAACACTGAATCTCAAAATTTAAAGACGCGCCATTCTCGCTTGGGGAATTTTGAAATTTCCCCTTTGGGAGCTGCCAGATTCGTCCTAGAAGCTGTTAGCAAGCTTTGTTGGCGCCGCTAATGAGGTTGCCACACATCGATGTTAGTTGTTATTTGAAAAGTCTGGCAGGCACAATTTAACTGAAACTTTATCTTTACACGTCTTTACTTTTTCAATTTTGTTCGTAATTACGCATGTTATTTAATGGTTATTTAAATGGTTGAAATAACAGTGTAATTGGTTTGACACTAAAATAAAACTGCAAATTAATGAAGTCGACAAAAGTGATCAGTGTGCAAAATTTGAATAGTTGCAGTACTCGACTCTTTGATGCCTTTCAACCGATTTAACCGCTACACATTGGTTCTAAGTATTCAATACTTCTGTGAATAACAGTGATTTGTTTTTATTTTTGTTAAGTGTGTTTTTATTCACTTTATTAACATTGAAATGCCCCTTTTCTTAAACATTTTAATTTATCTAAAAAAAAAAAACGGCTAAAGATTTGCTGCTATTCTGACTACAAAATGCGACATTTCGAAGTGCCAGGATTCATTCGACTGCCAAGCGGACAGCTGAAGGCCTGTGCGAAATCAGCATCGTTAGTCACGGTGCCAATCACACGATACTTGTCCATGGCGTGCTCATTAGTAAGCTCCTCCCAGTAGTGCTCCTCCTTGTAGGCGGCGCACCACAGTTGCGCAAATCCCACAAAGAACAACTGTTCAGGTGATAGATCCAGACCGGGCATCTGTTCGTCCTGCAGCACTCGTGCCTGATTGATTTCTGGATCATTGAGCAACTGCTTCATATGGTTGCGATAGGCACTCAATGTTTCGCGCAAGCCTTCGCTGTCCGCTATGTTCTCATCCTTGGTCAGGTTGCCGTTGACCTTGCGATTGATCTCCGGTATGAGATAATTATCGTAGTGATTGATATAGCATTCTGCACGCTCTTCAAACACTTCTCTTGATGTATTAGTCCACCAAGAGCGCATGGTACCGTTGCCGTCAAAGTTCGAGCCAACCGTATCAAAGCCGTGCGTCAACTCGTGACCAACGAGGTAGCCGAGCGTGCCGAACTTCAGGGAATTGGGCCAGGCCTGGTGATAAACCGGCGGATGCAAGACTCCAGCCATGACATTGATTGAGTTGTCCACGTTGTAGTAGAAGGCATTCACCTGCATGCCCACCAGCAATTCCAGTGGTTTGGTGTCATTCGGTTGCACCTTATGATGCAAACCATTGTAGCGCTTTATGTTCGTGACGAACCTCTTCAGATTGATGTTACTTTCGGGGTAATTATCGGGCACAAAAGTCAGGTTATTCATTGCACGTATCAAGTTGTCCGTGAGTTTCTCATTCTTGAACGATCCCAGGCGAGCCTCCATTTTGGATTCCTTAAAGAGCGCTTCCTTGCGCGTCTCCTTATCCAACCAGTTGGCGTTCTCCAGTACCACATGCAGGCTTTTGCGCAGCTCCACAATGATGTTCCTAAGCTCTGATTGAGTTTCCTCAGTAAAGTAATTCTGTGAATAATATTTCAGTTAGATATTTGCTATAAGGATTGCGAAAAGCTCACCTTGAAATATAACCTGTCCAAGAGATAAGGCAGCGAATCAAGCATATTGAGATTGCAGTAATCGCGCTGGAATTTCGTACTCTTCTGTTTGGCATCCAGGTGATAAAGAAGTTTCATGGCCATGTAATTTGCAACCGCCGCTTTGTGCTTCTCGCACACCTTGTCCAATTCTGTGTAGTAGAAGTGACAGTAGAAATCCGACGGTTCTTCGAATGTGAGACCACCCCAGGCAATATCGAAATAGTTTTCCCATTGCTGGAATGGCTCTGAGGTCTCCTGTTCGGTCAATATCATACACTTCATCGAATCCTCTTCGAAGCGATCTACAACGGCCAGAGCATCACGCCAGAACGCAAAAACTCCGGCAATGACCTCGATCACATGCTCATCGGAGACGTTGTAGCCCTTGAGATACTCCTGCATGCGCTTCTCGTTGAGCTTGTATCCTTTTGTGTCGTTGGTCGCGATATTATCACTATGGACAATATAGTCAAAACCTAGTTCCGGCAGCTCGAAATACGGCATGAAAGGATACTGCGACGAAATACCTTCCTTGATGAGTCCTTGGGCACCGTAGTTAGTCAAATGACTGCTCATGTTAAACCAACTAAAGTTCGCCGGTTGCCACGCATCTCCGTCCACAGCGGGGAAGCCGCCGATAGACCTGATAAGCGCCAGATAAGCGGGGTCAGCTGCGGGCATAGGATAGAGCTCAGCGGTGAGGCACGCGTTATAAAACTGCTGAGCGATTCGCATCTCGTTTTCGTAGTCCAGATCCTTGGCCAATGTGGAGTTCGAGAGCAGCATATGCTCCGTAACATCGGCCAACGTGTAGGCAATGTCGTGAAGGTTGTTCCTTTTGTTGTGCGATTGTCTCTCGGGCTTCACTAGCTTCCAGTTGCCGCAGGAGTACTCATAGAAGTCATCGCATGGCTCCACTGTGCGGTTCATGTAGCTGAGCATCTTGGCCGCATAGGACTTCAGATATTTCGACCTCCCATCCTCTATTACGTTTTCAGTTTCCGTCTTCAGCTGAAAGTCCGACTCTACTTCAGCTGTAACATTCCCGTTGCTGTCCGATTCCGGCCTTGAACCCGGCCCTGTCGCAGGCTTCGCAAAACACGCGGCCAGCAAAATGCTGAGCAATATCACCTTGATATTAAACATGTTGCTTGAGTGTATATTATATACACATTTAAGTATAAGTATACACACTGAACGCTGTCGACCGACCTCTCCAAAATAGCATTCAACACTGCGGTGCATAGCGAAACCTAGATTTTAGTGCACTTATTGAAAACGATGATGGGATCACGGGAGAGAATGCTTTTTCATGAAGCTGATAATAAGGCGTAATGGCACTAAGCAAAAACACTACCTAATCTGTGCTCGGAAATAAACTGTGACTTCGTATTGCACAAGCGCTTTTAAATGTTTACTGCTAAAATCTTTTTAAAAGTAATTGCTAACAATATCGATATCACCTACCCCCAGTAGATAGTCATGAACGATAGGCGCAACATCGAATCCGGTTGGTTGATGGGCTAACAAGAACGCTCATCACGGCTCATCAAGGCTATTAAGATTGTATATTGTTATTTGAATAGTGTTTATTTTTTAGAGGTTGCTGAGGTTACCCAGAACACTGCTATCTATCTAAACAAAAGTGGTAAGGAACGAAGCTTATTATCAGTTATAATTTGCTGTCGTGTCGTTCATCCTACCAAATACGACATTTTGAATCAGGATTCATTCGACTGCCAAGCGGGCAGCTGAAGGCCTGTGCGAAATGAGCATCGTTGGTCACAGCGCCATTCACACGATACTTGTCCACGACGTGCTCGTCGGTCAGCTCCAACCAATAGTGCTCCTCCTCGTAGGCGGCGCACCACACTTGCGCAAATCCCACAAAGAACAACTGTTCAGGTGATAGATCCAGACCGGGCATCTGCTCGTCCTGCAGCACACGCGCCCTATTGACTTCTGGATCATTGAGCAGCTGCTTCATATGGTTGCGATAGGCATTCAATGCTTCGCGCAAGCCTCCGCTGTCCGCAATGTTCTCATTCTTGGTCAGGTTGCCGTTGATCCTGCGATTGATCTCCGGTATGAGATAGTTATTGTACTGATTGATATAGCATTCTGCACGCTCTTTGAATACCCCGTTCGACTTGTTGCTCCACCAGTAGCGCATTGTGCCATTGCCATCGAAAGTCGAGCCAACCGTATCGAAGCCGTGCGTCAACTCGTGACCAACGAGGTAGCCGATCGTGCTAAACTTCAGGGAATTGGGCCAGGCCTGGTGGTAAGCCGGCGGATGCAGGATTCCAGCCATGACATCGATTGAGTTGTCGATGTTGTAGTAGAAGGCATTCACTTGCATGCCTACCAGCAATTCCAGTGGTTTGGTGTCATTCGATTGCACCTTATGATGCAAACCATTGTAGCGCTTTATGTCCGTGACGAACCTTTTCAGATTGATGTTACTTTGGGGGTAATTATCGGGCACAAAAGTTAGGTTATTCATGGCACGTATCAAGTTGTCCGTCAGTTTCTCATCCTTGAACGATCCCAGGCGAGCTTCCAATTTGGATTCCTTAAAGAGCGCTTCCTTGCGCGTCTCCTCGTCTAACCAGTTGGCGTTCTCCAGTAGCACATGCAGGCTTTTGCGCAGCTCCACAATGATGTTCCTAAGCTCCGATTGAGTTTCCTCAGTAAAGTAATTCTGCGAATAATATTTCAGTTAGATATTTGCTATAAGGATTGCGAAAAGCTCACCTTAAAATATAACCTGTCCAAGAGATAAGGCAGCGAATCAAGCATATTGAGATTGCAGTAATCGCGCTGGAATTTCGTACTCTTCTGTTTGGCATCCAGGTGATAAAGAAGTTTCATGGCCATGTAATTTGCAACCGCCGCTTTGTGCTTCTCGCATACCTTGTCCAATTCTGTGTAGTAGAAGTGACAGTAGAATTCCAATGGTTCTTCGAATGTGAGGCCACCCCAGGCAATATCGTAATAGTTTTCCCATTGCTGGAAAGGCTCTGAGGTCTCCTGTCCAGTCAGTATTATACACTTATCCGAATCCTCTTCGAAGCGATCTGCAACGGCCAGAGCATCACGCCAGAACGCAAAAACTCCGGCAATTACCTCGGTCACATGCTCATCGGAGACGTTGTAAGCCTTGAGATATCCCTGCATGCGGTTTTCGTTGAGCTTGTATCCTTTGGTGTCGTTAGTCACGATATTATCACTGTGGACAATATAGTCGAAACCTAGTTCCGGCAGCTCGAAATACGGCATGAAAGGATACTGCGGAAGTATCTTCTCTTTAATGAGTCCTTCAGCTCCGTAATTAGTCAAATGGCTGCTCATATTAAACCAACTGAAGTTCGCCGGCTGCCACGCATCTCCGTCCACGGCGGGGAAGCCGCCGATAGACCTGATAAGCGCCAGATAAGCGGGGTCAGCTGCGGGCATAGGATAGAGCTCGGCGGTGAGGCACGCGTTATAAAACTGCTGAGCGATTCGCATTTCGTTTTCGTAGCCCAGATCTTTGGCCAGTGTGGAGTTTGAAAGCAGCATCTGCTCCGTAACGTCGGCCAACGTGTAGACAATGTCCAGCAGGTTGTTCCGCTTGTGGGGCGATTGTCTCTCGGGCTTCACCAGCTTCCAGTTGCCACAGGCGTACTCATAGAAGTCATCGCATGGCTCCACAGTGCGGTTCATGTAGCTGAGCATCTTGGCCGCATATGACTTCAGATATTCCGACGTCGCATCCTCTATTACGTTTTCGGTTTCCGTCTCCAGCTCAAAGTCCGATTCTACTTCAGCTGTAACATTCCCGTTGCTGTCCGTTTCCGGCGTTGATTCCAGGTCAGTCGCAGGCTTTGCGACACACGCGGTAAGCAAAGCGCTAATCAATATCAACTTGATCTTAAACATGTTGCTTACATATATAACATACAAGTGAATGTGAGCATATATGTTTAAAAAAGACAATCCGGAATTAACGCTGACGTCTGACCGATCCAAAATTGAATTCAAAACTGAGGAGAATGGTGCACCCAAATTTCAGCACACTTCATTGAGAACGATCTCTGTAGTGAGAGTGCTTTGACGCCAAGCGGCTGATAGTAAAGTTTATCGCTCTACGAGAACATGACTTAATCTATGCTTGGCAATGAAAAACTCTGACGTAGCTTGTATGCGTAAGTGTAGCTCGATTTCGAATAGCAAAAGCGTACTTTAGATTTTGGCGCTCAAATCACTTTAAAATTAGTTGGTTACTATGTATAGCGACGGACATGAATATGGCCTATTCAGAGGGTTTTTTGGTAACCATATCTGAATATATAAAACAAATATATCGAAACTAAGATTGGTTGAAAGTAAATATTTGTATGAGGTGTAGTAAAAGAAGAGCATAGAACACTCAGTAAAAGAAGAGCATAGAACACTCAGTGTATTATACAGATTGGGACCCTCTTTCGTTTTGTCCGAATCAGAATAAGCGGGTGTTGCGAGTTTCGACTGCTTTATAAAGCACTTTGCCCCGAAGATTTTCACGCCTTTTATTGAGAAATTAACATTTCAAACATTCGCATCGTCGCCTCGTTGTCCTTGTCCGTTCCTTAATCCAATCAGTATGTCGTCCGAATTCATATCAGTCCGCCTCAGGCATAGTAGGTGTTCAGGTCCAGATCGATGAGGGTGCCATTGTTGCGGCGCTCGCGCAGCTCCTGCGTGAAGAGAGCGCGCCCCTGCAGCAGAATGAAGTCGATGAGGCGCTTGTTCGAGCTCAGGTGTAGTGCATCGGGGTCCGTGCGCTTCCGCAAGTAGTTGAAGCAGCAGGTACTGCCAGAGGCACATAGTACAGTCATGGAAAAATTAATAGAAACGCAAAACTTCACTCTCTTATACAGCAATATGTTACAGACTATTTTGGGGATTGGTCGATTAGAAATTAAAACTTATATAGAAATTAAAACATATATAATATAAGATAATTATATATAACTATATATATTGTTATAATAATATATTATAGTTTCGGAAGGACCAATCAAAAGAATCCCATGAAAGTATTCGCTTCTTTCTAGGTAAATAATATTAATAGATAGACATTCGCTTACCGGAAGTGCTTGGTGCCGCAGGCGCTGGCGCACTCCTTGCCGCAGGAGTCGCACGGTATGGAGTTGCAGCAGGCGAGGCACAGTATGCAAATGCCTGCAGAGCGAATTGAAGAATCTACTATAGTTAGACCTTCCATGGCTGGGGGTAGGGGGTGGCAGCTTACTCACATAGCACAATGATCTGGATATGCATTTTGTTGGAGTTGTGTGTACGTGGGGATGACGCTCAGCAACGGGTGCAACTCATAGGAAGTCCTGTTCTCTAGCCCGCAGCAGCAGCAACTGAAAGGAACGAGTGAACGGTGAAGCGTCTTTTATACACTAGCAACACACATACACACACACACACACTCACTCTCACACGCGCACTCGGGATGTGGCAGTAAAATTCAAAGTGGTCATTGAGGCATGTTGCAGGCCAACGGCCAGCGGCCACCAGCCAAAGAGATTCATCCAAGTATCCGCCCGGACATGCGACGCATAATAAATAATCCTTCCACACAATTGCAGCTTGCGCAACAAGCTTGTGCAGGATACTATATGAGGTTTGTGTGTGTGTGTGTGAGAGAGAGAGAGACAGAGAAAGAGAGAGAGAGAGAGAGAGAGAGAGAGTTGTTGAGAGTGTGGGCTTACCGCAATCAACTGAGTTTGCAACAGGTTATAAAAGTTTGTCAACTGGCATGACGTGCATATAGAACATCTTCAGAAATCAATAGCTCAACCTCAATCACAAAACGATGAATATTTTGAGAAAAATGCTAAAGTTTTTTGATGGTTTTTACATAAATAAATATTGGAAATTAAAAATAAAAACCTAAAATGCAGTAAATTTTTCTGCGTGCATATCATGTTATTTTTTTTATGCTTATCAGCTGTTTAAAATATTTATATATTGTTTTAAGATTAATACTGCATTTGTAAAGGTATTTGTTAATAGCTAAGCATTTCAAAAAGTTGCTCTATATTTTATATTTTGTCTTATTAGAATTAAAAAATAATTAAATAAATGAATAAATTTCCTAGTTTTACCTATCATTTTTGAAGAACATTCTGAATCATTATAAAAATGCTTATATTATTTAAATCAATAATAATAAAAACCTTAAAACAAGTTTTTTAATTTTAATTTGTCCAGAGAAAACGTTTTGCATAATTTTTAATGTTTTAATTGATAACTATAAATAAATACTCAAAGTAATAATGCGGCAAAATTAAATAAATGCATCTTAACTCATTCATGTTGCCAAATTTATTCTATTATAGTATATTTTTTTTAAATGCCACATTTGAAACGAGTGCAGCGGCTTGTCTTACGATATTCAGAAGGCGCTTACGATATGCCCGCTTTCTATTCTGAGTTGGCAGCGCCGCCACACAGAAGTAACAGCTGTGTCCGAACAGCTGAGTAGAAGAAATTATTTGTTGACTCTATGAGAAGATAAATTTAAAAGCTTGTATTGACTTGAAAAATTAAATAGTGCAATTGATACAATAATTTATTATTAAAAATACCACATTTTTAATACATTCGCTCATTTACTGTGTGTCAGTCCATACAAGCTGCTGCTACCGACTTCGACGAGGTGGCAACGCCGCCACACAGAAGCAACAGCTGTGCTCGAACGGTGCAGGCCAAAATAAACCCGAATTTCAGCCGAAGAAAATTGGAATTTTTGTGAGATAAAAACAGAATTTAGACGAATATGTGGGAGCCGCCGCGACTGAGTGCCTCGCTCCGAGCCAAAACAGAGCTGGAATCGCGAACGCAGCGCTTCAACGGACTGCGACAGGCACGCGCCAGGGCGGCAGCTGCCTCCACGACGACAAGTTTCTCTGAGTAAGCGCCAGCAAAAGATTGCCACAGCTGATGAAATAAATGTTAACCTACAACACATCTAGGAACAACGAACAGACCATTGCCAAGCTGCTGGCACAGTTGCCGGCGGATAAGCAGCCGGCGGCGAAGGTGCAGCTGCACAAGCTGCGCAATCTCGTGCAGGAGTGCATGGGCTATGAGGAGCAGCCACAGGTGGTGGAACATGCAGCGCTCTATCTTTTCTGGCTGCTCCTCGACCAGCGAGTGATGCTGGTGGCCACCTCGAACCGGCTGCACGCGATGTTTGGCAACACATTCGACCGCAAGCGACAGCAGATCCATCAGGCCGTCCTCGCCGTGGCGGATGTACTGCAGCAGCAGGAGCTGCAGGCGCTCAAGCACTGGATGCAGCTGCAGCGCAAGGCACCCGAGCGTCCACTCTGGGGCGAGCACATTCGCCTGAGCTGCACTCCCGCGGAGTGGCTGGATGTGAGTCTGCTGACGAATCTGGCGCCTGACGCGCTGCTCAAGAACCGCGCAGTCAACAAGTTCTCAATGAAATACAATCGCAGCGGCGGCGCCGCGGCAACGAGCAGTGTGCAGAGCACCGACACGGGCTACAAGCTCAGCGCGGAGCTGGAGGCTTTGCTCGCACTGGCGCAGCAGCTGGACGATGAGCTGCTACTGAATCGCGTTGGCGACATACTGAGCTCCAAGCGCAGCAGCGAGGATCTGCAGAACGAGCTGATGGAACTGCTGGGCTTCGAGCACTTCGAGTTGGTCGGACAGCTGCTGCAGGAGCGCAGCAAGATTGCCCAACAACTGGAGCAGTATGCGACCAGATCCCGCCGCGTGAAGCAGGTGAAGCAGCAGGTCAAGCAGAAGAGGGAGCAGGCAGCAGCCGGCTCAGAGAAGCGCCCCACTGTGGCCAGCGCCGTCGTGGTGCAGTCGGCGCAGGAGAAGCAGCTGGGCAAGCAGCAGCGACGCGAGGAGAAGAAGCTGCAGCGTATCATGCGCAACATCAAGGACACCGAGGATGACGATGGTGCCGAGGCGGTGTCCATTTCGGCTCAGCAGTTACGCATGCAGCACCAGCGCAAGCTCCTGGAGGCGGCGCAGCGCGAGCCTCTGCTGCTCAGCACCAAGGCAGCGAAGGCAGAGCACTCCAGCTACACGGCGCCCATACGTTATCCCTACGTGTTCGACAGTCAGTTGGAGGCCAAGCAGCATGCGGGATTCATTGGGGGCAGCCGGATCACGTTGCCGGAAAATGCGCAGCGCTTGGACAGCAAGCAGTGGGAGGAGGTGAAGATTCCGGCTAGTGAACCGCCGCCACTCACCGTGGGTAACCAGCGCATCAAGATCGCCGAGCTGGACGAGATCGGGCAGATGGCCTTTGCCAACTGCAAGGAGCTGAATCGCATCCAGTCGGTCGTCTATCCCGTGGCCTACCACAGCAACGAGAACATGCTGGTCTGCGCTCCGACCGGAGCGGGCAAGACGAACGTCGCCATGCTGAGCATTGTCTACACGATCCGCTGCCACCTGGAGCAGGGTGTCATCAATCGCGATCAGTTCAAGATTGTCTACATCGCTCCGATGAAGGCCCTTGCCTCCGAGATGGTGGAGAACTTCTCCAAGCGACTGAAATCCCTGCAGATATCTGTGCGCGAGCTGACGGGCGACATGCAGTTGACCAAGGCGGAGATGACGGCCACGCAGATACTTGTGACCACGCCCGAGAAGTGGGATGTGGTCACCAGAAAGGGTAACCCAGCTAATCCCATATCTACATACATACTACATACCATAAGCTAATTTTGTTCTTGTCCCACTGCAGGCAGCGGTGATGTGGCGCTCATCAGTCTAGTCAAGCTGCTCATCATCGACGAGGTGCATCTGCTCCATGGCGAGCGTGGTCCGGTGGTGGAGGCACTGGTGGCTCGCACACTGCGCCTGGTCGAGTCATCGCAGTCCATGATCCGCATCGTGGGCCTGTCCGCCACGCTGCCCAACTACATCGACGTGGCGCATTTCCTGCGGGTGAATCCCATGAAGGGTCTCTTCTACTTCGACTCGCGCTTCCGCCCCGTGCCGCTGGACACCAACTTCATTGGGATTAAGTCGGTGAAGCCGCTGCAGCAGATCGCGGACATGGATCAGTGCTGCTACCAGAAGTGCCTGGAGATGGTGCAGCAGGGCCACCAAGTGATGGTCTTCGTGCACGCCCGTAACGCCACCGTGCGCACGGCCAACGTGCTGCGTGAGCTCGCCCAGCAGAACAACACCAGCGCCTGCTTCCTGCCGGCGGACAACAATGCCCACGGTCTGGCCAATCGCTCCGTGCAGAAGAGCCGGAACAAGCAGCTCGTCGAGCTCTTCGCCTGCGGCCTGGCAATGCACCATGCCGGCATGTTGCGAGCGGATCGCCAAATGGTCGAGAAGTACTTCGTGGAGGGCCACATCACGGTGCTCGTCTGCACGGCCACGCTTGCCTGGGGCGTTAATCTGCCCGCCCACGCGGTCATCATCCGCGGCACGGACATCTACGATGCCAAGCACGGCAGCTTCGTCGATCTGGGCATACTCGATGTGCTGCAGATCTTTGGACGAGCTGGGCGGCCTCAGTTCGACAAGAGCGGCGTGGGCACCATCATCACCAGCTACGACAAGCTGAACCACTACCTCTCGCTACTGACCAACCAGTTCCCCATCGAGTCGAACTTCGTGCAGTGCCTGGCGGACAATCTGAACGCGGAGATCGGCCTGGGCACTATCTCCAACGTGGAGGAGGCCATCGAGTGGCTCAGCTACACGTGAGTATGACCAATCTCAAGTGAGGTGCTGCAGCTAACCCCCCATTCTGCCGTAGTTATCTCTTCGTGCGCATGAGAATCAATCCACATGTGTACGGCATCGAGTACGCGGAACTGCAGAAGGATCCCACGCTGGAGGCGCGGCGTCGTGCGCTCATTATGTCCGCGTCGATGAGTCTGGATAAGGCGAAGATGATGCGCTTCAATCAGCGCACCATGGACATGAACATCACCGATCTGGGACGCACTGCCTCGCACTTCTACATCAAATACGACACGGTAGAGACCTTCAACGAGCTGATGAAGCCCTTCATGAACGAGGCAGAGCTGCTGGCCATGATGTCGCAGGCGCAGGAGTTCCAGCAGCTCAAGGTGCGCGACGACGAGCTCGAGGAGCTAGACGAGCTGCGCGACTACTACTGCAAGTTGAAGGCGTTCGGAGGCAGCGAGAATGTCTGCGGGAAGGTATGTACTGGGCTAGGATTGCAGGCATCCATCAGTACTAACATACACGCTCTTCTTGCAGGTAAACATACTGATCCAGACGTATCTGTCCAATGGCTACGTGAAGTCCTTCTCGCTCAGCTCGGACATGTCGTACATAACGCAGAACATCGGGAGAATCGCACGTGCTCTTTTCTCCATTGTGTTGCGGCAGAACAACGCCATCCTCACGGGGCGCATGCTGCAGCTCTGCAAGATGTTCGAGCGCCGGCAGTGGGACTTTGACAGTCACCTGCGCCAGTTCCCGGCCATCAATGCGGAGACCATCGACAAGCTGGAGCGTCGCGGGCTGAGCATCTATCGGCTACGTGACATGGAGCAGCGTGAGCTTAAGGAGTGGCTGCGCAGCGATCGCTACGCGGAGCTAGTCATACGCTCTGCCAGAGAGCTGCCCCTGCTCGAGGTGGAGGCCAGCCTGCAGCCCATCACGCGCACCGTGCTCCGCATTACGGTGAACATCTATCCGGACTTCACGTGGAACGATCGCGTGCATGGCAAGACGAGTCAGAGCTTCTGGCTGTGGATCGAGGATCCGGAGTCGAACTACATCTATCACTCGGAACTGTTCCAGCTGACGCGCAAGTGCGTCTTTGCCAACCAGTCGCAGCAGCTGGTGATGACGATTCCGTTGAAGGAGCCGCTGCCGCCGCAGTACTACATACGCGTCACTAGCGACAGCTGGCTGGGCAGTACCACGTGTGTGCCGCTCTCGTTCCAGCACCTGGTGCTGCCGGAGCATCATCCGCCGCTCACGGAGCTGCTGCCGCTGCGGCCACTGCCCGTGTGCAGCCTGCAGAACGCGCTGTACGAGTCGCTGTACAAGTTCTCACACTTCAATCCCATCCAGACGCAGATCTTCCACTGTCTCTACCACACGGACAACAACGTGCTGCTGGGTGCTCCAACAGGCAGCGGCAAGACCATCGTCGCTGAGATTGCCATCTTCCGGGCACTGAACCAACAGCCCAAATGCAAAGTGGTCTACATAGCGCCGCTGAAGGCGCTGGTCAAGGAGCGCATCGCCGACTGGCAGCAACGCTTCGAGCGCTCGTCGCTCGGCATCAAGGTGGTCGAGCTGACGGGCGACGTGACGCCGGACGTGCAGGCTATACGCGAGTCGCAGCTAATTGTGACGACGCCCGAGAAGTGGGACGGTATCAGCCGTTCCTGGCAGACACGCGAGTACGTGCAACACGTGGCGCTGATTGTCATCGATGAGATACATCTGCTGGGCGAGGATCGTGGCCCCGTCATCGAGGTCATCGTATCGCGTACGAACTTCATCAGCTCCCACACGGGACGCTCCATTCGCATTGTCGGACTGTCCACGGCCCTGGCCAATGCGCAGGACCTGGCCAATTGGCTGGGCATCCAGCGCATGGGGCTGTACAACTTCAAGCCCTCGGTGCGTCCGGTACCGCTGCAGGTGCACATCAACGGCTTTCCGGGCAAGCACTACTGCCCGCGCATGGCGACGATGAATCGACCAACCTTCCAGGCCATCCGCACCTACTCGCCCTGCGAGCCGACTATCGTCTTCGTCTCGTCCAGGCGGCAGACACGCCTGACGGCCCTCGACCTGATAACCTTTGTAGCCGGCGATGAGAACCCGAAGCAGTTCCTGCACATCGAGGAGCACGAGATGGAGCTCATCCTGCAGAACATCCGCGACCAGAACCTCAAGTTCTGCCTAGCCTTTGGCATTGGACTGCATCATGCCGGCCTGCAGGAGCCGGATCGCAAGTGTGTCGAGGAACTATTCCTTAACCGCAAGATTCAGGTGCTCGTGGCCACCGCCACTCTGGCGTGGGGCGTTAATCTGCCCGCCCATCTAGTGGTCATCAAGGGCACCGAGTACTTCGACGGCAAGGTGAAGAAGTACGTGGACATGCCCATCACGGATGTGCTGCAGATGATGGGACGAGCTGGTCGGCCACAGTTCGACAACGAAGGCGTCGCCGTCGTCCTCGTGCACGACGAGAAGAAGAACTTCTATAAGAAGTTCCTCTACGATCCGTTCCCCGTGGAGTCCAGTCTCTTGGGCGTGCTGCCGGAGCACATCAACGCGGAGATCGTAGCAGGCACCGTGCAGACCAAGCAGGCCGCTCTGGACTATCTCACGTGGACGTACTTCTTCCGCCGGCTGCTGCGCAACCCATCGTATTACCAGCTGGAGGGCATCGAGCCGGAGAACGTGAACGCCTTCATGTCCAGCCTGGTGGGGAAAGTCGTCTATGAGCTGACGCGCGCCGCCTGCGTGGTGGAGCGCGATGGTTATCTAGTGCCTACATTCCTGGGCCGCATTAGTTCCTATTATTACCTGTCGTACCGCACCATGAAGCACTTCCTCGAGGATCTGCAACCCGGCATGGATACCAGGGACGTGCTGCTGGCCATCTCGGATTCGTACGAGTTCGACCAGCAGCCCGTGCGCCACAACGAAGACAAGTACAACGAGCAGATGGCCGAAACGAGTCGCTACCGGCCACCGTCGGCCAGCTGGGACTCGCCCTACACGAAGACATTCCTGCTGCTGCAGGCGCACTTCGCACGCCAAGCGCTGCCCAACTCGGACTACTTGACGGACACTAAGTCGGCGCTGGACAACGCGACGCGCGTCATGCAGGCCATGGTAGACTATACGGCGGAGCGGGGTTGGCTCTCGACTAGCATCGTGGTGCAGCAGCTCATGCAGAGCGTCATACAGGCGCGCTGGTTTGACGCCTGCGAGTTCCTTACGCTGCCCGGCGTCAGCGAGGCCAACGTCGATGTCTTCCTGAACATTCCGCACGAGCAGCACGAGCACCTGACGCTGCCTGTGCTCAAGGAGCTGTGCCGTAAGGACTACGAGCTGCTGGCGGCGCCACTGCGCGATGCCTTCGAGGAGCACGAGGTCGAGCAGATATACAGAGTAAGTTGTCGCAGTGCTTCCCGGGAATCCATACTGACTGTTGTTTCCCCTCTCCCCTCCCTCCTAGGTCATACAAGAGCTGCCTGACATTGCTGTGCAAATCTCCGTAGAGGGTCGCTACCAGGAGGATGAGTACGTCAAGCGGCCGCTCTCCATAGCGAATGATGCGACTGTCTGGACGCCACTGCACGCCAATGAAGAGTACGTGCTGTGCGTTGATCTGCAACGCCTTTTCGCGGCCGGACAGCGACGCAGTCATGGCCAAAGCTACCCCGTGCACTGTCCCAAGTATCCCAAGCCCAAGAACGAGGCCTGGTTCCTCACACTCGGCTCGCAGGCCAACGACGAGCTACTGGCCATGAAGCGCGTCACACTGCGTGGCACTCGCTCCTCCAATCGCATCTCCTTTCAGGCCACGCCTCGTCGCGGACGTCTGCTGCTGACGCTCTATCTGATGTCCGACTGCCTCATCGGCTTTGACCAGCAGTACGATCTGCATTTCGAGATTATCGACGCCAAGTCCTAGACTCTGAGTATTCAGCTTCAGATCAGACCTTCCACGGAGGCTGCTCAATTAGTCATACTTAAGTACTAAGTAGTCTATATCTAAATATCAAGTTGTAGACGAAGTGAAGTTGTGATTACGCATGTCTGACATTTTTATAGCGCCAATTGTACCCTCGATTTGTACTACCCCCAGTTAGAGTTAAGCTTCCCATATTCGTATTAAAAGCAGCCTGCTTCAGCTCTGAATGATGTCACGACGCGAACTCTCTGAAACTTGTGTTTGTCCAACTGGAACCGGCTGTACGCTTGTCTGAGGTCTTCAAATTAAATAAAATTCCATACTGTAAACGACAAACGAGTAAAGACAGAACCCGTAGTGCGAAAGTTGGACTTTAACTCTTAGCTCTTTAACTCCAAAAAGACTTGGCTATTTACGCTAATTATCAATATAAATATATGATTTGTCTGGTCTGCCACGCCTGCTTTGGCTAGCATACACGCAGTTACAATATTAGCCCAGTTCCAGTATGAATCATACGCTTAGCGAAACTCAGAGCGTAACCTACCACAATCTGTAGCTTGCATATCATATCCAAGAAGAGCTGGCACTCTCTTTTGATAAGCAGAGACATCGCTCTACGCTATTTATAACTGCAGCTTTGGCCAATTTCGCCCATATCGATTATACTTACACGCCGTTATCGTTCTCGCGAAAGACCCGTGGAACATTATGAAATCGTGGAACGCAGTATAAAGCGACGGTGAGCGCATCGCGGAGCAGTCAAACGAGTTTTGTGTTTGTTCGCGTTAGGTTCGGTTTGGACTTTGAAATGTTATCGCTGGTTCTGTTGGGGCTAACGCTGATCGCGTTGGCCTGGTACTATCTGAAGCACCACTACTCGTACTGGGAGCGACTGGGCTTTCCGTACGATAAGTACGCCGGCATTCCCTTCGGCTGCCTGGGCAGCGTCTGGCGGCGCGAGAAGGCCATGGGCCTGGCCATCTACGACGTGTATCTGCGGAGCAAGGAGCGCTTTTTGGGCACCTATCTGCTCTTTCGGCCCGCTGTGCTAGTGCGCGATGCGCAGCTGGCGCGTCGCGTGCTTGCCCAGGACTTTGCCAGCTTCCACGACCGTGGCGTCTACGTGGACGAGGAGAAGAATCCGCTATCTGCGTCGATCTTTGCGCTGCCCGGCCAGAGCTGGCGCTCGATGCGCAACAAGCTCTCGCCGTGCTTCAGCTCGGGCAAGCTAAAAGGCATGTACAGCACATCCGAGGATATTGGCAACAAGATGGTCAGCCATCTGCAGCACAATGTGCCCGAGGAGGGCACCAAAGAGGTTGACCTCAAGGACGTCATGCAGACCTACGCCATCGACATCATCGCCTCGACCATCTTCGGGCTGGACATCAACAGCTACGAGCAGCCGGAGAACAAGTTCAGGAAGCTCGTGACGATCGTGCGCAGGGACACACCCTTCACCGCCCTTTTCGGCATGATGATCTTCCTAGTGCCCTCGTGAGTAGTAGCACCTCTCAAGAGTTGCTCCAGCAATAAATACCTTTATGTGATATGCCTGTCCACAGCATTGCCAAGTTCCTCTTCCGCCTTGGAATGCAGAACCCCGTGGGCCTGGCCATGTTGGCCATCGTCAAGGAGACCATCGAACACCGCGAGAAACACGGCATCGTGCGCAAGGACATGCTGCAGTTGCTCATGCAGCTGCGCAACACGGGCAGCATCGACGAAGACGACAGCAAGACGTGGAGCCTCAAGACCACGGATGATGGTGAGCATGCTGCACGATGATGCCTGATCCTTAAGCGATTACCCTACATGCTGCTCTCTTACAGGCCATTTGAAGAGCATCTCGCTGGAGGCGATCACCGCGCAGCTCTTCATCTTCTATATTGCCGGACAGGAGACGACCGGATCGACGGCTGCCTTCACCATCTTCGAGCTGGCACAGAATCCCGAGCATCTAAGGCGACTGCAGAACGAGGTGGATGAGACGCTGAAGCAGAACGAAGGAAAGATCACATACGACCTGCTTAACAAGATGCACTTCCTCGAGCTGTGCATACAGGAGACGCTGCGCAAGTATCCCGGCCTACCGGTGCTTAACCGAGAGTGCACCCACGACTTCGTTATACCCGACACCCAGCACGTCATCAAGAAGGGCACGCCAGTGGTGATCTCGCTCTATGGTATACACCACGACCCAGAGTACTTCCCCGATCCCGAGAAGTACGATCCGTACCGCTTCGCCGAGGAGACCAAGAACTACGATCCCGTCGCATTCATGCCCTTTGGCGAGGGGCCGCGCATCTGCATAGCTCAGCGCATGGGACGTATAAACTCCAAGCTGGCCATTGTCAAGCTCCTTCAGAACTTCAACATCGAACCCATGCCCAAGCAGGAGATCCGCTACGAGGCCACCGGCATTGCCCTGATGCCAAAGGATGGCGTCAAGGTGCGTCTCTCCAAGCGCATTCCCTCACAAAACTAATGAAATTCCGAAATGAATGATAATTTGTTAGATTAGCGCAATGATGATAGTGTCGAGTAGATAGCGTAGTGTCGATAGCACCAAGTCCCCCTAATCGACCTTATCGACAGCAGACACCCAAATATAGCACGCCCCACGTGATGTACTGAATGAAAGTTCCAATAACATTTGCAGCCATGACTTATCTTTAAGAAATTGTAATTTAATCAAACATCGTTAAATCCCTTTAATATAATTATAATATAAATGTTGGAAATATTTTAATTATTGGAAAAAAATGTCGACTTTGGCAGCTTTAGGTTTTAAGTGTCGTCCTAAAGAGACTAACGACTTTCTACGTCATGTCAGCTCTGCTATTCTGAATTTTGACTACAGATATTATCTACCAAAAGTAATTAATTGAATCAGAATCGCTTGGATTCCATACGCCCAATTGAGATAGGAAATTTGATTTAATCTGTAAAAACCCATAATACTATTTTATAGTATAATCACTGTTAGCAGTATCCTATTATCAGCCGTATCTAGACTATATAAAGCTGAACCGATATGGAGCCCATTAAAAACGCGCTGAGTTTACCGCTACGCATAGAGTCAACACTTTTATTCAATGCTTTCATAGATATACATATAGACAGTCGGTTTCTGGATCGTAGGTACATATGTATTTACAGGAGCAGGCGCGTGTGTGTGTGCTTCAGGGGGAGTCCGCCGGGTTCATCTCGCTTCTAATTGTCGACGCGTTGGTCCAACTGCTGCTGCTGCTGTTGCTGCAGCTGCAGCTGCTCGTTCTCCAGCATCTTCTGCTTGTTCTTCTGCCGGAAAATCTCCTTGCTGGCCTCCTTAATGGCTTCGAAGATCTTCGCCTGCGACATGATCTGTTTCTGCACATTCTCCACCGCCGGCTCCGCATTGATGTCGATCAGATCGCTCAGGCCCTCCGATAGATACTCGTTGTTGTAGGGCTTCTCCTCGATCTCGTTGCGCTTGAAGAGCGAAAAGGGTGGGTACGAAGGGTACGAGGTGCGTTTACGTCCGCAGCCTAAACATCAGGAAAACAATACATCACATCTACACATTTTCGAATACAAAATACCCTGCAAATTACCTGTAAATGCATTGCAGAATGGACGCTTCTCGAATTTCCACTGGATGAGGCCGCTCAGCTTGTGCTGAAAATAGAGAGCAAAAGTCGTCGTATAACTACAGTGGGCTCTCGCTCAGGAGAAATAATGCAGATGTCAGTTTTAAGTATATTGCGAATTTACACTGTGGCCTTAAAAGAAGCTCCCACAGTAGATAAGTGTATTTATAGTGTTTCTCAGTAAATTTGTTCAAATTGCAAAATAAGTGCAGAATTTGATATACCCCAATACTACTCACATTCACTTCGCTGTTCTCTGTCTCGAGGGAGGCGGCGTGGACGGAGCAAAGGCAGACGAGGAGCGCCACCAGGTAGACCCCGATTTCCAGAGAGGTTCTCATCTTCACAAAGAGTACTTGCACTTGGCGTCGAGCTGAGATTGAGCCGGAAATTTTCCGCTTGGGGCCTGCACTGTTGCGCGCTCCGTTGACGAGTGAAGTCAAGTCGCAGTCGCAGTCCTTGGTCAACGTGTCGGCTACGCAATGTGAGACTTGTTGCTTTCAGGAGTTGACAGGACGCCACGCTGCGCGGCGAATGTGTTTTGGTGGCTACTTAATAGCCTTTTGCGCTTATCCCGACCTAACCCAGCGACCACACCCCCTACTGCCCCCAGGCACACCGACTTCATGTCATTCTTGTGGAGGGTTTTTTAATTCTTGGCAGATGTTTGCAACGCACAAAAGTACACAGCTGCAAGCGTATAGAGTAAATATATTATTCATCAGCCTGAAAATCTCGTACACCTCAGATGTGTTATAAATGTGTCAATATATATCATAGATAAGAGGTATATATTTGTATGAAACCTATGCAAGTATTTGCAAGAGTATTACACCTTCGGCTAAGTTCTTTTTACTATTTTTCCGTTTGACTTGTGTACGAGTGGGGAGAGAACTTGGTGGACTCTTTCGCACAGTGTAGCTGCACTGCCAGCGCGACTCTCGTGAGCGGCGCGAGAGATGCGGCTATTTTTAAAGAGCCGACACGAAAACCCACTCGCAGCCCGCAGATATATACAGTTTCGGGCGATACGATATAATCGCTGCTTGCCATCTGCGAAGTGTGCATTTTCCGACAGATTTTCCTCAGGAATTTTTCGGCCCAAAAAACAACGGGCAATTTCGAAACGATTCTCGGTGGAAGCGCAACGCATCGGAAATTAACGCGGAAAATAAAGTACAAAAATTAAAAAAAAAAAAAAATAAATCAAAGAAAAGTATAAGCATAAGAGAAAATTTAAAGAATAAAATAATAAAAATTACAGCAGGCTCTTCGCATCCAAATAAACAATCGTATAAACAATAAGGAAATTCCGCGCTGATATTCGCTTTTCTCGTTGGAATTTCTGTCTCACATCGCCCGAAATAACCTGTGAGTAATTAAGAATTAAGAATTCTATAAATTATACAATTTAATTGATGAACAGTGACCGGAAAGAGTTCGCTTCGGCACTGCGACACATATAGGCTATGATACACAGATATATGTGTATATAGTACAGATCAGATATAGGTGTACCTGTCGTCTGCAGCGCATGCACATCGCTTGTTTCTTACGATTCTTCTGCAGATTTTCACTTTTTGTTTCGAACACTAAAAATACCTTGGCTATTTTCAGTTGTCGCTCGATTTTACTGCCGGCTGACAGCTTTCCAGCTCTCCCCTGTGACTGCGACTGCGACTGTGACTCTTCCCCGCCGAACTGTTTGTTTGCGAAATTGTAGTACTATAAACATTTCGGCACGAGTCTCGCAATTGCAATATTTAGGCGAATCGTTAAAATTAATTTGATAACAAGTAAGCGAAAAGCTACAGTCGGGGTATTCGACTTTCGCATACCGTGCATATAGTATTCAGTCCGCAACACGTTGCTATCAAAGAGAATTTCTTGGGCTCATCATCAGACTTTATCAAGTTCAGTGGGTGTGGTATGAAATATTTGAATATTGGCTGATATACTATAGGTTCTGTGATTTGCGTTAGGAGAAAATAAATGAGTGCTGATCAAGAATATATGTACATAAATACAATGTACGATCTATACAATTACTTGAGCAACTTGTATACTTCTCTCGCCCTCAACAAACCCATCAGACTCTAGTGCAGGGTATAGTAGGCCGATACGCTGGGAAAACATGTCGAATGACGCTTGCCGCTGCAGTTGCGACTTTGTTTGGCGTCGTATTCGACGTCGTCTCTTATCTATAAATATGAAAGTTGATTTCATTTCATGCGCTTCTCTCACTCCTCTATTTTTAGACAAAATATGTCAGATCCCGCAGCCCAGCAGCAGCCGCAGAACGGCAAGGAGCGCTCCAAGTCCACCGAGGAGAAGGAGATACCGCGCGAGCCGGCGCTCGTCTGCAAAGACATCAATGTAAGATCGACCAAGTACACGCTTCTATAACTATATGTATATCTGTGATATCTGCAGATTAAGACTGAACTGGAGTGCCTGGTAAAGCTGCTCGATGGCAAGATCTACAAGGAGGAGGAGGTGGCCATGGAGGAGCTGCATCAGTACCTGATCGAGGACGACGGCTCCTGGGCGCTGGGCGACAACTTTTTGGTGTTCGTGCAGCGCGTGCTGCGCGACGTGCAGGCCTTCTCGCCGGACACGCGGATACATCTGATACGCACGCTTGCTTATGCAGCACTCAAGGATGACGTGATCATCATTTTGCATCAGGATCGCCGCGATCACACGCTGATGAATTTCGCACAGGACATTGACAAGCACACGCCCGAGGAGCAGCAGGCCTGGGCCATGTTTGTGAGTAGCCCATGGGGAAAAGTTTCTCCCCGATCAGAGTTACATACAGCTCTTTCTCCCCCGACAGACCTGCAACCTGTTCGAGAACGTGGGACCCTCCGAGTGGCTGCTGTACATCTCGGAGTGGGAGTACAACGGGCAGACCATTTCAAACATACGCGTAACCACCAAGCTGGCCGTGCACTGCATCCTCTCGAACTGCCCGCAGCTGAAGAACATCGGCTCGATGATACTCTACAACATTGCGATCAAGGAGGTCAAGACTGTGGTAGGCACTTGGCAAAGGGGCCACAACTAAGGTATAGTCTAACTCTAACTCGTTCTTTCCTTTTTCGATCTATGCTCTTGTAGGTATTCGATGACGTTGCCGTCGAGCTAGCCATGGCCATTCTACAGTTCTTCCAGAGCAGCCCCAATGAGGAGCAGGTCTTCCGCACGCTCAAGGCCTTGGCCCGCTTTCTCGAGGTATTTGACCTACTTATCCATTTCGCATTCTCTCTCTCTCGCACTCGCCTGACAGCTGTCACTCATCTCTCCTCCACGCGCAGGTTTCGCCCGACGTGCCGATGATTATACAGATGATTGGACCGCATCCAAAACAGTTTGCCGGCAAGAGCGAGCGCGTCGACGAGCTGATAAAGATCATCAGTCGCAAGGTGCCCGCCTAAGCGGGTCGCAGCAGACAGGCAGGGGGGCAGCAATAATTTTTAGTAATCTGGTAATCTGGTAATCTCTAATCTAGGCATACGACACACACGATCCGTAGATCCTTCGTTTTGTAAGCATTTTCGCGACACAATAAACATTTGTATTCTTTATTCGCGATCGCCCTGGATCAGGGGTAATCCGGGTTATCCCCGCCTCACATCATGGCATCACCGCAGCAGAGTCGAAGCAGAGGGAAGGTGTTGGCGCCACTGCCGGCGCGCAGCTGCAGCCAGTGCTTCTGGTTGGAGACGAACATCTCCGACGGCAGCTGCGTGTCCTGCGCATTGGCATCTTCTGCAGGGAAGAAAGAGCGAGGGAGTGTGGAGAGAAGAAAATAAGGAGTAGGTACTCGAACTCACGCGTCTTTTTGTCGAATTTGGGCGACTGTGTGATGGAGATGACGTCCTCGGGCTTGCGCAGCAGTATCTTGCCGACACCCTTACACATGCGCAGCACCTCGTGGTTGCTCAGCTTCTCCAGCTGCTGCTCGTCCAGCAGCGGGCAGGCGAGTATCCACTCTCGCACATCGTCGAAGTCGTTGAGCAGCCGCAGCGCTCCGTTTACGCTGAAGCGGATCCTCTTCTGGTAGATGAAGTCCAGCCACGCCTCGCAGATAAGCTTGAGGATCAGCTTGAGTATGACGATGTCGCGCGTGGCGCGTATTGTCGGCAAGAAGATCTGCTCCAGCACGTAACCCACGTAGAGACTCTTCTCCGCTTCGTCATAGACACTGCGCTGCCAGTGGCTGGCGGCGGGGAAGCAGAGCGTGAAGTTCGCCAGGCTGAGCAGGCGGCAGACCGACGATAATATCTGAACACATTCATCGGTAGTTTTCTGCAGAGGAATCGAACTCTACTTAGTTCCCATCTAACTGTGGGAGTGAAGTCTACACTCACCTTGAGCAGATCGATGTTGTTGGTGACCTCCGTGATGAGCTTGGTGCGCAACGCGACGCACACGAGCATCAAGATGTCGCTCAAGTCGGCAGTGAGTTTGGGCAGTTTAAAAGTGGTGAAGACGTTCAGGCACAGCTTGACGTCGTGCTCCAGGATCTGGAAGAAGCGGTCCATCTTCCACTCGCAGCACAGCAGCTTTGCCTGCTCGGTGACCCACAGTCGCATCGAGTGCACCGAGTGATCTAAGGAATGGATCGCATAGTTATATAGACCGAAAGGGTACTTCTTCTTCTTATCGATTCACTCACCGAGCCTGTGGAGTATGGGTATCTGTTCGGCGACCGGAAGCAGACTGGAGTTGTTGTGCGAATCCGTGTTGGCGAAGTACTGGTTACTCAGGTTGACCAGATTGGAGAAGATGCTGATCCAGACCGTACCCGTGGGCGTACCGTGCTCCTGTAAAAGAGATCAAAGCAGCAATGGGACTCCGCTGTGAGCTGCAGTTCCAACTTACGTTCTTGGTGCAATCGCGATATTGTTCGACAACCTGGTGCACGAGACGTTCGGGGTCCTTCGTGGATATCAATGTCAGGCGGAAGAGTTGATCCCAAATGTTGTTGCACATGAAGCCAGTTAGGATCTCCCCGATGCCTCGCAAGGTGGAATAAACCGGTTCGGGAATGTCTGGGAAAAGTATGTAGTTTGAAATTCACAAATCAATCGGCGGCTCACCATTCACGCTCTGATGGTAGAGCCAGCAGCGTATGGAGTCAATGTGGGTAAGACTGTAGCAGGACATCGGAGTGTCTATCCACCACAGCAATATGTGGTCTAGTATGATGCCCACGTAGGACCAGAGCAGGCGCAGTCCACGCACAATGTACACGTTCATGTCCACCTCGCCCGCCTTGCGATTATCTGAGAGTAGTGAAGTAGAGGTAGAGGTAGAATAGAGGTGAAGGTAGAGGTATGGGTAGGATAAAGGTAGAACCTACCGAAGATGGTCGGGCATATCTCCGTAGCCTTCGCTATGAGCTGCGCTATGAAGATGCGCTCTTTGTGCAGAAAGCTCTCGGTGTGCTTGCAGCGCAGGCTCTGGTTATCCTGAGCTGAGACCGCGTTGAATTCCGGCGCAGAGTCACAGTACGGCACCGCGTGATAATCGCCGGCGGCAAAGGAGATGTTGAGGGTGCGCAGTATTTCCAGACTGGAGGAAGTGGACTCGTTGTTGCGCTGCTGCTGCTGGTGCTCCCGCCAAGCATCCTGCTCGCCCATGTTGAACAGCCCGAAGACCAGATCCAATGCGTTCTGCTCCACGCGTGTCTGTGCAACGTACTGTAACATAATTCTGAAGTGATCCCGATGACAAATCAAAATCTCGTTGGCAAACCTACCTGCAGCACAAAGCCAAAGTCGATGTTCTTCAGGGACATGAGCAGGGCGGGATACATGTTGCTGCAGACGTTGGCGTGCATCTCCTCCTTGCACTTGCCACTCAGCTTAGGCTCCTTCTCTTCCTCCGCCTGCGCGTCCTCCAGCGGCTGCGACTGCAGTTGCTTCTGCTCCTGCACAGAGTTGACGTTGCGGCACTTGTTGTACAGCTGCGTGATGTGCAGTGCCCAGTTGAGCCACATCTCGGACTGCATGGACTTGCGCAGCAGCAGGGTCAACTGTAGATAGTAAGAGACTTGGATATTGATATAGAAACTATTGATAAAGCCGCTGCACCCACCGTACGCTTGAGCACAAAGGTCAGCTGGCAGAAGCGTCTGTCGTTCAGCTCCATGATCAGATTGAACTTGCGCATGAGCAGCGCGTTGTAGGGACTACGCTTGATCTTCTTCGAGAGCGACTGGAAGTCTGCGTTCTTCGTCTCGTCTTTTAGGCTCCAGTAGAGCTCCACCACGCGCTCGCACTCCTCCAAAATGGTGTCCTTAATCGAAGAAGATAAGTGCGTGAGATAGTAACAAGTAAAGAGGAAGCTAATGATGGTTCCCTAGTGATATAGTCTAGTATAAAACTTGTCGAAACTTGCGAAAACTGTAAATTCCCATAAAACTCAAATTAAAGATTTTGCACACATTCAATATTCAATATAAAAAAGGACAACAGATATCTTATGTTTTATGTTATGTTTATGTTTATATAAACTTTATTGTCCAATCACACGTTTTAAAATTGAGTGTCAGGTTAATCTAGTTCCAAGCCAAAATATTATAGAAAACTCCACATACTTGTATTCTAAACGCTTTATCATAATCGAAGAAGCTAATTGTACGAACTTAAGTAACTTAAGACAAAGTGTCCTTTTCCATTTGCGTTATATCAATGAAAACTCAAGGATAGTCTTCATCGGTTTCGCAATGGAAGATTATAGACTACTTTTCATAATTCCCATAAGAATTGCCTCAGTCGTACATACTTTCCCAAGAGTATTATCATTTACAAGTCTTAAAGTTGCCACAATTTCGGTCTAAGGTCTAGTCCTTACAGCTATGAGAGCTCTCAGATCTCATAGTGCGCTCCATCGACCAAAAGCAGTACTTACATGTTCGCTGAAGATGGCCGAGTTGACATCGATGACGATTCGCTTGGTAATGCGCCGCAGCTCCAGGCCGAGATTCCCGATTTCCGCAAACGTGTGCATCGGCTGCGATTTGTTGCGGCAGTACCATTTCGGGGTCGTGCTCATTTTTTCGGATTCACCCCGTCGACGCGTCGACGGCCCGCCTCACCCTCGGCACCGCCTCGCCGTTGCCGTAACCAATCGCCTGCCCCTCAATAAATCGCTTTTTAATTATTGTGTCTCCCAGGCACGCATTCGCATTCGTAGTCCTTCCTGCGTTTGGCTCTGGCGTCGGGCCCGTCAGTTATCGAATGCAAATTTGCTGCGATTGTTGGATCGATGGCAGGACACGCGGAGGCGCCGCATCGCTTGGCAACGCACGCATGTGCCAGCGACCTATTTGCCCACTTGTGAGACCTACAGCAGTGCTTAGACACCGAACATCAATGACAGGCAGGCAGACAGACAGACGGACGAATGTGCAGACAGGCAGACAGACAGGCGAACACACTGACGGACAGGCGGACAGACAGACGTACAGGCTGACAGACTGACGGACAGGCGGATAGACTGACGGACAGGCAGACAGACTGACGGACAAACAGCTAGACTACTGAAAGCGTAAGTATATAACATACTACTGTGGGCAAAAAGTAAGGTGAATATTTTTGTAAAGTCAAAACTCTTTATTTATTCTCTTGAATCAATTTCATCCCCTTCAAAGTAATCCCCTCCCGATAAAATGCACTTATGCACTAATTCCTTCACTTCATTGACGTGTTGGTCATCTGTTGACGTCGATGGTCGTCCGGAGCGCCCCAAGTCATCAACACGTTCCCGACCCTCCTTGAAGTCTTTGTCCCACTTATAAACATTTTTCTGGGACATGGTAGAATTACCAAAGGCCATCCCCAACGCCTTCCTCAACGCTTCCGCAGCCGAAATTTCATTCCGAAAACAAGATATGATGGCACTTCTCTGCTCAATTAAATCAGACATTGTAAAAATCGCCAAATGCACTCTTGATCGTTTGGTAAAAGCGTAAATATAGTATTCATACTGACATTGACATAAAATTCCGCCAAATGTCATCAACAGTCCTGCCAACTCGAGAAAAAAAGAACTAGTTCGCCATCTTAAGCCCGCGAATTTTAAATTGAAAATTCACCATACTTTTTGCCCACAGTACCATTGCTTCTTTTCGCGAAATAATACCAGGCGCACAGAGATCTGCTTATATCTAGCCAATAAATTGTTGAAAAGAACAGAGTACCAGTAGTAGCAGCGAGTGAACAAAAATATTGAGAGTGAAAGGTATTCAAAAGTCGAATGCTATTTCGCTGCGAGACGCTGTAATAATTCTGGAGTAATACCAGAAAAAACAGCAGGTGGAAGTTTGCAGGAAGTCAGAGAATAAAGGAACAGAAAGGCGTTGTGTCCACGTGTGCATCCCTAACTGCGCTCTTCGTTCGATCTCTCTCATCGTTTCTGCAGCTGCTGCTGCTTCTGTGCGCCTGGTACAAATGCTTGCGCTATGTTTGTATATTTGGTTGAGCCAAGCATCTGTCTTCATATTCTGTCGCTCTCTCGCTCCTGCTCTCCTGTCAGCTTGCTAGTTGCTCGCCAGCAACTGTCCCTACTCGCACTTCTGAGCGCCTGGTACTATTTTGTTTTGATCGCGTCGGACTGCTTGGTGCTAGTCGAGCTTGCACGTGGCACTTTTCTCCTTTCTCTTTTTGCCAGTCTCACAGCTGCAGCAGCAGATCTGCAGATATTTGCCTGCTGATTGATCTGAGCGCCTGGTAGTAAATACTGGCTTCTTCTTAATTTGGTTGACCCAAGCACGTGTCTTCATACTCTGCCTCTCTCTCGCTCCTGCTCTCCTGTCAGCTTGCTTGTTGCTCGCCAGCAACTGTCCCTACTGGCACTTCTGAGCGCCTGGTATTATTTTGTTTTGATCGCGTCAGACTGCTTGGTGCTAGTCGAGCTTGAACGTGGCACTTTTCTCCTTTCTTTTTTTGCCAGTCTCACAGCTGCAGATATTTGCCTGCTGATTGATCTGTGCGCCTGGTAGTAAATACTGGCTTCTTCTTAATTTGGTTGAGCCAAGCACGTGTCTTCATACCCTGTCTCTCTCTCGCTTTCTCTGCTCTCTCTCGCTGCTGCTCTCCTGTCAGCTTGCTTGTTGCTCACCAGCAACTGTCTCTGCTGGCACTTCTGAGCGCCTGGTATTATTTTGTTTTGATCCCGTCAGACTGCTTCGTGCTAGTCGAGCTTGCACGTGGCACTTCTCTCCTTTCTCTCTCTCTTTTTGGCAGTTTCACAGCTTCAGCAGCAGATCTGCTGGTATTTGCCTGCTGATATATCTGTGCGCCTGGTATTAAATACTGGCTTCTTCTTAATTTGGTTGAGCCAAGCACGTGTCTTCATATTCTGTCGCTCTCTCGCTCCTGCTCTCCTGTCAGCTTGCTTGTTGCTCGCCAGCAACTGTCCCTACTGGCACTTCTGAGCGCCTGGTATTATTTTGTTTTGATCGCGTCAGACTGCTTGGTGCTAGTCGAGCTTGAACGTGGCACTTTTCTCCTTTCTCTTTTTGCCAGTCTCACAGCTGCAGATATTTGCCTGCTGATTGATCTGTGCGCCTGGTAGTAAATACTGGCTTCTTCTTAATTTGGTTGAGCTAAGCACGTGTCTTCATACTCTGCCTCTCTCTCGCTCCTGCTCTCCTGTCAGCTTGCTAGTTGCTCGCCAGCAACTGTCCCTACTAGCACTTCTGAGCGCCTGGTATTATTTTGTTTTGATCGCGTCAGACTGCTTGGTGCTAGTCGAGCTTGAACGTGGCACTTTTCTCCTTTCTCTTTTTGCCAGTCTCACAGCTGCAGATATTTGCCTGCTGATTGATCTGTGCGCCTGGTAGTAAATACTGGCTTCTTCTTAATTTGGTTGAGCCAAGCACGTGTCTTCATACCCTGTCTCTCTCTCGCTTTCTCTGCTCTCGCTCGCTGCTGCTCTCTTGTCAGCTTGCTTGTTGCTCACCAGCAACTGTCTCTGCTGGCACTTCTGAGCGCCTGGTATTACTTTGTTTTGATCGCGTCAGACTACTTTGTACTAGTCAAGCTTGCACGTGGCACTTTTCTCCTTTCTCTTTTGGCCAGTCTCACAGCTGCAAATATTTGCCTGCTGATTGATCTGTGCGCCTGGTAGTAAATACTGGCTTCTTCTTAATTTGGTTGAGCCAAGCACGTGTCTTCATACCCTGTCTCTCTCTCGCTCTCTCTGCTCTCTCTCGCTGCTGCTCTCCTGTCAGCTTGCTTGTTGCTCACCAGCAACTGTCTCTGCTGGCACTTCTGAGCGCCTGGTATTATTTTGTTTTGATCGCCTCAGTCTGCTTGGTGCTAATCGAGCTTGCACGTGGCACTTCTCTCCATAATCTCTCCTTATGCAAGTCTCACAGCTGCAGCAGCAGATCTGCAGATATTTGCCTGCTGATTGATCTGTGCGCCTGGTAGTAAATACTGGCTTCTTCTTAATTTGGTTGAGCCAAGCACGTGTCTTCATAGTCTGTCTCTCTATCGCTCTCTCTGCTCTCTGCTCTCTCTCGCTCCTGCTCTCCTGTCAGCTTGCTTTTTGCTCGCCAGCAACTGTCCCTACTGGCACTTCTGAGCGCCTGGTATTATTTTGTTTTGGTCGCTTCAGTCTGCTTGGTGCTAGTCGAGCTTTACACGTGTCAATTTTCTACTCTCTCCGTCTTAATCACTATCTCACCTCACAGCAGCAAATCTGCTTACTGCCGCTTCTTAGCGCCTGGTGTAATTTGTTGACATTCATAGGCACTTCACATTGTTCTCTCTCTCAGGCCCACTCTCTGATTGGCTGGTCGAGTCAGACTGCTTGGCGCTGTCTTTTAGCTCTCACAATTTCTTCCGGACACCACGTGCACTTTCCACCTGTTGATTGCTCTGTGCGCCTGGTAGTATTCCGTGCCGAGGGGAGGTAAATGTCACCGCCTCGCAGCGGAATAGTTGCCCAGCATAGAAAGCTCTGAATGTAGAGAAAGAATGAACTCGGAGTGCAATTACAATAATCACGGCAAGTTTATTGATATATGTACGAGTGGTTATAGATAGGTTTGATTTTATATATTTTGTTGCTGCTGCTGTTGTGGTTTGTTTGTTGCTTTACTTGAATAAACGAGCTGTAAATATTCAACACATTCTCCTGCTTGTTTGTTTGTCGTTTTCACTATGAACTATGCTTATGCTCTCATCTATACACATCAACATCAACATCATCATCATCATCATGCTCATTATAACTCGGTGATCTGGATCATCGTTATCTGCTCTCGTCTCTATCATCTGGTTTTGTTTGCTATCACATTGAATTGTTACATTTATAGTAGTAGTTGCTGCATGTTGCCTGCTTAAAATCTTTAGAACATCTTTTAAATTTCCTCTGAAACATATAGTCTGTCTATGGTATACCTTTGTGTCTCTGTGATCTGTATATGTGTGTGTATCTGTGTGTTTTATTGTGTGTGTATGTGTGTGTATTCTTTGTCTTACGTTGTACAAAATTTGGGAGCACACGAATTACTCAAGAACATTTGCTGAAGATTTAACGAACTTTCTGTCTCAAGGGTCTCTCTTATCGCGTTTACAGTTAAAATTGCTTGCGCTTCTCGTAACTACACACTAGTTTAGTGGCTGTTGCTTAGTTCCTTTCTCTCTCTCTCTCTCTCTCTCTCTCTCACACTGTCTCTCTATCTGCCTAATCTCTCATCTCTTCTCTTCTTTTTTTGATTTTTTTCAAGTTTTCTTTAAGTTACAGTACTCGGTTTTAAAATATAGAAATAATATGTGTATACATATAGTATTTATATATATTTATATATATATATGCTTCATCTGTTTCGGCTTCACGTAGTGTAAAATGTATGTATAACGTATATATTGTATATATATATATATATATATATGTATATATATTCATAGATTTATATATAGATTTCTGTATGCACTTCAGCTATCTCTATGCCTTAGCCTATCCACGCTTCGCTTAATCCTCTGTAGTAGTAGTAGTTGTTGTTGTTGTTGTTGTGGTAGTAGTTGTATCCTGCAGCTCTTCGAGAGTTGGAATATCGTCTTGTAGTTTCAGCACTTGCAACCTTGGGTTGTAGTGCCCGGCTAAATAATATGTATCATTGTTATCGTATATGGTTTGATATTGCTTCGAGTCGGTGCCGAACTTGTCCACGTAGCTGACGAACTGCAGCACCTCGCAGCGATGTGAAATGGTCTGCACATCGTTCTCGTCCTCGTGTGGTGATTCAAACAGAGCACCCTGCGAGGGAGTAGACAAACCCGTTAATGCGTATGGAATATGGTGTAATGAAGTCGGTCTTACCGGATACTTCAGGCTGGGGCAGCCAGTGGTTTCCTCCGGGTGATAGAACCACGCCACGCGCACCACTCTATTGCCGGCGGTGGTCTCCCACATCGACTCAATGCGTCCGATGTAGGGACGATCCGGTCTGCCCGTCGACAGAAATACTGCACAGTCCCCGACCTGGAATGGGATTGGGCATTAGCATTGGCATATAAAGTTTACCCACTCGAGCATTAATGCGTACTCACCGTTATAGTCTCTTTGCCCCTTTTGATTGTTTTGTAGAATTGCTTGCGGGCCCGCCCCTTAACGCCCGCCTTGCGATAGGCGGTGCCGTGCCAGCCCCACAGTTGCCGCTCCGGAAGGAAGGCGGCAATCTTGCTGCTGCCCTTCGAGTTATTGTGCTCCACCGGATCGTCGCCCTTGAGCTGCTCCAGAAAAAAGTCTGATTAGCATCTCTATGCGCACACAATAAAAATCACTTCACCCACCTCATCCGACACCTCGGACATAAGATTCGACGTCGTCTCCTCCTCAATGTCCAGCTGCTCCGCTTTCACCTTCAGCTCCATCTTAACGCGTTGTGCAGGCGCCACAGCAGCGGGTAGTTCCTCCGCTGGCACAGCTACTGCCACTGCCACTGCTGCTGCTGCTGCTGTTCCTGTGCCTGCTATCAGCTGCACCTGCTGTGCCGCCTCAGCCTCTTCGTTATCGTTCTTCCGATGATGCTTCTTGTGCTTCTTGCGCTTCTTGTGCTTGTGATGCTTGCGATTGCCATCGTCTAGAGCGGAGGCAGTGGCGTCTCCAGCTATCGCTGTCGGCTCGCCGCCGTCCGCCTGGAAGCCATTCGACTCGGTTGACTGGCCGCCACAGCTGCCGCCGTTCTGCTGGGCCTTGCTCAGCTTCTTAAGGCTCTTCTTGAGACGCTTCTTCTCGCTGCGCTGCGTGAAGAGCTCCATGGTGGCTGCCAGTGAGGTGGTGTTGTCGCTGCTCATGCTGAACCCGTGGTGGCTCTGCACTCCTCCAACTGTTCCAGCCTCATCACCGCCAGACGCGCCTGCTGCTGCAAGCTCCTGCGGGCATCCGGCGCCAATATCGCCGCTGCGCAGCGCGCCGCGCTTCTGCTTGCCTACAGAGTAAAGGGGATTATCGTTGTACTCTGTAGCGTCGTGGTACCGGGACGGAAACGGGAACGGGAGGCAGGGAAGAACGAAAACAACAACGCATAGTAAATAATGAGAACAAAGAAGGAACATAGAATGGGATGGCGGGGGCGAAACCACAATTCGTTTGCGCAGACTTCCGCAGGGGAAGACTTCCGGCTGGGTCTGGCATACCAAATGCGCTTTCATCCCCCGTGAAGACATAGATGTAGCTAACTGAAGCTGACGCTGACGCTGACGCTGGCGCGGCACACACCTGCAATGGGGTAGTTGCTAAGCAGCAGGCGTATGTTCTTCAACCGAATCCTGCCGCTATCACCGTCGTCGAACTCCACGCTCACAAAGTCCTGCGGGCTGGACGCTACCGGAATGGAAGTAGCCTCCTCCGATGTCTCCGACTCGATGGCACGGCCTGGATACAGGCAGCGGTACTGCTGGCTCCAGTAGGCGCACAGGCGCGTGCCCACGGGCACGTTGTCCACGCTCTTGGGTGAGACCTCGAGTATCTAGAGACGACACTGATTAGTGCGGGAGCAAGAGAGGGGGGGGGGATGCAGAGGCAGATCACTTACCGTATCCTTGAGTATATCCTCGCGCGACATCACGTGCGACTTGTTGCCGCGCTCGCCGTCCAGCGTGATGGCATAGACATCGGGCGGGCGCAGCGGCTTCATCACGCCCGCATAGAACAGACCGCCCATGTCCGTGAGCACGCGCGTCTCGTCCCGGTACAGATGCTCGCTGGTCAGCTGCAGCTCCGCATCGGCAGCGCTCAGGCGTCTCTTCGCCTCCGTCGCCTGCTGCACGTGCTCGACGACGGCGCTGGCCTTGAGCTTGCGCTCCTTACGCGACTTGCCGCTGGCCGTCAGCGCATGCTTGTGCGCCGAGCTGGAAGCACTGCTGGAGGTAATGGGTGCTGTCGTCGCACAGACCGCCGCGTCCAGAGCACTTGGCTCGAGGCGCACGAACGACGACGACGTCGATGTAGTGGTGCTCGGCGAGTGGCTGCTCGCCAGGCTGCTGCTGGGCTCCGACGGCGGTGGAAACGAGTGCGTCTTCTCCGGGAAGCGCAAGAAGCTCGACGCCTGCAGATTGCCGCTGGAGAACTTGGGGAACTTGTAGTCCCGCAGCGGCGACGATGTGCTGCAAGAGAAGTGAAGCAACAGTTGAAGTATACACCATATAAATTTCCATGTAGTTCGACCTACCCCAGCACACTGGACAACGTGGAGCTGAGCGTCAGCTGCGGCTGCAGTATCGCCGGCTGAGGGAGTGGCAGCACGGGATGTTGCTGCTGCTGCTGCTGCTGCTGGAGGTGAAGCTGTTGCTGCAGCTGCTTGGAGCACTTCTTCTTCTTCTTGTGCTTGGAAATCTCGTCGAGCTTTCGCTTCTTCTTGCGATACTGCCGCGTTATGTCCGCCAGCCGCATGCGCATGCGGTTGTCCATGATGTTGAAGACTTCCTGGCCAAAGCGCTGCGCGTAGCTGGGATCCATGGCGTGCAGCGCATTGCGCAGCTCCGACTGCAGCTCCTCGTCCTGCAGCTCAACCTCCTCCCCGGCCAGCAGCTGTGGCTCCTGCTGCTGCTGAAGCTGTTGCCGACTGATGCTGTGGCGCCGCTTGCTCTTCTTGCTCTTCTTGCTGCAGCGCGCCGACTTGCGGCTCTCGCCGGCCACGGAGTTGGACTTGGAATGTTTGTGCTTCTTGCGCTTGACGGGCGTCAGCTCGCCGCCAGCAGCGCCGATGCCTGCTGCGGCGCTCGACGACGTGCAGGGCAGCTCAATGCCCTGCATTGAGGGAAACGTCGGCGATACGGCACAATCGTTGGGCGGAGACGGTGTGGCCAGCGCCGGCGGCGGCGATGGTGTGCGCGAGGTGGGCGTGGCAAAGAGACTGCTGCCCTGCACCACCTCCTCCTGAATGCGCTGTTCGGCGAGGGCGCAGAGCAGCTTCAGGCCGCCCAGCGGCTCCGACTGCGTGCGCTGCTCCACCTCCAGCAGCGAAGGGAGCTGCACTGGCGCCGGCGGCGGCGTTAGCTCCATGGCTATCTCTGGCTGGAAAGCAGGCACAACTGGCTCCACAGGCTCCTGCTTAACGCGCAGCAGCGGCGTGCTGTTCGTGCTGATGTTCGAGAGCAGCACCAGGCCGGTCAGGTCCTCCGGCGTCGTCTGCGACTGCGTCTGGCTCTGTGTGGGCAGCGCCTCGTGGGGCTCGCTGCTGGCACTGGGACTCGTCTGGGTATGGCACTCGTTTGGTTGCATCGTCTCACTGGGTTTGGTCAGCTCCAGCGGCAACTGTGGCTGTGGCTGTAACTGTGGCTCCAGCGGCTCCTGCGTCGCCTTCAGCGCACACGAGGAGCTCTCGTCCTCGCTGCAGACGGGCGTGTCCGTCTGTATGTTCACGTCCTGCATCTGAGGATGCAGCAGCGTGGAGCCCGCCAGCCGAGGCGGAGTCTGCGGCGTCAGCGGTGCGTGCAGCTTGAAGTTGAGCGCAGCCGCCGTTGCCGCCGCCGTCGCCTCGTCGCAGGTAACAGCAGTGTCTGTCACCGCTCCGGCGCCAGTTCCATGCATGGACAGATTCAGCAGCGCCGGCGTCGGCGTGCTGGGCGCCGTCTGGAAGAGTATCTGATGTGGCAACTGCTGCTGCTGGCCCAGCGGCGTCGCTAGCGGCTCCATGGTGGCCGAGGTGGGTGGCGTGGGCAGGCGCATCAAGTTGAGCGCCTGCTGCTCGTTGTCACTGCGCGACGCCTCCGCCATTGCCAGCGGCAGGGGCAGCGGCAGCGGCAGGGGCAGAGGCTGCGCCACGGAGTAATCCTCGAGCTTGAGCGCCGTGGGCGGCAGCAGCATGGGCAGCGAGCTCATGGGCAGCGGCTTGGGCGTCACGGCCGGCGGCTGCGTCGCCAGGCTGAGGAAGCGCGAGCTGCTGGTGCTGCTACTGCTTGAGCTGAGGCTGCTGCTGCTCGTGATGCCTGCGCCCGTGGTCAGGTTGAGCGAGGAGTTGGTCGTGCTGGTGCTGTTCGTCTGCTGCTGCTGATTGCTGTGCTGGCAAAGCGCTGCGCTGCCCGAGCTGGCGCTCGCTGCCGCCGCCAGATACAGCTGCAGGGTGGAGGCGTAGGGGGGCGTGGTGCCCAGCGTCGAGTGCGTGCCCAGCGGCGACGGGAAGATGAAGTTCGGCGAGGGCTGCTGCAGCGCGGCGGCGGCCGCTCCTCCCCCGCCGGCCGTCGCTTGCGGTATGTAGGCCGAGGGCCAGACAAAGGCCGCAGCTGCCGCCGCCTGCTGGAACGGATCTGTGGGCGTTAAGAGGGGAAAATTTGATATGCCTGCTGTGCATAGTCGAGAGTTTGGTAACGTTTTCGATTCGTTTTTTTTTATGGAGTTGGTTGGAGTTGGAGTTCGGGTTGGCGGGCGTGGCGGGGCAAGGCGGGGCGGGGAAGAAAAGCGGAGTTATAAAAGCGTGAATTAGTTTTGTTTCGAAATCAAGTTAACCTAGGATACGATCAGATCAATTCGAATGATACAAGCATTAGTAACTACATGGAGTCTCCCCAAGGCTGTCATTATCTGAAGACTTATATCCGATTGATCTCGCTTAGCAGACTTAAGCTACGCTACTAGAGCTGTAAAAACATCGCTGATCATATTACTATCTATATGTGTATTTAAATGGTAAATAATATCGAAGGTTCAGACTATCGTTTGCGATGTTTTTATAGCTCTATGCTCTACGAGCTGGCAGACAGTTCTGCAGTAGAGCTGGAGAACTATCAATAACAGATTTATACTATAAAATATTAAGAAAGTATATATAATATAGACGACATGGTAACATAAGTTTCTGAGAATTTACATAGAGCTTACAACTTGGAAGCATATTTGTATACAATAATATAATGAAATAATATACGAAATATTAAATTTTTATTTAAGATTAATCCACAAGAAAATAATTTAATCAAACTCTTCAATACTACTTTTTTAAATTTTAAATTAGCGCAATATTAAAATCTATCGATAGTTATCGATGACTATAAACTACCCGTAGATAGTTGTCTAGGTCTCTTGAAGCATTACATTTTTTATATTTTTACAAAATAGTCTAGGAAAGACTGTTGATAAATTATAAGAAATAAGCAATCCGTGTCTAAGATAATTTAACAAAATACAAAATACACAAAATACTTACAAGAAATCATACGTTTTAAAACTATCGATAGTTCTCTAGCTCTACTTTGCACTACTCCAAGCTTTTATGAAGTTTATGATCGATTATGAAGAGCGCAATAGCAAGAGATGGATAGAGATAGAGAGAAAGAGAGAGAGATGAACTTACCAAGCGCTGCTGGAGTCGCCGGCAGCAGCACCACCTGGCCGCGACTGGCCTCGCGCGAGTATTGCAAGCCCACCGTGGCGGGCGACATGGAAATCACTGATTCAATGGGCAATGCATCTACGAAACGCAACACAAGAGCGAGAGAGAGAGAGCGTGGGAGAGAGAAAGAGAGACAAACGAATAAATAAATAAATAAGCAAACAAATGGGACAAACGAATAGGGGGGATAATAATCTGTGCTTGCAGTGGGTGGAACTGATGTGGCGCATGCATGCAGGATGCACTCGGGTTGTGCCCGGGTCAAGCGTATGCTCCAACTCACTTGGATACTGCCAGAAGGTGGAGGGCGCGCGGTTGACGCCGGCGGCACTCAGTGTTAGCTCCTCGGCAGTGGCGGTGCCCGTCGTCATCAGATCGCCGTTGCCCGTGAAGTACAGGTTGCCGCAACTGGTGGCGCCTGTTGGGAAGGCAAACGAAGAAAAGTGGTTAGAAACGCTCTTAACTGCTGGCCAATATCGTAAATGCATATCGTAATGTATATTCTACACTACAACTTTACAATGCGATTCTCAGCGTTTTAATGAGCCTGCCAATATCGTAATTGAATATCGTATCGTAATTGAATATCGTACCGTAATGTACTTCGTATCGTAATTTTTTAACTTAGCAACTTCATAACACAGTGTTGAATTATTTAATTAACTTGCCAATTGCATATCGTATTGTATCGTAATTGTATATCGTAGCGAATAACTCATCATTTTCACGACTGCAGCCCGTATCGTAAATCTACCACGCGGCGTTCAACAATTTAATAAACTTGCCAATATCGTAATGTACATCGTAACTCTTCAGCTTTGCAACTCTACAACGCGACGCTGAAATTTGTAATTGAGTATCGTAATGTATATCGTATCGAACTCTTCAACCGCTCGACTTGCAACTTTTCAACTCGGCGCTCAATTATTTAATAAACTTTTTGTTTTCTCTGCAAGACAACAGCAGCAGGTTATGCTCATGTGTCAGTGTGTGCGTGTGAGTGTGTGTTTGTGTGTATGTGTGTACTTGTGTTTGGGAGAGCGCAGTGTGTGTGTATACGTGAAATATTGCAATGTCCTTGAACTATGCATTGGCGACCTTCCCACTGGCTCACCAACCGACCGAACAACCCACCGGCCCACCGGCCCACCGGCTCACCGTGCCACCAACCCACCGTGCTGCCACGGCGAGTCGAACTACCCTTAGCCAGTGGCAAGATAATTTTACTAAAATTCGATTAAAGCGCATACGACACACTAATTGCATTACATTATGGGCCTATTAACGGACTCAGATTGCAGATTGAGAAGGACTCTGCCGAGCTGCAGAGTCGCAGAGAACTCTGGACACGGAGCAAGTCTTATCAATTCATCGTCGCAGCGACGCAATTAGTGCTCCATTTTTTCGGACAACTATGACAGCGTGTCGAACAAATATAAATAGAATCCGCACAGCCGGCGAGGGCTGTCACGACTTTACCATATGCTCACATACCCAAACCACTTAAGCGTTTCACATTGCCTTAGCGCTGCCTTCCCTGCCGCCAGCCTGTCGTCATGGCAAGGACCTGGTAAAGCACTCGCCAGGAGCATCCCTTACATGCGGCTAGGGGTGAGAGTCGTTCGTGGCACGAGGCAAGCGATAGGAATGAGCTGTGAAGTCCTAAAGTCTTCAATAATGAAAGAGAAATGCGAAATCTATTGAAGAGTCGCCTGTAACAATAGTGATGCGGCTAGGGATGAGCGTAACTCGTGTCACGAGGCATAGAACTAATAGAACCAATAGATAGTATAACACTTACACAATAGGAATATACAAAATATATAGAAAAGTTGCAGTTTCAACTAACGAGAATCAATCGTGGTGCGGCTTGAGATGAGCGTAACTCGTGTCACGCGGCTACAACTGATACAACAAATATAAAAACAATATGCATATAAAATATATATGAAAGAGAAATGTGTTGCAAAGTATCAAGCAACGAGAATCAATCATGATGCAACTAGGAATGAGCGCAACTCGTGACACGAGGCATACAACTGATAGAACCAATAGATAGTATAACAAATAGATACACAATATGAAATATGACAAAATTGCAGTCTCGTGACACGAATCAAGCGAATGAAACTGCACTCACGAAGCACATAACTAACATAATATAGTTATATATCTATAATATAAATATCTATAATACATGCTTCATTCATTTCGCAGATGATGCCATGATTGTCACGCGCTCATCTCTGCCGCGTGCTCAACTAACCCTCCGCTGCAGCCTCCCCACCGCAAGAGCAGCGACTCGGCGAAGCGAATGCACCGGAGGAAGCGAACAACCACCCACACAACCACCACAATCTAGCAAGAAATAAATCAAACTACCTATGAGTAATCCGTCTCGTCTCTGGAGTGGAGCTACCTTCACGACGCAATAGATACTCAGTACACTTCGTGCCGCTCCAGAGGCTTCAAGCGAAGTTTATTCATCTTTTGCTCAGCTGCTTCAATTTAAGGAAAGAAAAAACAAATAGAAAAACACCCGCAGCAGGCACAAGTTAGGGCTGTCACAACACCGACGTCCACATCAGATGATTTTTGCCCTCTCAATGCCTGCGGGGGTGCTGCAGCCCCGTGCAACCTTCCTGCCAGCGCAAAGGCACCCCCGACCCACTGATGGAATTCTTAATGTTTGCTGAAATCCTATTACTGCCAACTGTCAGAGCTGGGAACGCCTGGCCAGAGGCAAACGAGTCACACGCTCCTGCTTCGCGTGGTTATACCTTCTGACGTCGTCCCTGGAGACCCAACGGGGCTGTGGACGGTAGAGGGTGTAGGGCGGGCGAGCGGTGGCTTAGCCAAGCGTTCATTAAGCGGACGCAAATCTCCGCTCTCAAATTCAATTAGTAGCCAGAAATAACTTTCAGATCGCCGCAATGTTATGCTACACTCCTTGTGGTGGTGTCCAAGCGATCGGATCAGGGCCCTGCCAGGGGTTGACTGCTCTGCCAAACTCAGATGAAAGTGAAAGTAATTGGAATAAGTGTCAAAATCCAGCCATAATGACTGGATTATAATTCTATATTTCTCCGTGCGTAAGTTCGACCGGTTTCCAATTACACCAAGGCCCTCACCCTCTCTCATCAAGCAAGGTCCATAGACGTACAGATTTAAGATAAAGCACATCTTCCCATTGCGACTCATAGATCATAAAGATTCAAGACTTCACTCTATTATTTCCTTGTTCAGTTGAAGATTTTAAGTATAGAGTATACTACTGTGAGCAAAAAGTAAGGTGAATTTTGAATTTAAAATTCGCGGGCTTAAAATGGCGAACTAGTTCTTTTTTTCTCGAGTTGGCAGAACTGTTGACGGCGGTAATTTCATGTCCATGTCAGTATCAGGGATTACTTTGAAGGGGATGAAATTGATTTAGGAGAATAAATAAAGAATTTTGACTTTACAAAAATATTCACCTTACTTTTTGCCCACAGTAGTATCTATATACTCTCTGCGTAGTTTTAACTGCTGTGTGATTAGGTCAAAACAATACGAGGACCTCGAAACTAGTCACTTCTTCAGACCCCATACAAGTTCCCTAAAATAGTCCAACTTATTTACGCATTTCTACTATAGCGTGAGTATGACTCACGAAGCATATATATGTATATATATTATATATCTATACCACACGCTATTCTATTCCCTCTTATCTGCGAAACACTTTGGTATACCCCGACGCCTACGATACGATATAGCTGCTCGCAGATATAGGCTTCTAGTATCTTACCCAACTCGGCGACGCGTATGCCGAAGCAGTTCATGTCCTTGTTGAGGGGCTGCTGGAGGGGAAGACTGGGCCCACTGTTCAAGGCGGCGCTGCTGGCCTCCTGCGGCCGCTTGCGCGCCACGGCGATGCCAATGGGCACCGAGTTGCCTGTTGATTGCCACGAGAGAATTGCATGAGTCGGGGCGAAGTGCAAGGGGGTGGGGGGAGTGAGAAGGGGGTGGGGCAGGGAACCTACTTGTGCTGGAAGTGGACTTCTCCAGGTCGGACACCTTGGGCGAGGAGGCTTCGATTTTGACCAGTGTGGTGAGCGTGGAGGCGGACATGGTCTTCGAGGTGGCCGACGCGGTAACGGACGAGGAGGTGACACTGCCCAGGCCCAGCGATGTGGACGCCGTCTGCAGATGATGGTGCTGCTGGTGGTGTTGGTGGTGCTGCTGCTGTTGCTGGTGGTGGTGGTGGTGACTCTGTTGCTGCTGCTGCTGCTGCTGGGGCTGATGGCAATTGTTGGAGCTAATCTCGGACACCTGACAGGGCTCCCGCTTGATCTGCACAAATGTGTAGGACGAGGAGGAGTTGGTCTGCTGGTGGTGCAGCGGCAGGGGCAGATTCAGCGGCAACGGCGCAGCGGCTGCCGCAGCAGCAGCGCTCATGTACTGCGCACCGAACTGATCCAGCTGGAGCGGATGGTGTGTCACGCCCACTGCCCCCGCGCCGCCCACGCCGACGCCGACGCCAACTCCGACTCCTACTCCAGGGCCCGCCGTTGTTGTTGTTGTTGTTGTGGAGGGCAGCAGGAATGTCGCCGCGGCAGCGGCAACCGAGGAACTCAAGACATCCGTGTGATTGTTGTTGTTGCAGTTGTTGTTGTTGTTGTTGTTGCTGTTGCTTGTTGCATTAAATGTGGCCATTTGTTATTGTTGTAGACTGGGAGACACGACTCTATGTGGCTTTGGCTGGTGGCATATAGAATACTCATACACACACACATGCATATGTGCTCGTACATGTGTGTATAGCGCGAAAACTATGCATATATTTACTACTAAACACGCACCTACACAGCTATACACCTACACACACACACACACGCGGACAGCACTGACACACGGACAGCACTGACACACGGACACACACACACGGGCGGGCTCGGGCACACGGGCACACGGGCACACACAGTCTACATTTTGTGCGTGTGTTTTGATTATTCTTACTTCTGGCTCCGGTGCTGCATTTAGCGGGCATTTGTTTGCATATTGTCAACTCGAATGCTTCTTATTTGTGTAAATAAATGACATAATCCACGCGCAGCGCGACTAACGTATGCAACTTGCAATATCTACACACATACATGCACACACACACATCTACGCCACAGCTATGTGCATATGTATGTACAAACTGGACCTGTGCTAGCGGCGGCGGCGGCAACGACGAAGGCGGAGGCGGAGGCAGAGGCAACCGATCCCCACACAAACGCAGGCGTTCTGGCGTTGTAGGCGCCTCGAAGTATTTCACACGGCGGTTGTGCCTACAAAATGGCACGCAGTGGAGCGCGCGTTTTTTATTGCGAATTAGTAATCCCTGGAAAAAAGTCCACGGGAGACAAAAAAAGCAACTTTTCAAGTTTTCACTCTGTTTAGCCAGTGACAATCGTATCGGCTGGCAATCGATAGACGATCAAATAGCAGCAGTCGCAACTAGTGACTGCTCGCACGCTCGCACTGAGTAATCGATGCCAGCACGAAAGTATCGATATGGCATCGGATGCGCGCGCGATAAGCGGTAATTCGAAACGCTTAAACAGTGCAGTGCTACCAAAACTGTGAATGCTTTAATTGTTTATTTATTTATTTTTTTAAGTTATAGAAATCTTATTGTAATGTCACACATGATAATCATAGCTGCATTCTGTGTATAAATAATTGCGTCTGTCAACTAAAGAACTAAACTAAACTAAACTAAAGGAAAGGAAAGGAAAACGCGAAGCACAAAGCTGCCATAGCCTGCAGCTCTATAGGTAAATCCGGCGCAGATCCTTGGGCGTGGTAATCGAATTGCACTGCGGGCAGAGCTTGCGCGCGCCGAGCGTCTGCAGCCAGCACTGCTCGCAGTGCACGTGCCAGCAGGACACAGAGATGGCGGGATTCTTGTAGTCGTCGATGCAGATCAGGCACTTGAACTTGCTCTGCGCCTGCTTCTCGTAGAGCCGCAGGCGCGCCTTCAGCGACTCGATGATCTGCTGCTGGTTCTGGTGCGACGATCGACTGGCGCGTGGAGCAGACAACGACGCGGACGCCGACGCGTGCGACGTGGATGGCTCCATGGCCTCGTCCACAGGCGGACAGTGCTCCTCGCTGGTGGAATGGTTCTTGGGCGCATCGCTGGACGAGATCAGGCGCCGCACGTAGCTGGTGACCGCCTCTGCCTCAGAGGTGCCGCCCTCCTCGGCGTCATCGTGCGCCAGTGGAATCACGTCCGCCTCGCCGTACTGCGTAGGCCCATAGATGTGTGTGTCGTCCTCGTCCACATTGACGTCGTCCTCGTCCTCGTTCGCCTGCTGCCCGCCATTATACCTGATGGTCTGGCCCAGATTCAGCGCGCCGTAGCCGCCCTGCACCAGGGTGGAGACGCGTATTCGCTTCTGGCCCGCCCACTCGTACTCCTCGCTGTCCTCGTCCTCGTCGCTCGAGGCGCGCTGCTCGCCGTTGCTCTGGCGCAGGCAGAGATTGGCGTGCTCCTGCAGCTGCGCCTGCGGGAAGTTCTTGCTGCAGACGGGACATGTGCCTGTGCCTGTGCCTGCGCCTGATCCTGTGCCCAATCCTGTGCTGCTCCTTGTGCTCTCTTGTGATGCAGCAGCGGGCGCTGCAGCTGGCGGCGGAGCTGGCGGTGGTGTGGGCCGCTTGCGTGTGCGCTGTCGCTGACGCGCCTGCCGGTTGCGCTGCACGCGCTGGAACACGCTCCAGGGTCTGCGCTGGTTGCCCGCCAGCTCACCCACCTGCTGGGGGGAGGGGGACTGTGTTGTGACTGTGACTGTGGCCGGCGCCGCAGGCAACGCCTGCATGCTGTGCAGCCGCTCCACCTCCACCTGGCAGTGATCGGCGACCTGACTGCGCTTGATCTTCGCGTCGCAGCTGGGGCAGATCACGTCCTCTTCGCTGTTGGCCAGATTCAAACTGTCGCCGTTGGTTGCCGCCTCCGTTGCCATCGCTGTTGCTGCAATAATGGCTGGCGAGCGCGCGCTGTAGCTGTGTGCCACTGCCCAGGGGTTTGCGTGCTGTTCTTTCGTTGGATTTCGCTTATAATCTCGGATTTAAACTTAGTTTTTTTCCCCGAGCGAACTAAACAAAAAAAACAACAAACGCGACGCCGAGCTAGGGATGTGAGTTCACGGCGAGAGCCATCGATGGCACTATCGATAAGCGTTATCACATTTTGTTTTGATGCTATGCCTTTAGGTCTGCTGGTTGGCTTAAATAGGTTTTACGTTGCTTTTTGCCATTTGCTTGGCCTGAAATCTGCTTAAATGAGTATATAAATTACAAAAATATGTTTGTTTTTCTTGCGCAGAAATCGATTATCTAATTGCAGCCCGTGCTCATCGTTTCATATCGTAGCAACAGCGTTGCCACCCAGCTAAACACAGCGACGTGCTAAATAATCACGCACAGAAGGCACTAACATTTTGGTGATTGTCAACCCCTCTGCTAATAATTATTTTTATTATTTTGTTTATTTTCAATGTACAAATACTCGCGCTGTGCTCGATTAAAAAAATGTGAGAAAGCGCCAGCGAAAGTGCTTCCCCACAATGCAATAGCGTAAGTGAGAAATATTCCTGTCGCAGCATCGCAACAACAAAAACGCCATTTTCACAGCGCACAGAAGAAGAGTGAAAAACTGAAAAACTGAAAAGCAGGGAAAACAGAATAGAGAAAATCGCAGTGCATTATTTTTCCACATATCTGTGCCGCAATTAAGGTTTCCCGCAGCGAACTGAGTGTGGGTGCGTGTGCGTGTGTGTGTTAGTGTTAGTGTTTCACTATAAACAATAGCAAAATGTCGGAAATACACAAACAACAGCAGCAACAACAACAACAACAACTCACTGGCATTGGCATCTACAACAACAATAAAGTGAATGTCATACCGAATTACACGCTGAGCGGAATGAGCTCCTTCGATGCCGAATCGCTGCCAGATTACTCCGAATTCGACTCCGAATCGGTTACCTTGGACTACTACAAGGAGAGGTACGACCCCTCAGCAGCCGCAGCCGCAGCAACAACAACAGGAATTTTTGGCATTTTGTTTTGATTTCGTTCTACTGGCTTTATTTGTTTACCTAAGTCTCTACTCCATTTCCATTCCCATTCGCATTCGCATTTTCCCATTTGTTGTTGTGATTTCGTTGGCCTCGTTTTGTTTATGCTTTCGTTGTTTTTGTTGCTCTGCTTGAATGCTAATGCTGATCCTGTTGCCATGCCTAGACACATACATGCACACACACATACATACATGTATAGAGATACTATAGTACAGTGCTTTCGCTCTATGGGAAAAGTTCATTGGGTTCTCCCTATAAGTAATTTAAATTATTAAAAAAAATCATTTTAATAATTAGTTTTTTATTTTTTATTAAATTTATTTTTAATTAAATTTTTGCAACACAGCTCAGTTCCACTGTGCAAATCTCGTGAGTTCCTCTCGATTGTTCAGCTATAAATAGAGCAGATATAGCTCTGCTGTCTGTCTGGTCCCCGTCTGTGCCAAATTTACCCGGCCTACCGCCGCTCTCTCTATGTGAACCCAAATATTCTGCTTTAGTCTGGAGCTATATGTCCTATATATATAGTGTATATACAGCATATGTCTACATCTGTCTGTGTAGTGCTGCCTATGTGCCTCGCACACTTCTTCTTGGCATTTCCTTATGCATAATTAATGATATGTTGCTCTCGTCTCTGCATCGAGTCGTATGCAGTTATATGGCTGCCTCGCCGCCCACACGAACACGCCCCCTCATCAAGTGGCGTTCCGCGCCGGGTTTTAATGGTTTCCCTTTCCCTTTATGCATAATGCCACTCGGAGTGCTTCCATGTGCATACTTTATCTGCACTTGTGCGACAAAGTCTGCCTTAGTAGAGCCAAGTCTATGGTATTTACAGTGCAAGATCTCCCCAAGTTAACATTAACTATATTTGTTAATGGTACTAGATCTCTCTTTCAGTTGAAAGTTTAAATTTTATTTTTAAGCCTTTAAATAGTACTCCTAAAAAATCTCTCTTTACTGAAGGCCAATAATAAGTAAGTTTCGAAATGAAGATAGAACACTATTATCATATTGTTTCGAAATTCCTAACTTTTTTCGTAGCCCCAACATAAAGCGCCCGTTACCTCCATTAAAATATAATAGTTATAAAATTACTATATAAAATACTATAGAGATTTTAATAAGTTAACTTTTTTATCTTATTCGTTATGATCTGGTTTTCTTGGCCCTATTTTAATATATTATTATAATATAACATATTAATATAGCTATAGCAGATATGGGCATCTTTACCCATTGCCCTTTATTTTGTGGTGAAACTTTCTTAACTTTTCTCCTGCCACCGCATAGAATTCAAGATATACCTTTCTCGAAACTATCCTATCTGTTTTCTTAGCCTCAATCCAAATATATTATAATTTTATAACTATGTAAAAAATAAGTATATTGAACAGTTACCCTTCGATACTAGCTTAATTATTCTCTTACGCTATGGAAATAATACGATATAGAGAAATTCACCAGTATCACCTATTTCAATATTTGCTAAACTATTTTCTTCGAAGAAAACTTTCAATCTTTTTTTTGGCCAGTGTCTCCGAGCGTAGTGAAAACGAGTCCATTGAAGCGTTACGTCTGTGCACTTTCCCTGACTCGGATTCGGGTTCGGGTTCGGGTAGCGGCGGCACTGTTGTTCTCTGGGGCTCTCTGGGGTGTGCTCGGGTGTATCATCGGGGTGTATGCAATGCTTTGGAATGTTGCTTCTGCATGTTGTTGCTATACGTTTTGTTTGCTCAGTCCCGGCTCGATTGCTGAGCGTGTGCAACTGCTGCATTGCTGTACTTTGTATTGTTATTGTTATTGTTCGAGACTAACTAAACGAATGCTACATATTTCTCCATTTCTGCTCCGATCTAACCCCTCGAACAGATGCTGAACCGGCTGAAGGCAGCACTCTAAATTGAAATTGAAACGCATTTAAGAAACATACACAAAATTATCGCTAGGAGAAAAGCAATAAACGATCAAATTTGATTAAACCAAATCGTTATATTCCAAGCCAGAGTTATCGTTACTCCCCAATTTACATACTCCAAATATATATATATACACATATATATATAGATATCATAATACTAACCCAAAGGCATTTGAAACGCATTCCGATTTAGTATTTGCGCAGGCAGACGCTTTGCCTAATTAGTCTATAAGGTAAGTGCGAGCTGCTCTAGTGCGATCTGCGAAAATGTATCTATGTATCTGTATCTCAAGTATTATCTTTCTCTCTCTGTGTGTGTTGTCAGTGTGCGACGCCCCGACGCGGATAAAATGGCGCCAACAACGACAATTGAAACCATAACAATCACTAGGCCCCTGAAGGTGCGTATGGCGTATAGCAGAGGCAGTGCCTCGCTCCTCGCTCCAGAGTATGCTTTGCTAATTGCTCTGTTCGGCTGCCCCGCAGGTGATTGCTTTCATATGTGGCGTCATCGTGGTGGTCCTCATGATCATGGCTCTGGCCTCCACAGACTGGCTGATGGCCGCAGGCTGGCGGCAGGGTCTCTTCGTGCACTGCATCGAGGAGGACTCGCAGCTCCCGCTGCCCTTCAATATTCAGGATCCTCCAGGCTGTTACTGGACGCGCGATGTTGGTACGTTTGCAAGTCGCCAGCTGTATTAAACTCTTGCAGAGGGCATAGGTTTGACCAGAAGTAGAGTTTGACCGGATCGTACAGCTGCCATAGAAAGTATCTGTCGATGTTGGCCCCATTATCTTACTTCATGTGTTGAATCCGATGAAAGCCTCTGCAAGGATATTTGTACTTGTATTAAATTCTAACGACACTTTGTTTGCTGCTCCACAGGCTACATCAAGGCCACCGCAGCGCTCTGCATTATCACACTGATAACAGATGTGATTGCCACAGTGCTCACCGGACTGGGCCTGAAGACTCAGAATCACAATCTCAAATACAAATTCTACCGAATAGCCGTGCTAGTGATGCTCGTCTCATGTAAGTGGCAAAGATCATCCAGCCAGATGCAGTAGTGCTGCAGCTATGCTTGAGTGACATCCGCATCTATTGGTTTTGCCCTCTTCTTTTCAGTACTGGCCGTGCTGTCCGCTCTGATCGTCTATCCAGTGTGCTTTGCAGGCGAACTGACAATGGGTAAGAGCAGAGGATCAGTAGATGATCATATATAATGATGATCCTGATGATCATATATAATCGTATCTGTTTCTTCTTCTCGCAGCGAACCGACGCGTATGGGAGTTCGGCTGGGCCTACGGCGTGGGCTGGGGCGCAGCAATTTTTCTATTCGGCGCCGTAGTGCTGCTGCTCTGTGACAAGGAGTCCGAGGAGATCTACTATAAGGAGAGAAAGATAGTACATGAAAACCAAATGCGCGCCTAGGCAAGGCCGCACGACCTGCCTGACGTCGTTCTTTAGACATAAGCATCTAGCTACCAACACACTCACTCACAGACGACACACAGACACGAACACACACACACACACACAGACAGGACACTCACAGACGTATGTGAATTTCGATTAGAATCAGACTTAAAAGAATCAAATGAAAAATCAACAGGAAATAATTTACAATTCGTATGAAATTGAATCCGCGACAACTCCCCTTTTCCGTAGTACTGGGTTTTAGGTTCCATAACATTTGTTTTCCTTCTTTCCATGAGTTTTCCCCCATATCATTTTCAACAATAATCTTCACAGTCACACACACACGCACACAAATAATCACACACAAACGTACAGAGACTACAACTACAACAACTGCGCCACATCTTGCATATAATCGAACCGAATAGAAATCGTGGATCGCGTCCAACCTACCTAACCTACCTATATAACTACGTACATATAATCGTAAATCGTATCATCGACTTTTAGAGCCACTATAACCAACCAGTCGAAAATACCAAATTGTATTCTATGCGTAATCCAGAGATCTGCATTCGATACCCACGGGAAGTTGCCCAATGGACCTGCAGACGGAGAAGTCGCATAGCCAACGATAAAAGTAATAATATATTGAAGTGCATACACATTATATAATCTCCTATCCTCATATATACGAATGTATCCTAACTATAATCGAACAGTGTAATTGAACGTTTGATTTCTCGGAATATTTCAAGCTTCGCGGCTACTCGCATTCAATTTTCGTGCCAGATACTTTGCTGTGTGTCAGTGCTCTCTAGTTACCCGATATACTCGAATATGTACACATGTTCAAACACACACACACACTCATACACTCATACAAATATAATTTGAGGACTCATCTTTTGTAAAATACTTATATCGCCCAACTTACACCGAGCAGCCAACCAACCAACCGATCAATCAACCACTCAGTTTACCTGCAATAATGTTTAAGTTCTAAGTAATAATTTTAACACCCTACCCTACCTTCCCGCGACTCATACCCGACTTGACAGCTCTTATATTTATTATATTATAATTTATTATTGTACAACCACATATCACAGACCGTTAAGGATAATAATAAACACGTTTTTGACAACTTTGTTAACAATTTGGCGAGGATCCTTTTATTTGCTGAGATCTGAGATCTTAGATCTTATATCATGCCCCCAGAGACATGAATATTTTCAATTTCAATTGCTTCGTTTTCTCTCGCTTTCTTCTGCATTTTGTTTGGTTTGACTTGGTTTAGACGATTAGTCAGAGTTTTAGATGAGAACAGAAAATTGAAACTGAAAACAAAGAATTGAATTGAATGAAAAGAAGAACTAGAACAACAACAATTACAATACAACTACACATGCATCAACATTCATAAGTGAAGGAAAAGAAGTCATTGAACAAATCGTAGGCAGGAACGTGCGGTGAAAAGAAAAAGAGAAACGAAACGAAACAAAAGAAAATGAAAACGAAAACGAAACCAAATATGAAAATGAAAAACTTAACGAAACGTTAGAAAACGGAAACAAGAACAATTAACGAGTATAGAATGGAAATGAACAACAACAATTATAGCAAACAATTTTAATTAACTAAACTATAAACTATACTTGCGTAAGGTTAAAGTATGCAACTATTATTAAAACAAACACAATTAAATATAAAATGAAAACGAATATGAATATGAATATGAATTATACAAGTGAATGGAAAAACGAAAGCAAAAGCGAAACAATTGCATAATTTTAATTATAATTATACAAACATAATGCTAGTGTACTCAATTGTGAACTTTTACGAAACGTTACAATTTTTTATTGTGAATGAACGAATGCAAACTTAGCAATTACCGAAAATCAGAACTCTCGCTCCGCCTCCGACACTGAGAAAACAATTAAAGAACGCAACAGTCGAGCACACTCGACTGCTAGATACCATTCACCCAGGTTCCCCGTTCTCACACATAGCACATAGACAAAAGCTGCTTGTCACAGAGTGTTGTCACTGCTCAAAATAATTGTGAATATATTCTTGCATATGGCATGTTTATTGTCCGATCGGATTCCAATTTAAACGTTTGTAAAATTGTTATAAAACACTCCTTATCTTATCCTTAAAATACAACTTATTTGCGTATAGTGTGCAGGCCAAATGTGGTCCTTCAGCTCGTACACTAGCTGAGTTCTGTGTGCTCAAACAGACAGAAATGCGAACTTGGACAATTTAATATTGATCAATAGTATATGCAATTTGTATAGTCTGGCATGCCTTCTTCAACACAAAGCTAATACCAGTTATAATTGTTTTTAATGGGAGAATGGTATAAACCCAAAAGTTTCGGAGCGGAGAACTTATCAAACGTATTGCTAGTGATCTCGTATATATTGAATAGTATTCACTTGATACTCACCTATGTATTTTCCAAAATTACAAAAAGTTCTTAAGTATGTCCTATATATCAATTCGAATGTCCGCCCAAAATCCGCTCGGTTTTAATGTAAATATTTCGGCCAAACGATCCTGTAGATCCCTTACCCGATGATCCCGACTCTATGACCCCATTCCATTACATACGATTGTTAACACACTTAGCCATAGTCTTAGTTCGCCATGCCATAATCAAAATTTATTCACATGTGAACCAAGAACAACCACAAATACATAACCCACTAATACAAATGATGTAGAAGCAGTTTTCCTTCCTGGAGACACTCAGACTGCTCTTGCGGGGGTATACGGTGTGAAGAGTGCGAGCATGGCCGCAGCAGTTGGACGCTCATCGGGATTTGGGTGCCAGAAACTGGGCATTGCAGTGCGTATCTCTTGGGGAGGTTCCAAGATCATCTCATTCAGGGACGGGCGTCGACCTAAGAAATTCGTTTAGATCGTTGAATTAAGAGGAACTTCCCTCAATTTCATTAGTCAACTGATTGTAGCTATCCAATTTTTATTATTTTATTAATTTCTATTAGAAGCACAATAGTGTTTCAAGTGTTACAAATATTTTGAAAATAAACTAAAGTTTGAGGTAGACTCTACGGCAGCTATACGATATGTTATTTACAGTTTAAAAACGATGGCAGTATGTGTCAAAGCTGGCCGTTCGCTAACCATACTTATACATACCTCCATGCACCTGATATCCTATGGCCAACTCGGTCTCGAACTCCTTGAAGGGTCTCTTGCGGGCCAACATCTCCCACAGAGTTATGCCACAGCTGAAGACGTCGCACTTCTCTCCGTAGTGTTTGCCCTCGAAGACCTGGGGGAAACGCGTCATAGTCGGGTCGAAATATGAGGCGATAACGACTTACCTCGGGTGCCATGTAGGCTGCAGTGCCTATGTGGTCGGTCATCGTTGTGGCCTGATCTCGCACGGTGCCAAAGTCGCAGACTTTCAGAGTCTGATTATCGTTGCAGAGCAACATATTGAGGGGCTTCAGATCGCGATGAATCACCGGTTGGGGCTCTTGAGCATGCAAGAAGGCAACTGCCTGCGAAACAAAGGCGAGTGAAGTGTTCCATGGATCACGACGCATGGCTCAACCTACTGTGCAGAGCTGATGGAACCAATTGATGACGTCCTCAATCGTATAATTGATGTCTGTGTGTCGGTGCAACAAGTCGAAGAGCGATCCCCCGTCGGCATATTCCATTATCAGGAGATATGTGTCATCGTTTTTAATCGAGTATCCGTATAAAGATATGATGTTCTCGTGGCGGAACCTTGCGAGTTGCCTGTACTCTCGTATAATCTTATCTCTCGTTTCCTCCTTCACCTCAATTTGTTTGGCAGCAGCAACGCCTCTGTTCCGGAGCAGCACTTCCGAGACAAACCCATAGGCGCCCCGACCGATTGGCTGTGGGACTGACATCAGCTTCCTGCTTATGTACAGGTACTTGGTATACTTACCCGGACCTGAGTAATTTCCTCGAAAGGAATCAGAAAAGCGCCTTCTGCTTCCATTACGACTTTTAGGTTTCAGTTATCCGACGTCCGAAAGGTATATTGCCGCCAAAGCGAGATAAGATATATTTATATACGCTGCATATAGTATTTAGTAATTGTAGTATTTTGGCATTTTTTAATCACAAGCCGTTGTTAATACCATCGCATATGCATGATGGTTTCTTTTTTTTATAGGTCACATTGTTAGTTAAAATTTTCTGGATTTCAAAAGAATTGGCAACGCTGCAAATAATTTTTTTTTTATTTTGAAAATTAAACCTTATACCACAATAAAGGAACGGCAATTGGTCACTTTAAAAATGGGAGCACTCAGCGGGGTAGTTTTATTAAGCCATAGTAGTGCAGTACATAATCCAACGTTTTTCCGGTGAAATCGGGTGGCAAAGTGTCAAAATGCTCTCAATAAAATCCCCGAGGCCGGGTATTATACGTATTATGCGGAAAATTAAATGGAATCCAAAATATTAGTTCCAAAGTTGGCATCAGAGGTGCAGACTGAGAAACTTTACGGCGTTCACTTCTGGATCAAAATTGATCAGGTACTGCCCGCACGTCATCATTGCACCAATTCAGTCCCCACACCTGAACGTTACAGGCAGTTCTCGATCATGCTAAGAGATCAATATCAAACAAAGCCAACCATAAAAAAAATATTCTTAAAGAAGTGCAACAAAATACCGTTAGAAATTTGTCTAAAAAACGTTATAAAACAAAGAGGAGGCCACGCTAGATTTTGATTTTTTTTTAGTATTCATTTTTAACGCTAAGTTTCTTGACGAAATAAGCTGTAGCCTTAGAAATGTCAGTATTTGCGGTTAATTATAATTATAAGTGATATTAGACAAATTAAAAATAACGAAGTACCCATTAGATTAATAAATATCTGCCAATAAACTGCATTTAAATTTTTTTTATAAATTCCTGCTAGCTTAAAAGTTATAGGACATAACTGGTTGAAGGGTATTGAGCAGTCGAATGTGTTCAGCTGTAGCCTTCTTCACTTGTTCGTAGTTATGTTTTTAGACTGACAGCTTCGAAGTTGTTGGAACATTTATTAGTTTCCCCGCGGAAGTCGCTAGTTTCTTGATATGGCTACCACAGGGCATTCGAATTACAAAAGTTGGGAATATTGGAGCTCTATGGGTTATACAACTACTAGAACTAGAGCTATGCTAGAGCTACAGCTACGGCTACAACGCAGGTTGTAGACGGAAGAGTTCACAGCCCGCCTGCGTGCTTAGTCTCAGTCCTTCTTGGCTATCAGGCCCTGCTTCTTGAGCTGTCGCAGCGCACACTTCGCCGCCGTGCACTTCGCAATGCGATAGTTTCGTCCGATGCCCCGGAACGTGCCTTTGCAGAAGACGTCGACGGTGACGCGAACGCGACGGCCATCGGCGAGCTTCTCCGGCTTGCCGAACTTGGCCGTCTCCGGCTCGAGCTCGAGCAGCTCGCGTATGGGTGATTTTGGCACTGAGTTGCTGAACTGCTCGATCTCCGGCCTCATCATGTTGCTGTACACCTGCCAGACGACGTCCAGCGACATATTCGAGTCCAGGAAGATGGCGCCAGCGATTGACTCGAAGACATCGCCCAGTGCCTTGGGCACCTCCACGTCCTCCGCATCGTCGCACTCCTCCTCCGAGAGCAGATAATACTGCAAGCAGAAAGAGACACGAATTACAAACTGAACAGTGGAATCCTCTTGGTCCCTGCCCTCACTCACCTCCTCGCTGATGCTGTGGCCATTCTCCTGCTGAATGCGCACAAAGCGATCGATTACATCGTTGAGACCCGGCGACAGATGCCGGAAGTACTTGTGGAAACCGTGCCGCACGGCCAACGAGGCGAAGATGGTATTGTTCACCAGCGCCGAGCGGAGATCGGTGAGTGCGCCCGGCGAGTGCTGGCGCGGATCCTCGTAGAGATGCCGCGTTATCAGGTAGTCCAGCACGGCATCGCCCAGAAACTCCAAGCGCTGATAGCAGTCCGTCAGGCGATTGGGCGTGTAGCTGGCGTGCGTCATGGCCTGCAGTAGGTAGGAGCGATCGCGGAATCTGTAGCCCAGATTCGCCTCGAACTCATCGAAGCCGCTGAGCAGCTGCTCCAGCTGCGCGCCAGCATTGGGCGCAAAGTGCAGCAGGGGACTGCGTGGCGTTGGCCACTCCCCGTAGACGGTGACCATGTGCTGGGCATTCGGACGGGTTGTGCCTGGACGACGCTGCTGTTGCGCGCTGGCTTCCTTTTCCGCCGCCGCCGCCGACACCGGCTGCAGTTCATAGGGCAGCACACGCACGCCCAGCCACGCCATGAAAAGCAGCGCACCGCGCGGGCCACACTCGATGAGGTAGGCGCCTATGAGGGCCTCCACGCAGTCGGCTATGGACTTGTCCGGAATGCTGTGCTGCGAGACGAGATTGTAGGGGATGAAACAGCTGAAGTCGTTCGACTCGTTCGAGTCGTCCAACTGCTGGCCAGTAGGAGGAGGAGGAGGAGCAACTGCAGCAGCTGGTTGCTGGTCCTGACCAGCAGAAGCAGTAGCAGCAGCAGCAGCAGCACCTGCCAGGCCCAGTGCCTCGGCCTTCTCGCGCACCAGTTCGCAGATCTGGGCACTGCTTAGGTTCTTGATGTCCAGCAGATCGGCGAGCTTCCAGTGATGCGTCGGTATCTTCGCCTCGATCAGCGCCTTCTCCAGCTCTTTGGGCACGTAGTAGCACGGCGGCAGCCAGTTGTCATGCGGCTCGAACTTGGTCGCGATCATGTACTCGCCGAGTCGCTTGCGCCGGCCCAGACGGTAGAGATTGAGATTGGCCACCTGCTTGGAGCGCAGATGGCTCAGCTTGCCCTCGTGGACGTTCTCGTACGTGATGTACAGGTACGTGGTGATGGCGTACTTCAGGAACGAGTCGCCGATCGTCTCGAGGCGCTCTAGATTGATGCCATCGTTGGCATTGGACATGGTGAGTGCCTGCAGTATGATGCTGGGGCTGGGACCCGGATGCCCGACCAGCTCGGGCTGCCGGTCGAAGCTGAAGTCTCCTTCCGGCCAGCTGGTCGAGGGGCGGACCAGCTGAGTGCTGAGTTCGCCAGCTGGAGCGCCGGACTCGAGCTGAAACTGCAGACGAATCTGCTTGCTGGCCATGTCCAGGCGATGGTGATCGTTGTAGTTGTCGAAGCTGTCGCCACAGCCCAGCACGTGGTAGCTCTCGCCCTTCCCCTGCTCCCACTGCTGATTGAGCTGTACCAGATCCTCCAGCTGCAGTTGCTCCCGGCCGTTCAGTGTGGCCAGCAGCTGCTCCTCCGACACATAGGGCAGCAGCTCCTTGAGCAGCGCAACTGCATCTCGCTCTGCCATGGCTGCGTTTCCCTCCGCCGTGCGTTTCAGCGCCAACTGCTGGTCGTGCGGCACAAGCATGCCGCAGCTCTCGATCTCCGACTTGAAGCGATCGATGGAGGCCACATAGTTATCCGCCTGCTTTTGCTGTTGCTGCTGTTTCCGCTGCTCAAAGTTGTAGCCGATGAGCAGGTTCTTGGTCTCTTGGTACTGGCGCTCGTTGGCATTGGTCGCCTGGATGATGGACAGCTGCTTCTGGCGCTTCTCCAGCTCCTGCGCCGTCTCGATGGTCTCCGCCTCGTTCTTCGAAGTAAACTCGATGTGGCTGAGCGTCTCGTCCTCGTCGTCCGAGCTGTAGTTGCGCTGGTGCATGGGCGCCACATGCTCGTCGTCGTCGAAGCTCGAGCTGAGCGAGTTGTCCGAGTCGTAGTAGCTATACTTGGGCTTCACAGCAGCTGCTCCGCCCCCGGCACGTGCCTTGCCCTTGCGCTGCTGTGGCGTCTGATCCGCAGGGGATGGCTTGAAGCCGCTGCTGTTGCTCACATCCCAAAAGGTGGGCGAACCATAACGCGTCTGCTGATCGCCTATAAATGAAAAAAGCAGGCTGGGATTAGGCACACGAGCTCAGCTAAGCTTGTGTGTTACTTACAGAACTTCACGTTGGCCGGCAGCACTGGCAGGTAGTCCTCGTCCTCCTCATCCTCGTCGTAGGAGCTGGCTATGTCGTCGGCCATGTCGTTGGACCAAGTGCCAATCTCGATGAAGTCATCGTCGTTCTTGCCCAGCTTCTGCTCGCCCTCGATGACCAGCTCCGTGGCACTTTTGGGAGCCTGCTCCTCCTGCTGCTCCGACTGCTCTTGTTGCTCAGACTGCTCCTGCTGCAGTTGCTCCTCCGCTGTCTTGCCGGGCGCCTTCTGCTTGGACTCGCGCGACTTCTTGAGCACCTCGGACAGACTCCAGCCAAAGTCGAGCATGGGCCACTCGAAGTGCTCGTCCTCGATCTGCTGCCGCCCTAGGCCGAGATCGGCGGAGACCTGCTTCCGTATATCGTCGGCCAAAAGCAGCCCATTGATGCGGTACAGGATGCAGGGCAGGCAGACGGCGGTGCGCCACAGCGAGGCCGGAAAGGGATGCACGGTGCACAGTTCCGGCACGAGGATCTGCTTCTGCTCGAGATTCTCGCGTTTGGCGCGCTTCGTCTCCTCCGAGCTGGTGGGCAACGCCACGCCCTTGCGATTCACGTAGCGCGGCGTGAGGAAGTTGAGCCGCGCGCTCGTGTGATCCACGTCGAGCAGCGGCTGCGCCACATTCTGTATGCTCAGGCCGTACTTGACCAGGTAGTAGTGCCGAAAGGTGCGGTAGTTGTCGCCCGGGAAGCAGCTCAGCGGCGACAGGTGCGGACAGATCTCCGCCACGTAGAAGTACTGCGGCTGGTCCTGGTTGCGATACCAGGGCATCACGACGGCGTCCTGGAACCGCTGCGCATCGAACGGTTGCGCCTGCCGCTCGCCCTCGGGCACGGGCTGTGGCATCATGTTGCCATTGGCCTGGATGAGCTGCAGGAACTGCCAGTCGATCAGGCGACCACTCTCCGTCCGCACCGTCGGCACAATGAACACACAGTTCTCCGTGGAGTCCGGGTCGAAGAGCATGAGGAACTTCTGCAGGCGCAGCACATTCGTGAACGTGTAGTTCAGGAAGACATTGATGCACTCGATCTGCTCGGGCGTGAGCACGACACGCTCGGCGGACAGCTCCAGCGAGACCTTCACCTCGCCGGAGCGCGTGAATATGGAGAAGGCGCTCAGCTTGGGTATGCGCTTCAGCGTCAATATGCCGAAGCCCTGCTCAGCCTCCTCCGGCGGGTAGATCTTGCGGCCGCGCGTGTTCTGCTCCTCGGGTATGGGGCACTGCAGTGTCAGCTGGATGAAGTACAGATAGCACGGCACTCCGGCCACCGGCCGGCAGTCGCAGAACTCGGAGGCAATGCGCTTGTAGTAGTACTGTCGCCGCTTGGTCGTGCCGGGCCGCGGCTCGTCGTTCTGCTGCACAATCTGCTCGTCCTCTGGCTCCAGATCGAAGCACTCCCAGTCCGGCTCGAGGGCGCGGAATCCCTCCTTGCCGATCGGCTGCAGCTGGTCGTCTAACTCGCCGATCCTGTGCAGCTCCACGCAGGCCTGCAGCGCGGCCAGGCGGCGCGCTAGCGTCTGCGTGGGCATGGGCAGGCCCTGAAATGGCAGAGAGAGAGAGAGAAGCAAACGAGATTAGCAAGAGGGGTACACAGAGCATAGACCAGACGTGATGTGACCTACAATGATGTCGTGCTTGAGCGGCGAGTTGATGGGCAGCCGCAGCGTGTACTGATAGAGCGTCACGCCCTGCCGCTGCGAGTGGGCGCAGCGCCAGAGCGCCGTCAGCTTGGTGAAGGTGTCGCTGGGCAGGCGCGCGCAGTACTTGTTGACCAGCGCAATGGCCGTGCTGAGATCCACAGACACATCCGGCTTGGGCTGGTAGGCGCCCAGGCAGCCGGTGAAGCGGTCCGCCTGCAGTTGCTCCACCTCCGCGGGCTCCGTGTTGGCGCACTTGGACAGCAGCAGCTGCAAAGGGATTTGAAGCGAGTACTGCGAACTGAGAGCTCACTGGAGCAGCGCCTGGCGCCGCCTGCTTACCTGCTCGATTTCGCGGTACTGCGCCATTTGATGCACTAGCACCTGCGTGGTGCTGGCCAGTCTGTCCTCGGGGACACAGGCAGGGGCAGGAGCAGCAGCAGGATCAGCAGCAGCAACAGATTGCTCCTTCTCCGACTGTAGCTCGCACTGAAAGCGCTGCTTGGGTCTGCGCTCGGCGCTTCTGTCGCTGGGCGTGGTGTTGGTCAGGCTGATGGCATCGTCGCTGGAGTTGCCACCATCTAGGGAATTGCTCACAGCTGTAGTGGGAGCTGGCGCCGCGGGCAGCTCGTCCTGAATCTCCTGCAGCTTGATGTCGCACGCCGTGGGCGGTTGATTGCTGAACACCTCGGGATTGAGTATCTTCACTGTGCCACGCGCCGTGCCGAAGGTGTAGGGATCCGAGGCCAGGGAGTTTGGCAGCGCCGAGTCATCCGAATCGCTGTCCGCCTCCAGCGGCACCTCGCTGCCGCCGGCATCCTCTGGCGTCGTGCAGATGAAGCGATGACTCTGCTCGTTCAGCTGCACGGCAGCGCTGTCCAACGGCAGGCATGGCTCCGGGCTGGGCTCCTGCTGGGGCGCCACCAGCATGACATGGTAGGCGGGTGCGGCGCGTGCGCGTCCCTTGCACTGCACGTAGCTGCGGTAGGTGCTGGGCGGATCCCAGCGCACCACCAGGTTGCACTTCGGCACATCGATGCCCTCCTCCAGCACCGAGGTGCCAATGAGTACGTTGCAGTCGTGCATTCGGAAGCGCTTGAGCACCTCCTCCTGCCGGCGATGCTCCTGCTCCGCCTCTTTGGGTTCCGTGGTGGGATCCGCCACGCGGTCGGTGGTGTACTGGCAGCGCAGGAACTTGAGATCCGCGTCGCGTCTGCTCATCTCCGCCAGCAGCTCGAAGAGCACGCGCGCCGTGTGGTTCTGGTTGCAGTAGATGAGCGCGCAGAGCGTCTCGCCGGCGTCGTGCTGGTAGCGATTATGCCGGCGTGCATGCACACGCCTTCTGCTGTGCGTCTGCGGGTTGGGCTTGCTCTTGGCCGTGCTCGCCGGGGGCTCAGCTGCAGGGGGAAGCGGCTTAACTGCAGGTGGTGCTTCTGCCACATTCTCTACTTTATTTGCCGGCTGCAGCAGCTGCTCGAGTCCACGGACCACGCCGAGTGCCTCCGCCGTGGGCTGCTCCAGCTGCTCCACCACTTGGCACTTGGTCTTGAGCGTGTGCGCCAGCTTGTTGAAGTCCGTCTGGTCCAGCTGATGGCGCAGCTTGCGCAGTCCGTCCACCGGCTCCGCAGGCTTGAAGCAGCGCAGCACCTTGAGCAGGCGTCGCACCTTGGGGCTGGAGAAGCGCTCGATGGCGGCGCGTGGCTCCTCGCCTTGGAGCTGCTGCTGCTGCTGCTTCTGGAATGTTTGCTCGCACAGCGCGTGGATCTGCACCAGCGCCGTGTTGACCAGGCAGAAGAGCAGATAGTGCCGCTCGTGCGGGGTCTTCACCTTGAGCTTCTCGTTGCGCTGGTAGAAGTGATGGGCGGCACGCTGCGTGCACCATGGTCCCATCTCGTGCAGCACGGTGAGCAGTGCGTCCAGCACATGCAGCGGATCCAGCTTGGGATCGGGTATATCTAGGGGAAGCACAGTTACTATAGTCTGGACTCTGGATCAGCGCACGCCCGCACACATACCCTTGAGATCCTCCATGAACTGATCGGTGCCGTAGATCTCGAATGGATCGTAGCGATGGTCGTGCAGGAAGGCCTTGTGCGTCTGCAGTATGTCGGCTATCACCATGGACAGCTGGTCCATCTCGAAGGGGGCGCACTGCACGATGTACTCCTGCGGCTTGGCGCAGTAGCGCAGCACCGTCACGATGTCGCTCGCGGTCTCGATGCGGCACAGCATCTGCTGCTCCAGCGTGTCCAGCATGGCGTTCAGTTCCTCCAGCTCGCAGCCGGCACTGTGCAGGGGACCCGCCAGGCCCAGGATGCGAGGCCGCTGGTCGGGCACTGCGGGCAGTATGACCTGCTCGAAGATGGGCAGAATGCTGCGGTAGACGGCGCTGTCATGGCAATCCTCCAGCACGACGAGCTGCACCCGACTGAGTGGCAGTTGCTGGAACTGCAGCAGAGTGAGGAACGACTCGGGCCGCAAAATGCTCACGTGGTAGTCCGTCCAGCAGTGCCCGGAGTCGAGTTGCTGCAGATGCTCCGCCCGCTCCTGCCACACTTTGAGATCGGTGAGATGTGTCAGCATTGTGTATATCGAGGTGTCCGCTGCCGTCAGCTGCGCGCTGAGGTAGACGCTGACTTTGCCAGTGCGACGCCCCTGCCGGGAGAGCTCCTGCAGCAGCTTGAGGGCGATGAACTCCTTGGAGCTGCGGTGGCCCAGACAGATGATTGTGTTGCGCTCGAAGGCGGAGGCCAGGAGCTCCACTTGGAAGTCACGCGGCGTGAAGACCGTCGTGTGCAGGTTGTTGTCGCACCAATGGAACGCCATGCCGACCACAGCATATGCAACAGGCTACACTCTACGTTTGGCTCTCGAGCGGTGTTCCTTCTGCAATTGGAATAGGTGGGTAATCCACGATGTGCAAATGCCGGCTCGGGTGTTTTTCACATCATCGATGTATCGATAGGCGAACGCTGCAGCTCTTGCGCTATATCAAATAGCTTTTGACATGCTCACACAACAGAGCTGAGGGAAGCTATCGAGTACAGATCTTTAACTGGGCGCTGCAAACTTACAGTGTACAACGATATTTAAACGATGTTCCTCTTGCCTTTTATCATAGAACTTTTAACAGACACACAACCGGGCTGGGTGTAAATATCGAGTGCAGTTTCAGTATAATAAATGCTATGCACATTCGATATATCGATAAGCGAACGCTGCAGCTCGAAATGTGTAGCAGCCAGCCTTTGACAGACACACGCAATCCTTTAAAGCAAATGAACGATAACAAGCGAACTCAAAATGTCCGATACACGCACTTATCGTAATTGTACCACCTTTGTTTGTAATCGGACTTGATTTGATTTCGAAATTGTTTTTATTTTGTTTATTTATAATTTCTTGTTCCATGCGACGTTCTCAGGCGCCATCTGTGCGCCAAGCTATCAAACGCGGTGCTGCTGCTCCAGTGTGCGCTCAGCCCGCGGAGAAGATGCAGTGGGGCACAACTGGAGGCTACAGAACGCTGGGACCCCGAAGATACAGCGATGATGAGGATCCACTGAGGAATAGGCGCATCTTCTTAGTGCTCTGGCGCAATCAGTCCAACAAGAAGCACAAGACGTGGACGGGCAATGGAACACTGGAGCTGACCACCACGCAGGCGACTTTGAAGAACGAAACGGGCAGAACTCTGGACGTCTTGACGTGCTTCAAGCCGGAAAAGATCCACGAAGGTGCTCTGCTGGAAGTGGGATCGAAGGACGTCGAAATTCAGGAGGAGCTGAAGACCAAAGCGGAGTGCGTGGCGCAGCGCAAAGAGGAGCTTGAGAATTGGTATCGACAGCAGGAGGAGGCCAATGGTGTCGTCTACAGCGAGGAAGACAGGCCCAGTAAACCACACAGATCGATGCACCTGCTCAAGAAGCCCAGACATGCTACCGAAGCGCACACAGTCTCCAACAAGCTCAGCGAATACATCTGCATGTTGACGCCAGCGGAGCTCCAAGTGAAAACGCTGCAGCTGCTCGCTGAGCATCCCCCGGGAGCAGTCAAGGTATCAAGGCGATAATAATACTATAAACTCAATTTTAATACGCATGTCTTTCAGGAGGAACTTGCACAGTGGATCTGCGACCATCCCGTGCTGCTCAAGCATCTGCTGCACGAGCCCCTCGTCTCCGAGTTGCTGCTGCCCCATTTGCCGCCCTGGAGCGAGATGGGACTGTACGACTCCGCCAAGTTTGAGTTCGTCCACCTAATGCTGGACAACTGGGTGGTGGGGCGTGGCGAGAAGTGTGCCATTGTGGCCAGCTCGCAGCTCTGCCTGGACATCATCGGGGGCTACTGTCAGTGCTGGCAGATACCCCATCAGCAGCTGGACGAGAGCTTGGAGGATGACGACAAGCCCGCGGTCAGGCTGCTTCTGGCGGGCAAGTTGCCTGCAGTGCGCCTAAGCAACTGTAAACATCTGATACTCTATAATTATAGCGCCCGATCAGCGGGCATAGGTCTCCTGGCGGGCGACAGTGACACGCAGATCTACACGCTGATCACCGCCGGCTGCTTGGAGGAGCAACAATTCCAGCAGCACTTGGGGCTAGTCGAGCGCGCAGAATGCTCGCAGGAGCTGCTCAATGTGGGCGCTACGCACAGGCTGCTCCAAGGCGACGATAATGTGAGTTGAGCTCGGCCTGCAAGAGCATATGTACTTCATGTATTTGGATCTTGCATGCCTTTCAGGTGCTGGCCAGTTGGAAGCAGTTGCAGTCTCCCTTCAGCGAGCGCTTCCTACAGGTGGGCAGGAATCCACAGCATGCTGTTGCTATATATTGATCTATATTAATGCCTTGCAGGAGGTCTTTCAATGCGAGGAGCTGCCCAGCCTGAGCTTTGTTTTTAGCAATGAGCAGGAGATCGGAAGCACCAGCTAAGGATTCCAATACTGCATCAATTAATCCCCAATAAATCTAAATGTTTGAATGTTATGGAAGGTTGATGGAAGGGGTTCTGCGGAAAACCCGGTGTACATCGATCTGTCACTATTTTTTATAAAGGTGTCCAGCTGATAATATTGACATCATTGGCCGTAGCAAGCGTGATGTCACTGCTGCATTTTCCGCTATCGAAAAAGAGTCAGCAAAAGTGGGTTTGGCGGTAAACGAGGGCAAGACGAAGTATATGCTGTCGACAAGCAGGGAGACGCGGCGCCTAGACTCCCATGTGGTAGCAGACAGCTATAACTTCGAAGTGGTCAAGGAGTTCACGTACCTTGGCACTACCATTAACACCAATAATGACGTCAGCCTGGAGGTGCTACTTTGGTCTGAGTAGGCAAATGTGCAATAGAGACCTCTCTCGGCGAACAAAATTAACACTTTACAAGACATTCATCCTACCTGTGCGCTGGCTCGGCCACGTTGTGCGTATGAATGAAGAAACTCCAGCTAAGAAGGTGTTCGAAGCGAAGGTCGACTACGGGCAACGACGAAGGGGACGACCAAAGCTCCGATGGAAGGACCAAGTGGAGGAGAACCTTACTACACTGGGGATTTCCAATTGGGGGAGGCGCGCGAAGAGCAGAGGCGCCTGGAGGGAGACGCTGAGGTCGGCCAAAACCCGAAACGGGTTGTAGTGCCACCCAATAATAATAATAATAATAATTTTAATGTTATGTATTTGGCATTAGTTCTGTAGCTGCTGCACTGCAGCAATGCGCAGCGTGTAGTTGTTGTCCTGCTCATTGTAGATGACCTCGTCGCAGTTGACGATGGCGCCCACCGCCAGCTGCTGCTCCAGCCTGGTGAAGTACTCGTCGCTCGGTGCCGCCGGCAAACCAAGCAATTCGAACTCCGTGGTCATCATGGGGAAGGTGAACTGCGGCGGATACGGGCGTATGTCCTGCACGGGCGTGGCCACAATATTCCCGTAGTCGATGAAGAGTATGCTGGGATGACCATCGCCCACCAGCTCCATGCAGAGGCCGCGGCACCACTTGCCCTGGTACTTGGCAATGCAGAGATCGTCCTTGCTGCAATTTGAAAAAGGAATTAAATACATTTTGCCACATGGTTCATGGTTCCAGCTGCAGCTTACGGCGGCGCAAAGCAGTCGAACTTGGCTACGAATTGGCCGTAGTGCTGCAGATCGCGCTGCAGCTGTGTGATCTCGTAGGCGAGTTCCAGGCTGGTGCAGTGCAGCACTCCGCAGCGTATGAAGGAGTTGTCCATGACGACGAGATCCCTGTGCTTGCCCGTCGGCACCGGCATCAGCAACAGATACTGCAAGGGAGACCAAGAGAGATGTGAGATGTGGAGTGTTGGAGGCAAGCAGCTATCTCCACTCTTACACTCTCCTGCAGGCCCTGGTCCGACAGAGCTGGCTCCACTGGCGTCAGTATCGTCTTGAGCAAGCGATTGAGGCTGCGATTCAGCTCGCTCTCGACGAGCACCACGCGCTGCATGCCCTTCTTGAAGTCGTACTCCTGCGACGAGTACTTCAGCACGAAGGTGTAGTTCTGGTCCAGCTGGTACATCATATCCCGCAGATTCGGGCACATGCTGCGCCTGGGCACACCGCGCAGCAGCACGGGCATGGCGTAGCGCGGCAGAGCCGCCAAGCTGTCGCAGCACTCGTGGAGCTGCTCGAGCTCTGCGATCTCCACACTGCCAAAGTCCACGCAGACCACGTAGATGGCACGGGGATTGTCCGCATTCAAGACCATGGCACGCACACTTTGTGGGGGCGTCTGCAGCTGGAGTATCACGAGCTGGCCGCAACGCGGCAGCTGCGTCAGTCTGGGCGCCTCTTTGGCCCGCATATTCAACTCGGCGAGCACCTTGTAGTAGGCCACCTCGTCCGACAGCTCGGCTGAGCGCACGTACAGCACGTTGCTCTGTTCGAAGCACGTGATCTTGACGCTGCTGCCGGAGGGCGGTAGCTTCAGTGTCGGCAATTGCTGGACGCCAGCACTAATCCTCTCCAGCACTGGCGGCTTGCCCAGGCTACAGCTCTTCTTGTGTACGGCGCTGAGCACCTGGAAGCAGGCGGCGTTGCAGAAGGGCATGCTGCAGAAGCGGCAGCTGTTGTCCGTCCAGCAGCTGCAGGCGAAGCACTGCTTGGCTAACTCGATCAGCTTGGAATCTCCTGCAGATACCTTTGCCGCCGGCTGCTGCTTGGGGCTGAAAACAAGCAGGGGTTAGTCGGGACTTATTGGACTTACAAAGCAGATACTCACACCACAATGGAGCGCCCGGAACGGAAGTGTTTGATCGCCTGATCCGCTGGCAGCTCCAGCTGCTGCAGCTGCTCCAGCGCGAACTCGTACCTGACACTCAGATAGCGCATGCTGGGATCGCTTTGCAACAGCAGCGAGTCCTTTGCAGTGTAGTCTGCTTTGACCACGATCGGCGGCTTGAAGAACTCGGGATGCTTCTGATTGCCAGGGGACACCTTAATGGTGCGCGAGGTCAAGTCGACGTCATTGGCCAGCTCACCCGCTGCTGGAGGAGCAGCAGCAGCCGGGGCTACGTGCTGTTGCTTGTCGATCGGCGGAAAAGGAGTGCAGTTTTGTTTGGGACGACCCTGCACACACTGCACAATATTGGGAAACTGGCGCATCTTTGTCCAGGCTGCCTCCAAGGAGCTGAAACAGAGTGATCAATAGCGCAGCGCAGGATTGGCTGAAGTGCAACCTACCACATGTTGTGGAAGTAGACAAGGAATATGCGCGAGGAGGTGCGATATTCAATGGCGTGGATCAGGGCTTCTCCAAAGAAGTTCGTTAGAAGCGTCTCCGTAATCAGCTTGTTCTCCTTCCTTATGACCAGGTAAGGATGCTGCGCCTGCTGCTTGCTGCTCGCATCCTTCTTGCTCTTCGGCTCGGCGGGAATCTCGCTTGCACTGCTCTCGTAGTTGTTCAGGTTCTTGTCGTAGAAGTGCTGCGCCATGGGATTCCAATTTGCAGGCAAATCATTCTCGGGCTGCGCCATTGTTGGCTTTCAATCATAAGTCAAGCTTTGCGCACGCGATGCAATGTGCAATGTGATTGCGGGCAATTGAAATCGATTGCAGCTGCAACAAATATCGATATATCCTGTGGGGAGTGTAAGCATTAACAGTCCTGCGGCTTACGAATACCTAAATATCGCTTCAATGGTATATCGATATTTACTGTTCCACTCAACTGTTTGTAACTTGAAATGCAAAATATATCGGAAAAAGAGTGTCAATATGTCTGCATATAATGTAGGCAACTATAAATAAGCCAGAATATATATTAAAAATATAACGTTTCCTACAGTTAAAAAACGACTTTATTGTTTCTAACAAAAAGTTGGCAGCACTGCGCGGTGTTTTTCAAAATATTGCTGGAAGCCAAGTATCGATGCTGTGCTCATCATCGATGTTTTGCAATTATCGAAGTTTGGCCACCTCTAACGCACGCAGCGAAGCAAACAAAAAATAAAAATAAACATAAACATTGCATTTGCATTTGCACTTGGAAATGGTTAAAAACGAATCGAACTTCGTGGTGGAGCGCATTGTGGACAAGCGCATTACGTCCGACGGCAAGGTTGAGTACTTCATCAAGTGGCGCGGCTACCCCTCGGGGGATAACACCTGGGAGCCAGAGGAGAACTGCGACTGCCCTGCGCTCATCCAGAAGTTCGAGGAGTCGCGCGCCAAGTCGAAGAAGCGCGGCGAAAAGAAGCCCAAATGCGAGGAAATACAGAAACCGCGTGGCTACGAACGCGGCCTCGAGCTGGCCGAGATCATGGGCGCCACGGACGTGACGGGCGAGATCAAGTACCTGGTGCGATGGCAGTGCTGCGACGAGTTCGACCTGGTCTTCAGCAGCCAGGTGTCCGAGAAGAATCCGCAGATGCTGATCGAGTACTACGAGAAGCTGGCGCCCTACAACAGCTACATCGAGCGACGCATGCAGGGCGTGCCCGGCGAGCTGCGCTCTGTGGCGGCGCAAACGGGCTACGCCGTCAGTGGAGCAGCCGCGGATGTGGTCGATCCTGCCATGTGCAGCATGGAGAGCGAGCCACTGCCGGCGATGCAGGAGCCCAAGCAGACACCCATGGATGCACTGCCGGTGCAGCAGCAGCCGCAACAGCAGCCGCAGCCTGACGCCGACGTGGACAACGTGGGCGTCTCCTACTCCATACCCGTGCCGGGCGTGGGCAACATTGCCATCGATGTGCCCATGGTGGAGAATTAGTGCTAAGCTCAAACGACTCTTTTTACTCTAACTCTATACCGATTGTATTTCTTCTTCTCAAATAAACAACAACATGTCACTGGGAGCACGCCTCGTCCAGGTTTATGGCGCCAAGTTTGCCTGTGCGGAAGAAGCTTATGAATTTGCGCGCAGCCGCCAGGAGGTTCGTCATGGTCTCCACGCGCCCGTCGTACTGCCGCACACGGTGGAAGAGGCCCTCGTTCTGGGCGTACTCCGCCAGGACGGCGCTGATGTTGTCGTTCGGGCCGGAGCGCAGGCCCAGCGCCTGCACGTACTCGTAGCGCCGGTGCGCGTTCAGCCAGTAGAGCAGGTAGTCGGCTATCAGATCCTCGCCCACGATGTGGTCCGGCACGCAGCCGACGAGGGCCAGCTTCATGCCCATCTCGTCGTCCGTCACGGAGGGCTGCAGTATGCCGGGTGTGTCGATCATGTAGACGGGCGGCTGCTCCTGGATCTTGATGCGCTCGCCGACGGCACGCGTGATGCCGGCCTCGGCGCCGACGCGCGCCGCGCTGCGCTTCTTCAGGTGCACGTTGCGCAGCACATTGATCACGGAGCTCTTGCCGACGTTGGGCACGCCGATGATCATGATGTTGTGCTCGGCGCTCTGGGCGCGATTGAAGCGACTGCTCTCCTCCACCAGCCTGGTGGCCAGCGGCAGTATGTCCAGCACGCCGTTGTTGCGCTGATCCTTGCAGTTCGTGAAGAGGATGTGCCTCAGCTCCGGCTGCTCTGTGCGCAGTTGCTTCAGCACTTCCCGCCGCTTCGATCCCAGCAGGTCGATCTTGTTCAGCACCAGTATGTGGGGCTTCACTCCGTTGCCTGTGGTGCGGGAATCCGGGATACGGTTAGCAGGGGGCACATTCCACGCAGTGTTGTTCCTCTTATTTACCTGTGATCGTCTCGAAGAACTGAGAGTTCCGCCCTGCCAGGGGTATGCGCGCGTCGTGTATCTCAATGATGCAGTCGACACTGCGCAGCTTCTGTTGTATTTGCCGCATGCCCTTGTTCATGTGGCCGGGGAACCAGTTGACGCGTTGGCTGCGGCTTGGCAGCCGGAAAGCGCTGCGGAATGGATTCGCTAGCGACATGTTTACCTCTGTCCAGCTCTGTCCAGCCGGCAACAGCAGTTCGCTTGTGATGTAACTGTTGGCAAGCGAAGTGCATCGATAGTTGCTATCGATGAGCAGAAGTCCCTTCAAATTATCGAACTGTTGCCCAGCTGTTAAGTAGCTGCTAAGTAGGTTGACTGCCAAAGTCCAACGATAGTTGCTATCGATGAGCAGTGGTGCGAAATGGATTCGCTAGCGACATGTTTACCTCTGTCCAACTCTGCCGGCAACAACTGTTCGGTTGTCGAAGTCCATCGATAATTGCTTTCGCAGAGCAGAAGTCCCTGCAAATTATCGAACTGTTGCTCAGCTGTTAAGTAGCTGTTGGCCGCCGACGTCCACCGATAATTGCTATCGATGAGCAGCGGCCGCTTGAAATGATTGATCAACTGATAAGGACAGTTGTCATTCAGCATCATTCAAAGTTTCGTATCGATAATTGCTACTTGATAAGCACCGATAAGTTACAAAGTGCATTTCATTGCACTTTCAAACCACGTACTCAGAACGTTCTTGAATGAGGATCGCGTTGGTCATAAACGAGTGCAATAGGAAATAATCATGGAAAAATCAATCAATTTTGAAGATATTGCATTTGGACAGGTGAGTTCAAATATTTTTTTATTTATTTATATTTTTGTTTATAGTGATGTATTGTGCCCCCAGCTTATCGACAGAGGGAGCTATGGCGAAGTGTACCGCGCAGTATATAATGGCAGAAACGTGGCTGTGAAAAAGATTTACAGGCCTGCGTTCGAGGAGGAACTACCAGCTATCAGGAGGGAGTACAAGCAGCTCTCGCGAGCGAACCACATCAACATCGTGTTTCTGCACGGCATCACGATCCAGCAGGACATACACTACCTAATGATGGAGTACATCGACGGCGGAACCCTGAGCAAGCTGCTGCATGTTAGCACTCAGCCGTACACGCTGACGCACGGCCTCAACTGGGGCCTGCAGGTCGCTCGCGTAGGTGCAAGCAGCTGTGCCGCTCTCCGAGAATGACTTCCACTCGTGCTCTTTCTCTCTCCTGCAGGCAGTAGCATATCTGCACAGCCGCGACATTATTCATCGCGACGTGAAGCCGCTCAACATGCTGCTGGCGGAGGAGCGAACCTGCGTGAAGCTCTGCGACTTCGGGTTCGTGCGGGAGATGGCAACGACGATGACCGGCAATAGGGGCACAGCGCCCTACATGGCACCAGAGGCAGGCACTTGCAGGGCATTTCATAGTTTCGACTCATGACTGATGACTCAACGCTTTCGCCGACAGGTTTTCAACGGCCAAAAATACACGGAGAAGTGCGACGTCTTCAGCTGGGGCATCACCATGTGGGAGATCCTCTCCCGACGCATTCCCTACAGCGATGTGATGAACTTAATTAAAATCTGCACTGCAGTCGAGAAAGGTATGCGGCCAACGTATATACCTTACATACCCTGTAATTGGTTCTCTCGCCGCAGGTGAACGCCCTTCGATCAACGATCTGCAATGGCCTTGCGGCGATGAGATAAAGGAGCTGCTGATCGCCTCTTGGCACCACGATAGCAGAAAGCGCCCGGAGATGGCTGCGATCGTTGAGCTCTTGGAGCCATACGCGGTGGGCAAGGAGCAGCTACGTCTGTGAGGCTATAGTTTGAAACTGAAGCCTTAGATTAATCGAACACTCAAAAAAATTTCACAATTTTGGGAATCAAAATATTGCATATGGAAACGGCCTTGCCTCTAACTATCCGTATTATCGAGAACGATACCATGATATCTTGCAGACTTTTAAATTTATTTAAATTTTTATTTTATAAAACTCATTCTTCTTATTAATTATTATTAATTAATAAACTAATTTAGCGTAATTTTTATTGTGAAAATTCCTGTTGTACCAATTTCCAATTAAAAATGTTATAGTATAGCATATGGAATATATATATGGTAGTATAGCATACGCAGATCGAGATAATGTCAAGCTTGCCCTCTTATCTTTGCTTTATCAAATTTCGAATTGAATAGCTCAAGTCTATCGGCTTATCGATAAATCGAAATAGATCGCACGAAAGCAAGACGAAAACCGATTCGTTGAGCACTGCTATTGGGGCTATCGAATAGGCGGGCATACTTGAATCAACTTGAATAATTTGCCAGTTTATTGAAATCGTGATACTGACAAATTTGAAAAGTTTTTCCATTTTTTTTTGTACATTGGAAAATTGTTAGACCGCACCGAGCGATGAGCAGAAGGGCTACCGAAACGTCCGAAGAGCACCGCCCGCTTCAGTCCATTGCCTCAGTGCGCAGTGTGAAGGAGCTGCATATCTTTCCGAAGGCCCTGCCGCAGTTGAATGTGGGACCCGTGTACGACGACAGCGGGTTTACGCTGAACGAGAGGCTGGCGATGCGCCAGGCGTGGCGCGTGATCAAGCCCTTCGAGCGGCGCTACGGCAAGGACTTCTACTTCACGTAGGTAGCCTCAATTCGCATGTGTTCGCGTTGTTATGGCGCTTCATCTGGCCTGGCCGCAGCTTTCTCATGGAGCACTACAAGACGTTCGACAACTTCCGCAACTACGGGGGCAAGCTCGACCTGCACCGCCTGCACGGCCACTCGTTGGCCTTCATGCGCTTTATCAGCAACGTCATCGACCAGAACGACCCGGTGATGTTCCACGTAATGCTCAGCGAGAACTACAACATGCACAATCGCTGCCACGTACAGCCGGAGCATATGCAGGTATTCTGTATTTCAACTCTCTTCGGACTGATCTCGCAATTGTTCCTCCCCCCGTGCAGTTGCTGATGGAGGCGCTAATCAGCTATGTGCTCGACAAGCTGAAAGACGTGAGCTCGGCCTCCTTGGAGAGTGGCTTCCAGCGACTGCTGGGCAAGTTTCAGGCCTTCTACGAGCCGCAGGCGAATCGAGGCATCAGTTTTATTTCAAGACCAAGTTTGAGTTTTGATCTTTCCTGATGCGAGACAGTGGAAAACAGAGACTTGAAATTTATGTGTACGATGTGAAATATACGGACAACATGTTGAATATCGTAGGCGTCTCTTGTGCTTTAACATATGATTGATACAGCCAGTGCTGTAGTCTGCTAATGGAATAGGTCGGCTGTATTTCAGGCTCGAATATCGTAGGCCTCTGTTGCACGTTAATACATGCCGCTTGACCGTGTGCGGAAATTCGCTTGTAAGGTTTGAATATCGTAGGTGTCTGTAACACGTTAGCATAAGATTGATGAAGACAGTGCAATATCGTAGTGTGCTAACGGTTAACATTGTTTATATCCGGAAGTTCGCTCTGTCTGGCATTAACAGAAGCTTGACGTAGTCTGTTAATAGCATGCGTCGAGACTGCAAATAGCATAGATTTTAATTCGTTTGGATTTATTTGATATCTAACAGGAACCGCTGTCGATAGCGATCGCTCTGGCGCGCTCAATCAATCTGAGCATCAGCCAAGGCTTCAGCCATATTCGCCGTCAATGCCGGCCGAAAGTTTGCGTCGCAGTCGCAGTCGCTGCCGCTGCCGCTGCGCGCGCATATCAATTGCGACGCCGACGTCGACTGCGGCGCGTTTGCGTTTACGTTTAGCTTTGCTGTTAAGCGCGTTTCCTTCGAGAAATTCAGTTTGGCGCGTTCGCTCAGAGCGCCTATCCGCACGTTCCGAGCATTAACTGAAACTGGCCGAAAAAATAAATAAAAAGTGAAACTCAACTACAAAGATAACCCCACGTATATAGCGGTTCAGCTTGGTAATATCTGATGATTTACAGTTCAACTGCGGCAAATTATTGAGCAAGTGATTGATTGAGAGAATCTATTTGAAATATGGTCGCCACGGAGGATCTGAAAAAGGTAAACAATTTTTGTTAGTTTTTCAACTTATCAGATATTGATATAATAACTGATTAAATATTTACCAGCAATTATTTATATTATCTGACAAGTTAAAGTTATGTCATAGCAGCTAAAATAATTTCTAAAAATAAAAAAAAAATCTATTACTTTCGTAATTTATTTTCAATTGTTCAGTTTTATTCTTAGTGATTTTTTAAAATTTATTATTGGATGACAACCGAAAAGTATGCTATGCCGTAAGGTGCAGCTCTGCGTATAACTGCGGAATCGAGCATTATTTTGTTTATAATTATGTCAAATACTCAAGTTGGCAACCCAAAGTTGGCCTTATCACGATGCCAACATCTCGCTGCTAATGCAACCCTCAAGATTTCCCAACGATTTACAATACAATTTGCCTATCCATAAACAAGTCAGCGTCGCCCTATCGGAGGCCATAAATAATGCCGGGGTAGGACCGACGAACTGCCCCCTCGAGTAGTTCACAGTGGTTCACAATAGACTCCCCCGAGTGCAATCAATGGCACAATTAAGCTAATGGCCGCTCTTGACAGTGGATTAAGACTTTGACTCTGCCTCGTTGTAAACCTACGGAACGGAATCCATGTGAGGGCAACCATAAACGTTTATGGCGCTGTGCGCGAATCATAGCCCAGTTGCCAGTCGAGCTGAGGGCACTCGACTTCCCCGACATGGCCGTGCATAATTCCATAATTTCCAAGTGCTCAATAATTTGCTGAAGTGCTTACTATAGCCCTGAAACGGCGATAATCGAACAAACGTAGTATATATCTCTCTGCTAGCATCGTCTAGGCCGACTTCGCGATGGATATCTGCCAGTGGAGTACTCCCTGCCCATTGCCAATATTGATACGACTTTCGATTCGGCAATTAGCCGAAAAAAGTGCTCTTATCTCTAGCTGCTTGGTCGGGATTCACGTGCGAGCCGACTGCTTTCGATACGGACAGCGGACCACTCAAGACCTTTGCGCATGTCGCTGCATGGGGCGCTACTTGGGCGACGACCGTCGTGACCGGGTGACTTGACTGGTGATTAGTGTGATTCACAGAGCACCCTCTCACGACGACTGTGATTGCAGATTAGGAATATTAGCAACATGTCGAACGCTCGTTTTATCAGAGCAGCGAGCAACAGCGCCTGAGATAAATACGTATTTACATTGTTTTTGCTATCGCTTTATTGTTTATGCTGGCGGACCGGACATATTTGCACTTGTTTATCTCGCCTTTGTCGAGCTGTCGACCCATCTGCGCAGCAACAATAATATTTACATGTCCAGTTGCGATAAATATTGCATTTTAATTTCATGCAAAACACAAATCTATTTTCTTTTACGTTTTCTGCCAAAAATCTGCACTTCTGTTAAGTTTGAATATGCGATCAGTACGGTTACTTAACGGTTAACAGACTGCTGTTAATTTAAGTATCGATAGGAAAGTACTTCTGTTATTTACTTGTTGGCTCCCAAAGCAACGTTAAGTGTGGAATGCTTAATGTTTATAACAATTGTCATAATATGCCCATTAAAAACACCCATTTTTAGTGCTTGCTTATTGCAGGGTATTGAAAGCAATTAAAACTTAAAATACTGTCGAAATATGCAGTATGCCATTAACAGAGCTCTGTAAATAGTAGTTTCTTCCTTTTCGATAAGTATCGATAGGACAGTGCACTGTGCAGCTGCTATTTACACTTACTTTTTACTACTCACTTACTATCTGCCTTTTCTCAAAGAAATGGCAAGCTTTCAGTATTATAATTGCGATACTATGCCAATTAGAGACTAGCCCAGCTGAGCACACATTGAGTAATCTCAAACACACCCTCGAGCTGTCCCTGGAATTCATAATTGTTGCTTGCCTTGTGGGGGTTCCAATTAGACGGACGCCGCATCAATTCCGCAGCACAAGCCTGTGCAGCTCCTCGACAGCGATGCGCTTGACATTGGACGAGCGAGAGAGCAGGCGAATCCGAGTGGGAATCGCAATGGGAATCGGGGAAAGGTAAACCTAAGCGAAAACGTAAACAGAGCAGAGCAAAGCATGTGATGCGCGCCTCTACTCGTACGAGTGGGTGTGTCTGCTGCTCCCGTCGCCGCTCTCTTTCGCACTCGCCATCTCTCTCTATCTCTCTGTCTGGTTATCGCCGAGCTTGACCTGTTGTTGTGCCCGTGGCGACAGGTTTCTTCGCCTAGCACTTGGCGTGCACTTGACGCCATTAGCTGCAGTTGCGCTGATGCGCCGCACGCCCGAATACCCCGTACTCTGGCAATCGAATCGAATGTGTATGCATAAAAGGATTATTAAGAATTTAGAGATATCTGTGTGCTTATGTAATACAACGCAACCGTAAGAAATCGTAAAAATGGTATATTAGCTCTATGGAAATATTAATAATAAGCAGAAGTAGGCATGACAGACCATGCAAAGAGTATGATCGTAGCCATAGCAGAGTCGCTTTAGCCATGTCCCTCTGTCCGTTTGTTTGTCCGTCTATCTACGTGAGCTCATAGAACTCAGCTGTTGTGGGTGCTGGCGACACCAAATGGTATATAGGTTCCTGTACTGCATACGCAGCTAAAATCTTTTATGAACTTTGTATGCCACGCCCATAGCCTCTAAAAATCGGCAACTTGAATGTAAAAAGCAATTTTTACCAGTTGCAATATCCTTTCTTGGCCTATGTATAGCTTACTATACTGTTGTTTATCTCTGCAAATTTAAACCCGATCGGACAAAAAGCATAGATATTATCTTAACTGTCCGCGTGAGAACGGACAAAAGAATATTGCTCTGAGTTTGACAAGCAGATTAACTAAGTAATTAGCTTCAAAATGTACTACGTGTATACTGAGTGAAGGGTATTTCACAGTGGAGTGTATGCGACTTTAGCTTGCTTTAATTATTCTGTCCATCTTCCATCCGTCAGTAGTGCATGCCTTTGGCTCGCATTTATCTGCGATCTAAACTGAAAATAAGGCATTGTAATAATAAAATCCGCACACATACTTGCTTGTATCTGTGTGTGTGTGTGAGTGTGTGTGTCGCATATATTTTTATTTGGGGTTTGAATGCATCTACCTGACGCAGTCTGTCGGCTGTCGCGATTTTGGCAAGGCGCTGCAAAAAGTGCATTAGAATCGAGTATCGCGCAAAGCAGGAAGTACTCGACTGTTTGTCGTGGGGGCGTATGCGTAATGTCTGCGGGTATCTGTTACGAAAGTTGGTCGAAGTCCGCCAGTTACATAAATATTCATATTCCCTAGGGTATCTCTGATCGGAGACTTAGGTATTTATTCTTTAAGGGGTATACATGGACTCTCTACTAGGAAAGTGTATTCTATGCTGTCGTCTTAAAGCTGCGTGACTCTGCTTATTCTATCTGACGTAAATGTTTTGTAGTCAAGGTAGGTAAACAACAAATCAATATCCGATGCGGAAATACCCTAACTCTATAAGCCGAACAATTCTTAATAGAGTTTCCCTAGGGTACACTCTATAACTTTCGCACAAGAAAAGGGCTTCCAACACTGCATTCAATCAATAAACTCTTGATGTTTTGATGCCTATGCTCGAGTACCCCTCTGGCAGGGTATCGCAGGCAGAGCAGCCAAAATAGAAGTGCAGAAATTTCAAAAGATCGAGCAGAAAATCGGTTTCTCGTAGAGTCTGACGAAACAGTCTTCTCGCGCGAACCAAAACAATCGCCACGCCGAAGATTCGCGGCCAAATAGAATATTCTTCTAAAAATTGTATATAGACATCTACGAAGATCAACAGATCACAGATATCTATATAGCTACACGTGTGCTCGGGCATAATTAATGAGCAGATATTCGAATAAACAGAATACAGAAGACGCGACAAACTGTTCAGATAAAAATAGCAGAAGAGTGAGAGAGGATAAAAGTGCGTGATCGGGATAGACTGATACGGGTCGAGTGGTAAAGCTTATATAACACCCCTGGGGAGGGGACTTGGGACAGAGCATGGACTCGGAGAAAGTTGTGCGTGCCATGGCGCGCTGGTGGCAGGTAAGGGAACTCCATATGGCTCGATCATATTCGACATTCAGATGGGCACACGCCTCCTTTTTATAAATAAGCAGCAACAGCTGTTCGTCTATATTATGATCTGTCTCTGAGTTTTCCACTGTATATATATATAGAATCATGCAGAAAATGATATATAAAGCTCTTAAACTGTCGCGGCGCCATGATGTACAATTTCGCATATATTGCTCTAAATATATATCCCCGTTTACTATATAGTATTCGTATTCGTATAGTTGGCTGGCAGCACGTGCCGCCTAAGCGAATTGCATGCGACTGGCAGGTATTTCAAATATTCTCGATGTTTACAGACTGTGAGCCAAGAGGACGGCGATGGCACGTCACACAATCCCATGCTCTACGACCCGCTGCAGGACGGCGTCGTGAAGACCTCCAAGACCCGTCAATATCTGGCGGCCCTCGTAGGTGAGTCTCTGAGTTTGTAGCATCGCATCGTTTACAGTATGATCACTGATCCTGATCCCTTCTCAGTTTGCCTGGGCGCCGTTGCAGCCGGCACTGCGCTGGCGTGGACGAGTCCCGTGCTGCCACAGATAACGATCAGCCCCAACGCTACCTCCTCGGAAATTGCAGTTGCCGCGAACGTGACGTCAGCGAATGCAACCGTGACAACCCTGGCAGCGAATGCAACCTTGGCCAGCAATGTTAGCAACACCTCAGCTCCAATACCTCCGCCTGTCGACGGACAACTGCAACTGACAGCAGCGCAGAGTAAGTTCTCCACTCTCAAATCACTGCATCTGCCTTCGGGTCAAGCAAACTTATACAGTTATATCATGCTCGTACCTATTATATTTCGTGCGATCACGACGCACTTGCGATTCCACAATCAGATTCGATTAGCTTTATTGGAGTACTCGTTGCCATTGATAAAGATAAGGCTTTTATGACATAATGGTATCTCTGAGTGGCCAGAACTTGGCCTCCACTCGTACGTAATGCCCCCCTGGAGAGAGGGTATTACATTTTATAGTGCGTCATATAAGTAAACAGATTCATCGACAAATACTCACTCGATCCTTTCGCTTGCAGACACCTGGGTGAGCTCCCTGCTGGCAATTGGGGCCTTCCTGGGCGCCCTGCCCACCGGCTACATAGCTGACACGATCGGCAGACGCAACACGGCGCTGGCCATGGACGTGCCCTTTATCCTGGCCTGGCTATCGATCAGTTTCGCCAACTCCGCCGGCTGGCTGTACTTCGGCCGCTTTCTCATCGGTGAGCTTACAGTCTGGTCTAAAGATCCTCAACTGATCCTCGAACTTCCTCTTTAGGTATCTCGACAGGCAGCTTCTGCGTGGTGGCGCCCATGTACATCTCGGAGATCGCCGAGACGAGCATTCGCGGTACACTGGGCACCCTCTTCCAGCTGCTACTCACCATGGGCATTCTGTTCGTCTACATCGTGGGCTCCCTCGTGTCGTGGAGGGTGCTGAGCATGATGTGCCTGGTCGTGCCGATCGTGCTCTTTGCCGGCATGCTGCTGCTGCCCGAGACACCGGTCTATCTGCTGAAGAAGGTGAAGAAGGAGCACTGCATTTTCCGCTCTCATGATCTTCTAATCGATTCTACTGTCCGCAGGGTCGTCGCGCGGACGCAGCGCTCTCGCTGAAGTGGCTGTGGGGTCGCTACTGCGATTCGCGCAGCGCCATCCAAGTCATTCAGAACGATCTGGATCAGGCTAGTGCGAATGCCTCGTTCCTGGACCTGTTCGTCGACCGGGGCGCACGCAACGGACTGATCATCTCGATGTTGCTCATGTTCTTCCAGCAGTTCTCCGGCATCAACGCGGTGATCTTCTACACGGAGACGATCTTCATGTCGGCGGGCAGCACGATCAGCGCCTCGCTTAGCTCTATCATTGTGGGTGTGGTGCAGGTCATTATGACGCTCTCGGCCTCGCTGCTCATCGAGCGAGCGGGACGCAAGATCCTGCTGCTCTTCAGCAGCACCGTCATGACCATCTGCCTGGCCATACTCGGTGCCTACTTCGACATGAAGGATAGCGGCAAGGACGTCTCGCACATCGGCTGGCTGCCGCTGCTCTGCATGGTGCTCTTCATCATCACCTTCTCGGTGGGCTACGGCCCCATTCCCTGGCTGATGATGGGCGAGCTCTTCATGCCCGATGTGCGCGCCACGGCCGTCGCCCTCACCGTCATGGTCAACTGGCTGTGCGTGTTCGTCGTCACGAAGTGCTTCGGCTTTATGATCAGCGACTGGGGTTCCGACTGGACCTTCTGGTTCTTTGCCGCCTGCATGGCTGCAGCTACAGTCTACGTGGCGCTTGCGCTGGTCGAGACCAAGGGCAAGTCCTCCAGCCAGATCCAGACGTGGCTCAGCGGGCGTTAGGATTAGCTTAAGAGTGAGAAAGACAGACGGGTTAATCGAGTTACTGGGGGGAAGTTGAAACTGAATGCATAGCAAATTGTTGGGTCTGTTTTTAAGACATAGAAAACGTAGTTTAATATTTTAAATAAATGGAATATTCGATTTTTAAAGAATATTGGAGGAATAAAGAATGTCGACAAAGTCGGATATAGCAAATTTTTGATGGAAGAAGGAAAACATAATTTTATAGATTTTACAGGCTATTCGATTAAAAATTATAAGAAAATGTTCGATTTATAAAGAATATTTAAAGAAATTAAGGAATTCGTAAAAACAAAAGAAAGAAGTTAAAATAAAAAAAAGCTTTGTTTTTGAAATATAACAGATTAAAATTAACTGGATAAATATTTAACTAATTTTTTTCGAAAGGAATATAATAATAATAATATTATAATGTGTCATTTTCAAGGATGATCAGAATTATAAAGAAATGCAGTAATTTCGAAAATATCGAATTTATGAAAATTCGCGCAACTGCAAATAAAAACTGAGGCCTTAAGTATCTTACCGATTATGATCGACGGAACAGGTTTACAACTGATTCCCGGTTCGAGTTCCGTTTCGATTGACAACTTTGGAAAATTCTTGTTTAGAAATGCTGCGAAACGAGTTTCGAACTGAGTCTTAAATCGATTAGTCTTATGTGTTTTGCGTGTTTTCCTCAACATGGACGGCTTACCATATTGTTTTATTAGTTAATTAATTGTTAATTAGTGACGATTAGTCAACTAAGTCTGCATTGTAAATTGTTTACGCGCCGTCAAGTGTCAAGACATGTGTTTGGGATGCACTCTACATGCTAAATATAGTATACCGTTCGGTATATAGTATTTAGTTACGAGTGCCGCTGATAATAAAGCGAATTGTACAGTTATAGTAACAGCTACAGTTACAGCTACAGCTGCAGTTACAGTATGCCTAATCTGGAGCGACCCGATCCGACTGATAACCCTGCGACGGCAACGCCCCTTCAACGTGTTGTCACTGCAAATTGGGATCAGTCAGTTGGCCACGCCCATAATTGGCGCCACTGCAATCGCCGATGATAGCTCTCGCCTACCCACATGCCCACCTCCCGCTGGCCTTGCACTTGGCCTTGTGGGGCGTCTGGCAAGGTCGCCAATTGATCGAACGCAAATTGATTCGTTGCCAGGTAGTTGTACGCCTTGTTGTTGTTTTCCTAGATCTTGTTGTTCTTGTTGTTGTTGTAGTCCCAGTTTTACGAATTTCACATTTCGAATTGTGTATGCAAATGTTTAATTACTTTTTCGCCAGTTTCCCTTCCTGTTTCTGCTCACACATGTAGCAGGTTGTTATACCTGATATACCATTCACCCATTGCCAAGGGGCCAAATGGTATATCAGGTTTGTCAGAATGCTTGTAATAGGCAGAAAGTAAATATATATGTGTATAATATATGAAAATATATATTTTGTATCAAGCTGAGTCGATTTGTCCATGATCTTGTCCGTCTGACTGTCCGTCTGCCTGTCTTTATGTCTGTCCGTTTGCTTGTCCGTCTAAGCTCGTAATCTCGTTAAAGGAAAATATTTAAAATATTTGTAATAATTTAAATGGGTAAATGGTACTTAGCAGTCGAGTATGCTCTACTGTAGCTTTCTGTACTTTATTGTTTATCTTTTTTGTCGTCAATCAGTAAGTCTGTCGAGCAGTCAGTCACTCAGTCAGCGAGTGTAATGCTTGCTTAAGTTGACAACGAATTGCCGGCAGATAGCTTGGCGAGCTCATTGGATATCGCTATATAGGGCCGAATTCTGTAAATACTCGAGCAAATGCTCGACAAACAGTTTGATTGATTTGTTTAGCCCTCGAGATCGAGATTCGCCGCCAGCCACAATGATGGATGGATTATGCGTAGTTCCAGTTCCGCGAAATGACAACAAGGTGAACCCCAAATCCCCAAACGAAACGAAAGTACCGCCACATCTCTATACGCACTCTCAGTATTTCGCAAGCTCATTCCTGCTCTCCACTTGTAACTCCATTTCCAGATTTCACATGACAGATAACGATTTATAGCGCAGTAAAGCAGCTTAAGTAGGCATTCCAAAAACGACACATTGCCCATTTATTGTGCACGCAAACAGGAAGCTCGAAGAGATTGATAGAGACGTGTGGCTATGATTTACTAAGTGAGCAGCAATCCAGATTGGTTTATAAAATAATTAAATGGTTTTTTCCGATTCTCACCGAAATCCAGCCTTATCGCAGCGATCGTCCGAGGTGCAGCCAACTTCAAGGGTATCGTGAAGGTTAGCGCCACAGACATCGCGTCTAGTATACAGATAAATGTAGAGTACACGAATTAAATAGATATGTTAATCGTCCGGGTATAGTATGGTATAAAGACGTATAAAATAGTATCCATAAAAAGTAATAAAGCATATAATAAATAGTATATTGATTTAGTCAAAACATAGTATCCCGGCCAGCTTATCTGCAATTTTTATGAATGAAATACGATTTCTTTTTCAATGTAATAAATACAGAATTGTGCATTAAATTTATGCAGTTATTTATAAGAATCTGAGTGTTTGCATGATTTTGCCATAACGCGCGCGCTCAATAAATTGTCGCGTTATTTATAAAGAAATCGCCATATTTTAATTATTCTGATTCCGGGCCGAGTTGCGACTTGTTGTGTTTCGTTTGTCTTTGGCGTGTCCAAAAGAAGCGCAGCATAATTAAAAGGCATTACGAGTTGCCCGGTGGGAGGTACAGTGGGCATGCGACTGCAAAAATTATCTGAAATTTTGCAAAGATTATAGTTAGGCATTGATATGCTGCAGCTTACTGTATAATTGCAATGGGTTTTTGTGCCTGACTTGTAAGGGATCAGGTCTGTATATACAGCAAATGAATAGATGTTTTTTTTTATTCTATAGTAAATGTTTTGAACGTAAAGCTTAAGGTGCTTCAGAAAAGCATTTGATAGAAGAGGTATTTCAGCTTAATAATACCTTATAAAAGACGCAAAGCTACAAAGATTCCTTGTTTCTCTACAGTTAGTAAATAATACGTAAATGCTAATGTCAAATTGATTTATAAACTTATAGCATGAAACAAAAATAAACTTGTAATAAAACTTTTTTACCCAGTCAAGTGTCTTATGTTCCCAAAGATTCTTTTTCTGTAAAAAAAGTAATTTTTTTCCTAAACATTTAATTATATTTTAAGTTTCTAAGTTAATATTTTAAAATAAATAAATGATAATTAACAGCATTTAATATTAATGGCAAAGTTGTGATTTATTCAGTTTTCAGGAATAAAAAACGTAAATTTGTTTACCCGCTGAGCGCACGATTCGTACCACTGTGCACGTGGGTTACGTTTCAATTAGACAGAGGCACGCACGTTTATTGTCCGACTAAATGCCAGTGCGAGCCTCGTTAAGCACACAATTGTGATTACAAATACGAGTGCAAATACGAGTACAATTTGCGAGTCCGAATGCAAATACATGCACAAATACAAGTCGAGTCGAGAATGGAGTCGATGCCCCGCGCGAGTCGCCAGTTGCATGCGAATTAACTTCCTCAAAGGGGGATTTAGTTTTGGAAGCGTAGACCGATATGAATCAGATTCGGATTCGGAATCGGAATCAGACTCTGAATCGGAATTTGTATTCTAATTCGTATCCGAATTTTCCAGCGAATCGGGCGGAACTTAATGGCGTTAGGTCCGACGATATTAATTGAAATTCCGCTGCAGTGCGCTTTAATGGAATACTTTACTACTTGTTTTGATTCGCGGGGAGGCCCCGCTGCCTGTCTACTAGTATTCCCCTGCTCCCTGCCTACCCCGCTCCAGCTCTCCGTCTCGTACGGGACAAAAGACACGCTCGATTTAAAGCTGAGCGACGATAATGCGATATTATCGGGCCCGAGCACAGACAGTATGGCACTCAGAGCGCATTATTATCTAGTACTCTAGTACTCTGGTACTGTACGCGAGCGTCTGTCATAATTTCTCGACTCTCGACTCGACTCGCGACTCGATTCTCGCCTCGATTCTCCGTCTCACTCGCGCAATTTGCGTTTTTCGTACTTTTTGAGCCCACAAAATCGGCGCAACATTCCCACAGCGCCAGCATTCGATTCGCGACAGCGACAGGCGACAGTTGTGTCTCCCAGCCCAAAGTATATCCTCATTCCGATCCAGGTTCGAAACTGAACCCCCTTCGGTTAGCGATACCACGGTATATCCTAGTGCAGACCGCGCGGCATTTGACCTCAGATCGAGCTCGTTAATTCGTTAATTCCTTCGTTCTTGTGTGATATATTTTAATTTAGGCAAAATGGGTGAGTAAACAGTCTAATAAGGGTAATAAGCGCTCACAGTGGGCACTCGCTAGTGCAGTTTCAATTTAAATATTTTGAAATATTCCTGAAATCAGTGTAATGTAAAAAGGATACTTTTCTGGTTGAAATCTGCCAGTCTCTTTTAGTGAGTATCTACTGTATACTGTAGTGCTGGTTTATCCTGTGCTAAGCAGCACAGCTTCAAATATTTCAAAATTATCACAAAATTATTTCTTGGGAGGAAGTAATAATTCTGAATTCCACTTACAGTGCTTTTTAATATTCAGTTCTAGTACAAAAATATTAAAATTTAAAAAGATTACAATATTAACTATTAAAATATGAGTATTAAATTATTATTAAAAAAAGCCAATGTTGGAAAGGGTATTTCCATAGTTGTCAACATTGAGCTGGCAAATCCCATCGCCCAAGTGCCCACTGTACACTGTAACTACTTAGTTCTGGTATATCATGTGCTGAGTTTAAGTTTTTCTAACAAATTATTTTTGATTTATTGCGGAAATGTTTCGTCATTTGAGTGCTGATTAAAATACACGTTGAACTACTTTAACTACGATAGTAATTTGTGTGTGAATTGTTGTATGTCGATGTCGATGTCGCATCGCCCATCGCCCATCGGCCATCGCCAGACAGACCCCTCTCTCAGCACGGGCTTATCAATTTTCGTGTGTTCTATTTTGTTTTTGTGTTGATTTTTTGGGGACTCTGCAATCGGCTGAAGTTCTTAGCGGGGCCAACAGTTCCGATTTTGCTGCTGGACAAGTTAGGTCTTTGCCAGAGCGACTTTTACCCCTTCGATTCAGTTTAATTTGTGAGTTTCAGAGTTAAAGCTAAGCGTGAGCAAAAATTGCAGTAGAAATAAACAAATAGAGTTGATGAATCGAATATATATTGAAATATGGAATATATATTTCACCTTGAAGCTAACTGAATTTATCATTCTCTTTTGAATTTATAAGAAGATTCAGTTGAAATATTGAATTTTTTATTAATTTTTAACATGTAAAAATTGAAATATTTCATACATCAGGCTTTAGAAATCTCAATGTATAGTCTATATAGTCGACTCTCTAATAAGCTGCAAATGATTCTGGTCATATCGGAAATTAGCAGGAACCGCACACAGAAAGTGTCAACCAGCTCGACCTTCCCCACGTCCAAGTGCCCTGTCGGCGCTCATTAGCACCAAACTGGGAGGCTCGGGAAGGGGTTGAATTGGGGGCAGGACGCCAGGCAGACTCCGGCGAGGCTCTTTGCGTCAGCGCGTCGTTTCTTAATTGCTTTTCGGCAGCTGACACAGGCGACATGTCCGCCTTATCTACACCCGAACACAATCTCCAGATATGCCTGTAACCTACATATATCTGTGTGTATATAGATTGTATATACCATGTATGTGCCGCGCTTGCAGACGCGCAACGGGCCATATGCTGGGCAAGCTATCAATCAGTTAACCCGTCGATTGGCCCAATAGACGTCGCTATATAGCGACTGTTCGGGTAGTATATCGCAGTAGCTAACACATAATCGTCTGTTTGCCCAGTTGCGGGCACAATCGAGGCGCACACTTGTTGCTACTACGTGTGATAAGCCCAAATATTTGTCTAAAGATGTTGGAGAGAGCAAATCAATGAGAGAGCGAGAGAGAGAGAGAGAGAGAGACAGAGAAGTAGGAAGTCTGCAGCAGACTTGAGGGCGGTACGAAGTGGTGATATGTCAGCTGAAAGTACTGAAAGCTTGAGCGCAGCTTTTCGCTGCTAAAGTCTCAATTACTGTATAGTTATTAGGGATTTGCACCAACTGCGTGAAGTTGGCTGCAAGCAGTAAGCTGCTTCTACGATATTACGGAACTTCCGTTGAGCCCCCAAAGAGAACTGTGATTTACACTGTGTCAATATTTTCGAAATATTCTTCGATTATCTTTGAAGCAGCGTTACGCATCACCGTTAGCGAGAAGTGGTAGCACCTGTGCTTAGTTGACGTCCCGATAGCGGTATATCGATAGGGCCGTTAGGTCCGCTCACCTAGTTATGTCGCCCGAAACACTTCTCCAACTGGCGACATTGGGCTGAAGTGGATCGGCGGATTGTGCAAACAAGCGCGTCAAGATTGGGAGAGGACGCACCGGTCACCCGCCTCCGATCTTGCCCCGTTCACCCGATCCGTCCGATCGGCCCGATCAGCCCCCTTTGCCTTATCGCCGCTTGGGCCGGTTCAAGTGCAACAAGCACGAAAACAAGGGAAATTCGAAAGCGATTCGAATGCGCTTCGATTCGGTTGCATCGCTGCAAGTCGATGATCGAGTGGATCGAGCTGGATGGATGCGCCGGTTTTTCTGATAAGATAGTCGTACGTTCTCTCTGTAGGTATGTGTGTATTTGAGTACTGATTTAGTATAGAGTGCAAGCCTGAAAAAATCTTTAAATTCGTTCGATCCACGCGGGCAACGGCATTTGAGTTTGCGGTTTATAGCCCTTCGCTTCGACAATCGACAGTCCCGTCCCCAGAGGATTTTAACTTAACCTCATTTATTTTGTAAGAGAAACAGAAAAGTCTGCCAAAATAGTGAAAACAAGGCAAAGAAAAGGTTTAGCTTGTGTAACTCCCGTGGAGAATTCGAAAATATTATCCAAAAATTCGAAAATATTAAAAAGAAGAACATATATTGCTTGTGTAATTCGCCCAGAATTGTAGTTGAAAATAAAAACTAACTTATTTTCTAAAATTGCGAAAGTGAACAAATTTCTCTTGAAAATCCAGAAATATTTCGAAAAGTTTATGTGTACTTGTGAAACTCCCTAGCATTCGTAGTGCAAAAATTATACTGAAAAGACTCTGGAAAACTTTTTCACACTTAACCTAACTTATTTGTGAAATCAAAACAAAACCTCTGAAAAACTGTGAAATATTTAAAAAAGAAAGAAAGGAAAGCGCTAAAAAAGAAACAGAAGAAAATGCAGGAATATTTCCTACGAAAAAATAGAATGGGCTTCCCTTAAACATTCAAATCCTAACCCAACTCAACTCCTATACTTATAGAAATCGAAAAAATCTTAAACCCTTCGAAAGAAAAATGATGTTTGGTTAAACTCTATAAAGTTCGTACGATCACGTGACAAATCACATGTGAAGTATCACCGGGGACTTATGTAACTCCCTCGGGGAAATCTTTTTACTTGTAATTAAACGTACAGCGTAATTCACGCTCTGCCCATTAAAATGTGCGGCTTGATTATATTTTCACATCGTTTTCGGCCGATTTGCTAGTTTCCTCGATAGATATAGACGGATCTGATGTCTGTTTGCTTGCGCTTTGTTTACACGGCGCGTTTTAATGATGCGTTAATCAAACTCGTCGCGTAGCGGCGGTACACCCCCGTTCCCTCCCTTACGGGTCTGGAATTGTGAATTCGGTGGGGTATTCTAGCTAATAGATGCCGTGCATAATTTCGCACCTCGCACATACGCGGCGTATGCGCAATCTGCGAGAGAGGCCCGAGCGGCGCTCGCTGTCAGTGCGATTTTGCATTCGGCGGATGCGTGGCACCTTCGAGAGTAACGCCCCCCTTTTCTCACACCCACATATAGCCAAAAATACGCCTCTACTCTCGAGATCCGAAATTATGCGCATTTGTTTTTGTTGTGTGGAAATGTTTTCAGTGTTTTCATTAGTTTACGCTGCGAATGTTTGGTATGGCTGTAGAGGGTGTCAAAATAAGCGATCATTGGTGCAGTGAAATTTCTAAAAAACAAAAGTTTTATATGTAATAAAATTATCTTTGAATAAAACATATTAAATCGAGAAAAAAATAAGTCAAATATTAAATAAAAATTTTTTTAAAAATAAATGTAAATATGCATTTTTGTTACCCATTTATACAAACCAAAAATACAAATAAATTTTAAAATATTCAAAAATTGAACCGAACACATAAAAAAATCCATTAAAAAAACGAGATTGTTGAAAAAAAAAGGTCTAGCCCAAAATGTAGATTATGTTTTTCTCTGAACGAATGTGAAGCAGTAAAATTAAATGTGTCGCTTATAAATTATTAATACATTACAAAGTAGTTGCTCCACCTACCCCCCCCCCCTCCTTTCAGTACTCACCACTAGCCACAATAAAGCCAGACAATAATTGCTTGAATTAAGCTCGCATTCAGCCCGAGCGACTCGCAATTAACGCGCGCAATTTGACGCGATTGCCCATTGAAACGGGGACCCCAGGGGGGGCAGGGGCGTGGCATGCATTGTATTCTGCATTGACGCCGTGATTTTCTCTTCTCTTGCAGCTGCTACACGTGAGCACGCCAGACGCCAACAATGAGCCGGGTGGTGGAAGAGAGAGTATACCAACAGTCCTACACGGAAGTCACTTCGTTCCAGATCAGCGACGGACTATCGCGCAACATGGAGCCGGTGAAGACAAGTCGTATCTTTTTAGCTGCCGTTGCAGGTGAGTTGCAGTACGAGTCATGGAGTTAAGCTCCTTCAATTTCCTAGCTCTCTCAGTTTCATATAGACTGGAGCTACTTACATTCCCTTTTCTATTACTCAGAGATGAACTTCTACTTGTCCTTACCCTACTTCAGTTTTACTTAGATTGAAGCTTCTTCTCTCGCCTAGTAATTTTCCAGTTCAAGTCTTGGAGTGGACCACAGAGAAGCTCCTTCTAATCCTTTGCCAACTTTAGTTCCACTTGCAGTACATGACTGAAATTCTTTTCAATTCTTTTCCTACTCGAATTGCAGTTGGAACAGCTCGAGCACCCTCCATTGTTTTCCCTACTTGGGTTCCAGTGGCATTTCTGAAGTGAAACTTGATCCATTACCCTCACTATTTGAGTTCCAGTTGCAGTCCTGGAGCACCTTCTATTCACTTCCCTACTTCAGTTTCAGTAACAGTTGTGAAGCTGCTTCCACTGAAGTTTTGGACTGAAACACCTTCCATTTTTTCCCTGCTTCAGTTACAGTTGGACTTCGAGTGGAACTCCTTCCATTCAATTCTCCAAATGTAGAAGTAATACTCCTGGCTGCTTCAGCTCCATCCGAACTCTAGGACTATAGCGTCTTGGGTTGCATTTCCTTCTTTAGTTCTTATAGAAATGCTGAACTCCATCCATTCTGCTTCCTTGTTGAGTTGGAGTCCAGTTGGAGTCCCGAGCAGACTTTGTTCTTTTTTATTGTCTACTTGAGTTCTACTCCCTTCCCTTCTGGAGTTTCCTTTGGAACCCATTCCATTTTCAGCCCCAATTGAGTTCCCGTTAGACCAAAAGACTGTAAATCCTTCAGTGCCTTTCTCGACTTGTTTTCCAGTTGCTGCTCTGGAGTGCTGTTCCTTCCATTCTCTTTCCTACTTTAGTTTGACTGGGAGTTCAGGACGTAAGCGTCTTCCTCTTCCTTCCCTACCTTAGTTCGAGTTGAAGATCTTTTACTCCCTTCCCTGCTCGAGTTCCAACAGCAATCCTGGAATCAAGCAACTTCTTACCCTCCTAGAGGGTGGAACACCTTCCATTCCACTCCATTCTCATCTCTACTAATCACATCTCTTCCTTTTCGCCAGCCAACCTTTCCGCCTTTGTGGTGGGCACCTGCCTAGGCTGGACCTCGCCCATCGGGCCAAAGCTGAAGAGCGAGGACACCTCGGACTCGCCGCTAAGCCGCCCCATCACGTCCGAGGAGGACGCGTGGATCGCCTCGCTGATCGCCATCGGAGCACTGGTGGCACCCTTCGTGGCGGGTCCACTGGCCGATCGCATCGGTCGCAAGTGGGTGCTGCTCTCGAGCAGCGTGTTCTTCGTGCTCGCCTTCCTGCTCAACATGATCGCCTCCGAGGTGTGGATCCTCTACGCCTCGCGCCTCATACAGGGCTTCGGCGTGGGCTTCGTGATGACGGTGCAGCCGATGTATGTGGGGGAGATCGCGACGGACAACGTGCGCGGTGCCACCGGCTCTCTGATGCAGCTCTTCATTGTGGGTGAGTAGCTGGAGGCGAACTGCACTGCTGACACCTCAACTAACCCCGCCCCCTTCTCTCTCTCTCTCTCTCTCTGTAGCGGGCATCCTGTACGTGTATGCCATCGGTCCGTTTGTGAGCTACCAGGCGCTGCAGTGGTGCTGCATCGTACTGCCCGTCATCTCGGACGTGGTCTTCTTCTTCATGCCGGAGAGCCCGTACTACTTCGCCGGCAAGGGGCGCAAGACGGACGCGGTGCGCGCACTGCAGTTCCTGCGCGGCCAGAGCGCCGAGGGTGTCCACGACGAGATGGCCCTGATCCAGGCCAACGTGGAGGAGGCCATGGCCAACAAGGGCACCTTCGTGGACCTCTTCAAGAGCCCGAGCAACCGCAAGGCGCTGTTTATCTCGGCGGGCCTCATCTGCTTCCAGCAGCTCTCCGGCATCAACGTGGTGCTCTTCAACAGCCAGTCGATCTTCGCCAGCGCCAACACGGGCCTCGACCCGGCCATCGCCACCATCATCATCGGCTGCGTGCAGGTCGGCTCCTCGGGCCTGACGCCCATCGTCGTGGATCGCCTTGGCCGCAAGGTGCTGCTTCTCATCTCGGCGAGCATCATGAGCGTCGGCTTGGCCGCCCTCGGAGGCTTCTTCTACATGCAGATCGTCGTGGGCGACATCACCAACGTGCTGTGGCTGCCAGTGCCCGCGCTGATCATCTACAACATTGTCTACTGCACGGGCTTCGGTCCGCTGCCGTGGGCTGTGCTGGGCGAGATGTTCCCGGCGAACATCAAGTCGGTCGCGTCCTCCGTGGTGGCCAGCACCTGCTGGACGCTCGGCTTCCTCGTGACGCGCTATTATCCGGCGCTGGACGCGCTCGGCTCGTACTATGCCTTCTGGCTGTTCGCCTTGTTCTGCGTGGTGGCCTTCTTCTTCGTGCTCTTCGTCGTGATGGAGACCAAGGGCCTGAGCCTGCAGCAGATCCAGGATCGTCTCAATGGCAAGCGCGACTAGGCGCACGACATTGCCAGTCGCCCATTGCGCCACGCCGCCTTGCCCCGGTCCCGGCTAGCTCTAAGTCCTATATACAAGTATTTTATTGCGTAGTTCTAAGCATACTCTCTGATTGTTATAGGTTATTGTTTGCACCTAAAGTAATAAACAAATGCCAGTAAATCGTAAACAAATTTCATTTGTTATTTTAGAATAAGTTTGTACGAAAATAAAAGAAAATTTAATTGCAACTAACTTGGAATTCAAACTGGCGCGCTGTTCACTTGCAGCTCACGACTAAAAGCTGACTGCTCCCGTTAGCAGAGGAGTAGCAGTATAACAGTATTAACAGCAGTATGTTAAGTATTAAAATAAAATCCCAAAAAAGTCCAAACATCGAATTCAAACTCGCAAGCGAATAAATAACAAAAATAGCAAAATAAAAAAATGTCCACTATTCCCTTACATGAATTAGCGTGCCGTTAACTCCTTTCGCAGGACAAATAGTTGTAATTTGACAGAGGACATATAACAGTAACTAAGTAATTTGAAGTACTTTATGCAACCATAGTAAGGACTTTTTGCAACTTTTTTGTTGTGTAGTTGCATTATTTATGTTATAGTTCTATTATTTATTTATTATTATTTGCGCTTTGAGTATGTACATTTTTAAATTAATAATGTTTAATTAAATTTCAAGTCAGCGCGCTGTTCAAACGTATTACACGACCAAAAGCTGATTGCTTCCGTTAACAGAACAGCTGCAATATAACAGTAGTATCGTCACTCGTGTCGTATATCGATAGCCATCGCTCATCGATTGCTTCGTCGTGCTCTCTGCGCTATGTAAAATCTAAACAGTCTCTGCTCAAGGTGTGCCGAGCGAGGAGGTTCGCGCGTGCATTGTTTGCGTCCCATTTGTTGTGCCAGCGCGTATTCGGAGCTACTGCGAGCGTGTGTGTGTGTGTATATATGTGCAAGGTTATGTGTTTGAGTGCGTGCAGCGAAAAGCAAAAAGAATAAATTGAATTAATATCTGGAATCTCGGAGCTAATGCAGTTTGGTTAATAAATAACGCCAAGTGAATTCCAATCGCCAGAGAGAGAGAGCGCGAGAGTTGCCTGCGACTGTTGGCCGATTCTAGATAAAGAGAGAGAGCGGGAGAGAGAGACACCCACCAACACAAGCGCACGCATTAATGCCGTTATAATTCGTAGAGACGCGAATAAAGCTCTGTTTTCGCCTTTGTTTACACTCGCAACGCGCCGGAAAGTGCTGCAGTTGTTGTTGTTGTTGATTTTATTTTCTTTTTGCGTTGATTCCTTTGTTTCTCGCGCTCTTCGGCGCATCCTGTGTGCGAGGGAGATGGGGCAAGCGAACGATGCCTGCTGCACTTGAGCTGCCGCCCGCCCCCAGCCCCCGGCCACAGAGTCACTGACACGGGAAGTGGCGCTGTGTGATGTCACCAGGCCAAGAAGAACAGCAACAACACGAAGCAAACAGTCTGCAACTACAACAAGAGCAACAAAGCGCCGAACTGTAATATTCCAATTGGATTCCCGAGATTCCGTTGGACCTGAAAATGCAGCTGCGTCCGCTGCTCGGGCTCGGGCTCTGCCTCTGCCTCTGTCTCTGGCTGAGCACAGCTGACAGCGCGGAGTCAAAAGGTGAGTACGCAACCACTGAGACTCTGCTCCTCACACACACACACTGCTCTCCCCCCAACCCCTTGTTGTGGCATGCTGCATGTGTAGCAAGAACTAATCAAAATTCAACACGAAACAGAAATAAAGTTGCCAATCAAGTTGGCAAAGCTCGTGCACAGTGGTTCCAGCTGCTTGCACTGCGAGCCGAAGTTAGCACACACACAAACACACATGCTAGAGTCGCTTGCCATTTGGCGGGCAAACTTTTTCCCGTATTCATCAGTTATAAACTTTGGCGCAGTCAGTGCAGTCTCAACTTTCCTAAAAACAAAAAAAAAAAAAATAGCTAAAAAAAGTTAGAAGAATGCGGAAAATTTTTAGAAAATTGCGTATGTTTTAAATATTTATATAAAATGGATTTCCTGTCAAATAAAGTACAGCAAAGTCGGAATTTTATCTCTGTAGTGTTAAATTCAGAAAATGATATATGCAATTCTTTGATACTCTTGAAGAACAATATATCAGAGGTAGTTTCTTCTAATGTTAAACGGCTATGTTCAAATTCCTTTATTATTCGCTATTTACTGCACATTTTTTGGTAATATGCTGAAGTTATACATATAATATAGATTTTATGTAAAAGTAAGCAATAAAATATAATAATGCAGCTTTTCCAACCGCTTTTGAAATCAGAAAATTATATATCACAGTTTTAATAAGTGATAATTGTAGCCAACAAAATGAATTGTTTAATTAAAAAAGGTGAAAAATAGTTTGCTCTTATTATATTGAAGTTGTGAAGCTTTTTCAAACTATGTATTATTATTCCACATTTGTGCGGTAAATAAAAAGTAACGTATGTAATTGAAATAATAATTTTTTAAAATTACTACAATTTTCTTAATTTTCTGGAAATAATAAATTTATCACAACAGATAATATTGTCGAACAAAAAGCTTCAAATATATATCCAGACGTAGGCTTATATATTTTCACAGTGCCTAGATCTAGCCATATCAAGCCAGATTTAGGCTGCACTGTTGTAGTTTACCTGTTGGCGCTAAAGTTTTACACGCATGCAGCAGTTTGCCAGTTATTGTTAGCTGTGGCCCAGTGTAAGCCGACTTTCATCTGGGTTAAATATAACCTTGAGCTTGTAAAACCAGCTTCCCATTTGTTGATCTTCTTCACCTCTTCGGCTCCGCCTGTTAACAGCTGTAAACGAGTATACGAAACTTTTGGCGACTCCATGAAATATCGAGCATGTATTGAGAGAACTGTGAACTGAAATTGCAGTCCATAAATAAACTTCGTTTTACGTATATCTCAGAGAATTTGTAAAGAAACATAATGAATAAAAGTTAAGGCTTGTGAAAGTTTTCCGCGGGTATAGCGTAGTGCAGGGCCCTCTGCTAGGTGTCTCTCTCTCTCGCTCGGCACGTGCTCGTGCCCAGCTGCCAAGTGGAGTCTCCTTTTGGCCAGGGCCGCAGCATGTACTCAGCTTATCGCAGTAGTTTTTTGCGCTTCCCTTTTTTCGAGGCGTCGCTTCTATCAGAGTCTCACGTATTGCTGCTGATACGAAGGTGCGCACTGCGCACACTTCTCATTCGCCGTTTAGCTTGTTTCTGGCCGCGGGTTTCCCCGCACTTCGCGCATGCAAATCTCTCGCACGGCGGCAACCTTCACTCACGTAGAGTCAGTGAGTGGCGCTCGCCGCTGGTCGGACAAAAAAATCGATGTGAAACATATGCAAAAACGATCTGATGGCACTACGCATGGCTTTTACTCTCGTTGCGCTGATTTTCGGTATTTTCCTCACATACCGAAAGTCATTCTGAATGCAAGCGCTTTCTTTTGAATTTCGATTTTTTTTTATTTTTTTTGTATCTGCATTTTCCATTTGGGCACGTCAAATCTGTGTGCTCTTTATGTTCTGTCTGCAAAAGGTCAGCGCCTTAAGCGCCAGTCGAGTCAATGGCCAACTCCTGTTTTGGCAACTCGTTGGCATTTCAGTATTTCTTTTTTTTTTATTATTTTTGCTTTTTTTGGACAATTAAATGCGGCAACAGACGCAATGACACAATCAGCTCGTCACTGCCGCAACGATAATTACGTTTAAGTGGATAGAAACGAGTCATGAGCGAATTATAAGTACGCATGTGTGCGTGTGTTTGTGTGTGTGTACCAATTACCGGACTAACTATTACCCAAGAATATTGTAGGAGTTTTTTTTTGGAAAATCATTTGAGGGGTTGCGCTGAAATCTAGAAACGGGTGTATATTTATTTGGCAGACTCTATAAAATATATATATTCTTGTTCAGCATGTGCAGCAGAAATGATTTAGCGTGTTTGTCTCTGTACCTCTCAGGTTTTAGCTATTTTCAGTTAATTTCATATGTCAAAATAATAGGGATAATTCTATATTCGTTTCAAAAATTATGTCATTTTATATTTATTTTTATTTATAAATTTAGTAAAAATTATACAGCATAATTAAATTGAAATATAGTCAGATTAGTTTGTCCTACAATTACCATAGGCCCTATAAGCCCATAATTAAGCTAGGGCATGCAATCCGAGGGTAGTATTTTCTGCTTCTAATTGAGTTTATGACAGACCCAGAACTGTCGAATAAAGATAAGCCTCTGCCTCTCTTGAGTTGGCAATTAAATGATGTAGATTACAATCGCGGCTATAGGTCTTTTCGCAAATTGCCCATTTCCTGGGCTTATCTTGGCAGATCTCTGTGCGGATCTAACTGCGTTCTCGTGCGTTGCTTTCGATTCTAATTAGCTGAAGGCCCCCGCCCCCGCCTCCGTTCCCGGCTCTAGCTCCGGCTCCGGCTTCTGCTCATCCTCAATTGACGAGTCTCTGTCCGGCGAGCGATTGCCGGCTTAGGCACGTCCAGAGTAATGACCACGACCCGAAATCCACTTGAAGACGCAATTTATGCAAATGTCAACAAAGCAGGAGAAGAGTGCGACTGCGACTACAAGTGCGAGAAAGAGAGAGAGAGAGAGAGAGAGAGAAGTTGAGAGGCGACAGAGTGCTGCGTTGAAATATGCAAGCTCAGGCTTCCGTTCCGTATCTTTACAGTGGACACTCGCTGCGTGTCCATTTAAATTCTTTTGACCTGACTCAATCAAGTCGAGCTTGCAGCTTGGCATACTGAAGAGTCTTCTTGCCGCTGCTGTTGCTGTTGTTGTTGCTATAAATTGAGTTGATGATGACGATGAGCACTCAGCGTATTAGTACACTGCGAGAAACAGGCGTAACTTTGAGAACTCTAAGCAGTTATACGGCTGTGATTTTGCAACTTTATCAAAGTAAGAAATATAGTTTGATTATATATATATCTATATATATAAAAGAAAGTCGTGTTAGTTACACCACTTATAACTCAAGAACGGCAGAACAGATTTGGCTGAAAATTGGTAGGGAGGTAGCTTAGAGCCAGGAGACGGACATAGGATACTTTTTATCCCGTTCGACAGCGTTCCTCTGTGACTTGACATGAAACGTCAGTCACTATAAAACGTGGTATAACAAAAAAGAATCAGACTTGGAATAACAAAACGCAAATGACAGCTATCTAATTGACGTGAAATGACAGCTATGTAATGACGTATGGATGACAATTTGATATTTGTAAGAAATCAATATTAAAACTATTTCTAAATAAATAATTAACAAGTGGATTGAAGTGAAGTGAAGTTTAATTAATAATGCCGCGACCAAGACGATCGAATCTTTTCCGACAAAGCCGTAATGCAAGAAGAATACAAAATACTGCAAATGAAAGGACTGAAGAAGAACAAGAAATTGCACGTGAACAGCGCCGCAATAGTATGGCTCGACTTCGTGCTTCTGAATCACGAGAGCAAAGTGAAGTACCCGTGAAACAGCTCGGTTGGCAATGCAGAATCGTCGAGCGAACAACAGAAGTCAACAAATAGATAATTTGCGACGCAGAACAAGATATTTAGCTGATTTGAATCGAGCTGCGTTTCGATACGATTGCAGCAATGATTACAGCTTGCATCCTAGCGTTTGCATTGGGCAAATGGACGTTGTTTGCGAGTATTGTGGTGCTGAAGATTTCTCGGAGCAATTGCTGACTATTGGTAATGGTCAAGTACCTGTCGATGAATCGAGCGGATTAATATCATTTCCAAATAATTTCTGTAATTTTGTCTCATCAAAAGACGAACTTATCAACAATGTATTTCCAAATATTATTTCTAACTACAAAAATAATGAATGGTTGAGTGAGCGAGCAATTTTAGCGGCTAAGAATAAAGATGTAGATGACCTGAACTACATAATTCAAAATAAGATCATTGGAACAATGCATTCATTCAAATCTATTGACTGCGTCACAAATGAAGATGAAGCCACCAACTATCCAATTGAATTTTTAAACTCTTTGGACGTGCCTGGCTTACCACCGCCTAAAGGTTGGCTCTGTAGTAATCATGCTTCGAAACATAAACCAACCAAAACTGTGCAACGGTACGCGTTTGGTGGTTAGTAAATTGATGAACAATGTCATTTACGCTACGATAATGATAGGAAAATTCAAAGGTGAGGAAGTTCTCATTCCGAGGATCCCGATGATCCCAACCGATATGCCGTTTGAATTTAAAAGACTTCAATTTCCGATACGTCTTGCATTTGCCATGACAATCAACAAATCACAAGGCCAATCCTTAAAAGTTTGTGGTTTAAATCTAGAACATTCATGTTTTTCCCATGGTCAATTATACGTGGCATGCTCACGGGTCGGAAGACCATCTGTGTTGTTTGTTTTTGCGCCTGATAATAAAACAAAAAATGTCGTGTATCACAAGGTGCTTAAGTGAAGAGCAACCTATGTACTAAAATACAGAAATAATAATGAATGATTAATGTAGTTATTTAATTTTATTTTGTATTTTTTCGAATAAAATAAAAAAAAAAAAACTGCTTATTTATTGCCATTAAGGCGGAACAAAGTTCGCCGGGTCACTAGTATATATATATATATGATTTTATAAGAATACATACCCATTATAACGAATTTTTTCGCCAAATCGCTCTTCACGTTGTTCTTTCAAACTGAAAACAAAAGAATTAGAGCAGAATGGACAATAAACAGAAAAACTTAACTCGAGAGCTATTTTTATCAAACTTATCAGAATGAAATTTACTTACTTTCTCTCAGTTGGCTTGCAGTGGAAGGGAATACTTTACAAATGGCTCCCGATGTAGTGCATGGAAACTGAAAAATATCACAAAATATATATATATGTACTGAGTATTTAGTATGAATATTTTGCTTACTTTCTCTCAGTGTAAGATACAATTGACCGTGAAGCTTCTGTTTTTTAGCTAAAATGAATTTAAAAAAAATGATGCTGAAATTATTTTAATTAAATAAATCATTATTATAAGTATAACTCACCCACTTTTGCTCAGTGTAAATTGCAATTGACAGACCCTAAAAATAAAGTAAAATTAATGGAGAACTCATAACAACATAGAAGTATGCTTTTACCTAATAAATTTCGCTCAGTGCATGTTCCCGGAATACTCTACAAATCGCTCTTAACGTGGCTCAGACTGTTGGCTCCCACGAACAGGCCATAGGCTCGACTTGACTCAGGCAGACCCAAGCAGACCCAACCCAGCCGAACCCTGCCCCTATGCGTTCCCCGCCGAGCAGGCCAAGCATGACGCATAATAATGATCTTCTTGTGTGAAGCGTCTCGGCGTTGGCCTGGGCAAAAGGTAGATGTAGGGGGAAGTGGGGTGTCTGTTTTTGTGGGCTCAGGCTGCTCCGGCTCTGGCTTTGACTGCATTGTGCTGTATCTTTTGTATCTATTGTCGCAACAAAGTGAATAATTCAGCGATAGAAATCGATGGAATTGATTGCTGCATTTATCCCTTGACTCCACTCATTGTTGTTGTTGTTGTTGTTGTTGTCATTTCTGCGATAATTGTTGCATTTACTCGCTCAGGTTTCACTTTTGACTGCGGCACGTGCCAGCATAATCGCAGGTCAGCAGTGGGAGGAGGGTGCGGCGGCAGGGTTGCTCTGAAGTGCGCTTGGCGGGATTATGTTCAAATGAATGAGGCTTGAACGAATAAGGCGTGACACATACGTGCCAGAGAGTGCAGGAGGAGCAGCAGGGGCAGGAGGAGGAAGTGCAGCCACATACAAAACGAATTGAGAGCGAGAGCTCTGCTGGGGGTGGGAGGAGGTATGTGGCTGCTCGAGTTATTTATGACTCCATTCGAGCGGCTTTCCACCCTTCAGCAGGCCGAAGTCAGAGCCAGAGTCAACCTCCTGCAGACGACGTGTTTGGCCGGGATTAGTCAGCAGTCGCGCCGTGGAACAAGTAGACACAGGAAGCGCACAGTGTACACAATTTCGAGTAGCTTTTCCCGGCTGCAGTGTGAAGAAGGTGTCGCCGCCGGGAATAGAAAACCAAAATCAAAATCAAAGCACTTGAACGCTTTGTTTACTCCCGAAGAACTGCTAGAAATGCAGCTCCAGCTCCAGCAGGCAGTTCGATGGGGAAAAGGCCGGGCGGGGAGGGGCAGACCGCAGGGTAATCAAAACAAAATCCAACTGAGGAAATGCCCAAAAGTCCAAAGAAATCTATGGACAATGTAGCGTCTGATTGGGCAAGCAGAAATGACGCTGCGCTCGATGATTAAGCAGAAGCTGAGCAAACAGAGCGTAGCGAGGAAATACCCTGTAAAAGTATATAAATATATAGTAAGATTATTTAGATTAGCAATGGAAGGCAGTAGCTTTGGCGTACATACGACGAGAAAATATACTGTAGAAAAGACTCAGTGGGGTATACTCAACGTGAAAATAAAAATACTAAATAATGAAATAAATGAAAATAAAATACTGAAAATACTAAAGCATGCAAATGAGCAGTAAGACTTCTGAACCACCTGCAAAATAAAGGAGCCTAAAAGTTGTTATAGCTGCTATACGCTCACAATTCGATTACAGGGTAGACGCAGTGGCAGGAGCAGCCAAAAGCATTTCGGAGATAAATAATAAGTGCGACGCCGTGGGGTTACTTAATGGGAAAAGTGTCTCCGGCTGCGGGATTGGCATTAGGACAGCATAGGGATGGCTGCAAGCACACCCCGCGCCCATCTGCAGTCTCTAATTTATGCAGGGCTCTGTCTCTGCGAGGCGGAACAATGCTGGACACACGAATAGTTTCGCGTTTTGCGTATTCGCAACGGAAATGTGACAGCACGCTAGACTGACCCCGGACCCCCGGAAAGAGTACTGGCGGTATCGGGATTGTTGTGAATATGAATGAATGAACGAATGACTGCATGAATCATACGAGAATGTTGCAATTTATTTGGCAGCAAGAGAGCAAGAGGAGCGGAACGGAGCGGGAAAGCGGGACAGATTGACTGAGAATCACTCATGCAGTCAGTCTCGTTTGCCGCTCTGGCTGTGTGTGTGCCTCTCACTGTCTCTGCCTCTCTCCTTGTGTTTGTGTGTAGGTGTGTGCTTATTTTGAAAACTAAACAACGCCGACGGCGACATCCACCAAATGACGTCGAGGTTCACTAACCCCGAGCACTCGACCAATTTCTGTTTACGTTGGGCAATTTCGTATTTCTTTTTCAGTTTTTCTTTTTTTTCCATCCAAACACTAATTAAATGACGAAATTAGTACGACTGCAGTTACAGCCAGTTGAGATTACAACATGAAAAATATGTTTCAGTGACTTTAGTTAATAAATAAAAACTATTCTCAATTAAGTTTAGGTCAGCGTACTACCACTTTCTTCTGCAAGTATCTAGTCTTATTCATAGTCTTCGCTTGCCTGTAGCATTTCTTCAATTATTAATTCTCATTCCACTTCGAGCTGCCTAAACAAATATTTGACTGTGGTCAATATTTGTTGGCCATATCTAAACCTCTCTGCAATTAACCCTTGCAGTCGCTTAACCTGTTCCCCCGACAGCCAACAACTTGGCTAAAGAAATGCGCAGGTAACCTACAAACCCCAGCGAAAACAAAGCCCGAGAGCGCCAAGTGCTAATTCAATTAGCGTGTCAACACTATGTGTATACCCTGTATATTCGTATAGGGTAAAGAAGTGAAGTTCTATATAGTGATATTGCCTACTCAAGCAATTAAAATAATGTAGGGTCTGGCTGTACTGCTGCAAAAGTAAAAGTAAAGAGGCTGCAAAACTGAAATGGGAACAATTTGCAGCGGTTTGTTCTATTATTATCTGAGACAATTGGTAGCACTCTCTGTCTTCCTCTAGAGAGAGAGAGAGAGAGAGAGAGAGAGAGAGAGGCGCAACGATAGCTGCAGCTTGCAGCAGCTGCCTGAATGCTTGTTGACTTCTCAAGAGCTTCGGCAAGGGCTCCAAGAAGTTCTCCTAGTTTATCTGGAGGCATGATAAGCTGACGCTGCGAGCTAACGAACCGTAAAGTAGCCCCTTGGACAGACGGACAGACGGCCAGACAGTGGTGCCAGATTAGAGCAGAGCAGTGCAGAGCAGGGGCGCAGCTGAGTTGAGTGCGTTGCATTGTTTAATTGATAATCGTGTAAAAAAAACACAGAGAAGTGAAACAGAAAGCGAAGGAAACTTTTTCATTTATTTTTCTTTTTATACTCTAGAGCAATTGTAGCCCCAATTCTTCTCGTCTTCCGTCCATTAGGAGTAAACGCTTGACTGCAATTGCTCGGCATTTAGATCATCGGATCGATAAGTCTGTGCGAGCATGCGGCAAGTTTCTTTCGGTAGCCGAAAAACCCGAAAAACTCGCTCAGAGCATTTGTATATATATTTTTTTAAATACTGAAAATTACTATAAGTGACTACAAACACCAACAGTAAGCGCTAAAAATATGCCACCACAATGCAAGAAATAAAAATACCGAAGAAACAATCGAATAAGTTCACGAATGTCTTACGTAGGCGCGACTCGCACTCTCCTGCGAAATTGGCACGTCTCTGGTCGGAACTGTACGTTGTAATGCATTGTGTAGGGCCCATGGCTACTCCCCTCCCTGCCTCCCTCATTAGCACTCATTAGGCTAGTGCTTGATTGCAGTTATGCAAGTTGAAATATGGAGCTGAAAGTACACCAAAGATTGCAGCAAGCACTTTGCAAAACATGTTTTCACTCTTGCAATTACCGCAAATTTCGTAGTAATAAATTATTTTTGAACTTTCTGTGACTAAATGTCGGAACTGAAGCTATACACGCAAAATCGCAATTGGTGTTCAATTTTTTTATTGAATTTATTTAGTTTACTGCACAATTGCCAATGCAAATTGTGGTTAACTGAATCATCGGGCTTAGATTGAGTTTTATCGGGAACTCGACGACTAATTGACGGGGAGACTAACAAAAGCCTCGTGAATACGTGCATAAACCTGAGCTCACATACACGCATTGCGACACAAAGAGCTGCCTGGTAGCTAAGGTCGTACTTAGAGTCGGCGCTCAGGTAAGCTGGGAGGTTCAGGGGGGGAACCTCTGTGAGTCAGCGTGAAACCCGTTTGTGAATCAGCAGGTGTCGCAGTTTTCGCCACGAGACATTTACACATTTTATTAGCAATTACAGGGTATGTACAGCGCTGCGCTCCAATTGCAAGCAGCAGCTGATAAGAAGCCATCGATAGATCGAGGCAAGAAACAAGTAATCGAAGTGCTTAACGCTCCATTTGCTGTTCTGGAACTCGGGCTCCCATTTCTATCAGTTTGCCAGCCTGTTTGTTTGTTTGTTTGTTTGTTTATTTGTCGCCTGCACGGCAGACAAACAGTCGCCTGATTGCGAATTGACGGCGAATTGCAAAATATTTGCTCTGAGGGTCCAATGGCAGATCCCAGGCGAAGTGCATGCAATTTCCATGGAAATCGAGGGTCAGACTGAGGCACAGTTGATTGCTCGAGATAATCGAAATTCCCAGCGAAGTTGTTGCAGCCAAATTTTAAATATTCGATACACAGGCCTGAGAAAGTTACTAGAAACTACGAAGATTTAATTTTTCTTTTTTTTCCCTTATTACTTCTCTCGGCAGCTTAGGGCCTCTACAAGGGCTTTTCACCTAACTTTATTTTAGATTTAATATTGCCAGCTAATATTATGTATAACTGTGCCTAATTTCCTGAGAATTTCGTGCATACAGTCAAGGGTAAAAAAATAGAAACGACAGTGACTTTCAGATAAAAACAATATCTAAATATATAGTATACAGTATATCGTAGGTTTCACTCTGTTCTCTGTTTCTACAATTTTGTCGATGTCTACAAGTGCATAGCATAACAAATATAGTATTTCCCCAGTGAGTCTCTCTCTCTCTCTAATGGCTTATCGTTTATTTTATGTAATTCAATTTCACGATTTCTTCGTTTTACGACTTCCAGCGCAGGCATTAAGAACTCTTCGCGCCATAAACTCCCTCCGGATCGTAAGTAAATTGAAAAGTGAAAGCTCTCATCGCTTCCGCTGTGCTGCGATAGTCGGCGGGGACTCGTGCTGCTATGTATATATATATATATGCAATGCCAAGATATAGCTGTACGCACTTATATTTATTTGGGACGAACTTCCTGCCGACGTCAACTGTAAATAAGCTTAATGTGATAAATTACCTTAGAGATAATCGCTTTAATTACCCGCTAGAACAACGCACCAAGTTGCGGGAGTAGGCGTGTGTGTGTGTGTGTGTGTGTGTGTTTATCTCTGTGTGTGCGTGTGTATCTCAATCCAGTGTGTCGAGTTGCTCAAGTAAATGCAAGTGACATGCTGTTGACAAATCAAATTTCAACATCGAGCGGGAGGAGCGGCAACGGAGGCAGGAGTATCTGTCAGATATACAGATATAGCTACAACTACAGATGCAAATAGCTGTAAATCTAATAGAAGCGGGCAATCGACTTAAGTAGCAAATTGCTCAATCAAATTGGGTCAGAGGCCGCAAAGATTGTAACAGCAAGTCAAGCAAACTACCAGAGTGGAGCACACTCGACCGTCGGATACCGTTCACTCAATTTGAAATATTCAAATTTATTCGAAATAACTAAAATAGTATAACAAGCTATGGAAATGAATCTCAATCTTAATCTGGCATTTCGATGAGACTGCTTCTGCTTCTGGGAAGACGCGACCGGTTCTTGGAACCACTCGAAGCTGAATCACACGCTGACGCACTCATCAAGCAGCAGAAATTAAGTCAAATTTTGCGTGCGCCAGCCGTAGATACAGATTCATTTGTATCTCGTCGTTAATTGAGCAAAAGTCGCTGGGTTATAAGTTACAACCCAATTAGCTTCAATTACCTATAGCTGGATGTAGGCGCGATGGAACGAGCTCTACGTACATCATCTACGTGCTTCGAATTGCCATTTGGCAGTTGGCAGTTGGCAGCACTTCCGCAGCATTCGACAAGGTCCACAGCGACACGTGTAATCGCTCTGATCTTTCGCCATGTCCGAATCTGAAAGCATTGTTCAATCCCGTCATGGACGCGGACGCAGAGGAGGAGAACTCGCTCGCTTTCGTTGTGTGCGCGCTTTGTCTGTAAATCGAAAAGAAAGTCAAATCGCGTCGATGCGGTGAGTTTCACTTTTTGCCACCCAAAAGAGTAGCCGGTAATTGGAAAATGTTCATTTCCCGCTACCGCCCAGCGCAATTGACCCACTTTCATGGTTTGGGGGCAACCTCAACCTACTCAACCGTACGGGTGGGGAGTACTCAACACTCGATGTTCTTTTTCAGTGGAAGTGAATTGTTTGTGAATGCATTATTCTCTATGTCAACTTACATCTGCAAAAGTGCTGAAAAAAACCGTTTTCAAACAATATTAATTTTCTTAATACCTAAATATTTTTTTAATATTTTTTTTAAATTTAACTACTACTACTACTGATTTTTATGAGTTTCCATTGTTAGTTCCAGCTTTTCAGAGGTTTTGAATTGCTTTCTTTTTAAATTGCATATTTAATTTAATAAATTATTATAAATTAATCGTTTTTCAAGAAGGTATTTATTTTTACTGAATTCTCTGAAATTGTGTAATTCACTCGGTCGAAGCACCAAGGCAAGGCAACGACCTTGCCCAGGTCTAGGTGTAATCAGCAGATGTGGCAACCCATCGATTGGCCTTGTCGCCCCAAGCGATTGCACTGAATGCAATTGCAGCTGATAAGTCAGTCAGAGGTTATAGAAAACAGAGCATAAAACTCAGAAATGAGTTGGAAAACCCAGCTCAGTTTTCCAAGCGAGGTTTTCTTCAAAAAAAAAAAATACCCTTTCGCCTGCGCCGGGATACAAATGTGCTCCTATAACACGCGAAGATCTTCGAGATAAGATGCCAACAGCTGAATCCTTTTCACTTTCCACAGCTGATTCTGGGAAATATGGAAGAATGGAAAGTGTAATGCAATGCCCAAGCATATTGTAGGGCTCTTCGTTTGTTTTGAATGCTGCGCCCCTGCGTCTGTAATTAATTCTAAACAAGATTCTCGACTTTCGATTGTGTCACAACAAATGCGCTCTTTATTTATGAGCCCAGGCTGATGTCATGTGCGTACTCAGGCCCAGGCCCAGGATAGGGGTTGCCTGATGGTCTCTGCCCTTGGCTGCTTGAGGGGGGCAACTTATTTACTTACTTGCCACATATGAGGCATGAGCCATGATGCGATGTGGCATGACACGACACGAACGAAATGGCCCATTGTGTTGCAATCCCGACAGGGCAGGGCTCAAGTTACAGCAGGAAAGGGTATCAGAGCCGGACGAGCGACTGACGACAACCGATAGCAGGTGCTATAATCATACACCTAAAATATTTTTGAGCATTTAATATTTTAGTTTAATTACATTTTTAACAATTTTTTACCTGGTATCGATAGTAACGCTTGAGTACATTTAGTAGATTGGGCCAGTAGTATGAGCTGTAAAAGATCTTTCAGCTTTAAAATTTAAATAAAAGTTAAAACTATTAGCTATAACGATTTTCTGTTGTTTTACGATAGTTTTGCTTGCGTTTATTGTGAAAACATCGTATACTTAATCGATAGTAAGCGCTGTAATCGTCTTAAAATTGCAATCTGGATTTGAGATCGCATTTAAAACGAAAAATTGCTTATAAAACTTCGATTTACTATCGCTTGAGTGATTGACCCTACCCACAGTGTCGTAATACTTCCAGGAAGCGTATCGTAACTTCGGGCATATTTTCAGCACATTTGCATATCCTGGCTGAGTCAGTCAGCAGCCCATATCTGGGTTATATGGGCAACAGGCGTTGGTTCAAGGTGTGTACAGCCCTCACGACTGGCGTGCTGAAAATTTCCCAGTGGGGCGTGGCTGCTGGCATTTAACTTACAAATGTTTTCGTAGCATAAAACTTGCATTTGAGTGCAAGTTTGTGACGCCCTCAATGCACACACGCACACACACACACACACACACGCCCGCATACACTCACACAGATGTGTCATAAATGTGTTTGCACTTTAGCCAGGCGTCAAGGCAAAGACCACGCCCTCCTCCGCCGCCTCACTGATGTTATTACACATTTTGCCTTCTGCATCCTGCGAACGGCGCAATTTCCCCTCATTTCTTGGGGCCGCGTTTTTAATTTATTGCATTTCCGCTTAATGGGGATTTCAGTGAGTGAAGAGGAAAGGGAGAAGAAGCAGAGAGAGAGAGAGAGAGAGAGAGTATCCTGCGTTTGCTGCTTAATGTCACTCGCCTGAGATGCAATTAACAATTATGTGGCGACGCCAGTTATTCAATCAAGCATGTGACGACAGCGCGGGACATCAAAATAGAAGCACAGTCCAAGCACACCATGGGGAAGTTGAGAGCCTCAACTAACTGCAGTTTATAGTCCAAAGAGTGCCGGTTCCCCCTTCAAAAAATGACTCGTCTTTCGTATGAATCACTTTCTTTGTAAGGAGTAACGACTGTAAAAGTCGTAAAGTAAAAAAAAGATTAAAGCGTAGTCGACAACTTAATACCTTTCACATCATTTTTCAAAAGCCAAGAACAGCTTGAGATGTGTTTGGTATACAGGCACCTCTATAAGCTTTGCTGCCGATCAAGTTTAAATACTCTGTCACACTTGCACAAAGCTTATATACCATTTTCACACACTTGCAGTCAGTGCACGGTATACAAAGTTGCCCCGCCGCGCTAATTATCGCATTTTCGCATGTCTCTCAGTCTCGCGCGCAGTTTTGCAGCGAAATCAATTAAGTTGGTTGAATGAACTCGTCTTTTTGTACATGTCCGGTTGAAGTTGACCATTCATAGACAGAAAGAGCAAGAGAGAAAGAGATATAGAGGGGGGAGGGGGACAGAGCCAGAGAGCATTTGGACGGGTGTCAAATATCATGGCAATTAATTGCGATTTATCGAAAGCAATGCAAATTTTGATCGCATTGTCGAAAACGGGAAAGCGCAACATATTTGAGTTCGCGAGCCAAAAGAGTCGTCTGTATGCGCAATTTTGGGCCTAGGCAAGGCCCCCACAAAAGCTGACGAAATTGAATTATGTCATTTCAAAACTTTTCGCCTCAGCTATAGCTTTGACTATGGGTAGTACTATCGGGAGTGGTATTGGTGGTATGGTGTATGGTAGTATGTGGGGAATATAATTGGTGCTAATAGTAATAATAATTATAATAATGCTAGCAATAATAATAACAATATTTATGTCAGTTCTTTGAATGGCATTACTATCGTTTATAACGCTCGTAAATCGTAATACTATATATCGTTCATCATATATTATATATCAGTAGTACCAACACTTGTATTATTGAATACACTATTAGCTAATCCACTGGCACTATCGTACTTGTACGTGCTGTAATAGTAGCTTCACTCGGCGCTACTATCGGTAGTTGTACTATCGGCCCTATCATAGAAAGCATCTGCAGCTGTCCAAACTGACTTTCTAATAGAGTCGAAAATAACATGTTAATACTATAAATACCTACGTTGACAAGTGCGTATTTGTTATCTCAAGGTTAGCCGAACCTGCTGCCACTGTCGGTGTGTGTGTGTGCGTGTGTGTCTGCTGTGTGTGGAGGCGTCTCATTAAAATAAATTTGCTCTTGTTTTTAATATAAAATTGTTTGTACTTTCAATTCAGTTTATTAGAAGTGCGCGTGTGTGTGTGTGTGTGTGTGTGAGCTTAATTGGCAAAATATGCGCACAACAACAAGTGCAACGAGACAAGTTGCTCGGCGACCTTGTTGAGTACGACCAAATTGCAGCTGAGACCGTTTTTCCGCTTTGTGAAAAATGATATCGATTTCACTCTTTACAACCAAGTACATGTGTGTGTGTCTAGTATGCGATTGTGCGTGTGTGTGTGTGTTTGGAAAACTTGTTGGACTTAATTGCCGTCGAAGTGGTGACAAGTGCGTCGGTACTGCTTAACCTCCCTCCTCCTAGCCCCTACAGCTCTCCCTCTTTCCCCCGGCAACCCGTTTTTATCTCTCGCACATGCATCCGCCTCGACAGTGAGTGATTTATAGGAAAAACGTGTTTGGGAAAACTTCAATGTCGGAATGCATTAGCAACTTTCCCATAATGCAGAGTCGCCCCCGCCCTAAGGCCTGATTAATTGCTATAGTAAATCGGCCGATGAACTTAACCCCCATTAGTCTGTCTATAATCTTTGCTATTGCCAAACTAAAACAATTTTCTCTTTCTCTCTTTCAGGTAAGACAAGAAGAAAGATGTTGCTATATCGAGATCTATGACAATTCTTTGGCAAGTCTAAATTATGATAAACTCATATTTATTTTATAGAAAACTCTCAACAAATTTCCCCATTTTCAAATTATTCATTGTTGTTGACTCACTCTATATATACGATAGTACTCTAAGTTTTTCGGGACTGCTACTATAATTAGCATATATATCCGTCTCGTAATCTGCCTGCCATTAGCTCTTGAAAATATTTGTGTGCATAATCATAGGTTCTTTTTCTGTGCAAAAACACACCCAACTGGAGCGGCAAAAATGTGTCAGCTTTCTTCAAATATTTAATGCTATATACTACATATGTGAAATATATATATAGTACGACTCTACCAACCCTTATCAAATATAATCGCAGTTCCATTTGGTTGCCAAGCTCTTCAGCAAATACAAAGAACATTTTTGTGGCCTCAATTGAGTCGTCATCATTTTTCTGCTGGTTGTTGTACTTCTTGTTGTTGTTGTTGTTTAGTTATTATACCATTTACCCATTGAAAATGGGTAAAAAATGGTATATTAACTTTGTGCAAATGTATGTAACAGGCAGAAGGAGGCGTGGCAGACCATACAAAGTATATATATTCTTGATCAGCATCAATAGCCGAGTCGATTTGGTCATGTCCGTCTGTCTGTCCGTCTGTCCGTCTGTCCGTCTGTCCGTCTGTCCGTCTGTCCGTCTGTCCGTCTGTCCGTCTGTATGAACACACAGATCTCAGCTATTAAAAGAGCTAGAGGCACCAGACTTGGTGGGAGTGTGCGTGTATTCAATACACACAAGAAGTTTATTTCAAACTTGATGTGCCACGCCCACCGCCTTCGTAAATCGATAAATGCGTATTTCGATTTTTTCCAAATAATTCAATAACGAAAAGAGATAAACGCACCAAATTTGGTAGGAGGGTGTCTTGCAACATTATGCAGAAGTTGGATTTTAGAATTTTGGATGCCACGCCCACCGCCTCTAAAAAACACATTTTTATAGTTTAAAAGAAAACTAGAAAAGCTAGAAGCGCCAAATTTGAAAGTAAAGTGCCTGGTAACATTACGGAGAATGTTTGATTTTCAACTTTTGGATGCCACGCCTACCGCCCCCACACTATTGCATTTTAAGAAAAGTAGGGAAATAACAAAACATTTTTTTTAACACTCTTGTAGCTTACCATAGTACAGATCTACCCTATAAATTTCAATCCGATCGGACAATAAACACAGAAGTTATAGGCACGAGAAGTTTCGCTCACAGCAGTAGAGGCCCGACGCCGACGCCGACGCCGACTGCGCACGCCGACTGCGCACGCACAGTCGTCGTGTAGTCAGTGTGCAGTCGGCATGTGCCATTAGCGTCAATGCATGTGAATTTGTCCTCGAAAATATGCGATGCGTTGTTATTCGCCGAATAAAAGTAATTAATATTAAGAATTAGTTTTTAACAGCGAAAGGTAAATGGTATCTTACTGTCGAGTGCACTCGACTGTAGCTTTCTTCACTTGTTAGTATTGTTGCTGCCACCGACTGTCGTTCAGTGTAAAGCCCAACAGCTGTTCGCCATGATATGCAGCGTACCTAAAACAGACAATAGACACAAGTAATGAAGGCTATGAGCCCTGAAATACCTTGCACCCATGGTAGATGTATAGTAATATTTTCTATTATGCCCATCCGAAACTGCCTAATGCAATTTTCACGGGCCAAAAATGGTAATGAGCTCTGAAATACCCTGCACCCAATGCTGTTGTAAGCAGTAAAATACACTTTTCATTGCATTTATAAAATTATATATCTATCGTGATGTTATTTTAAAATCTAAATAATACAAAATGTATTTTTATACCATTTACCCATTGAAAATGGGTAAAAAAATGGTATATTAACTTTGTGCAAATGTATGTAACAGGCAGAAGGAGGCGTGGCAGACCATACAAAGTATATATATTCTTGATCAGCATCAATAGCCGAGTCGATTTGGTCATGTCCGTCTGTCTGTCCGTCTGTCCGTCTGTATGAACACACAGATCTCAGCTATTAAAAGAGCTAGAGGCACCAGACTTGGTGGGAGTGTGCGTGTATTCAATACACACAAGAAGTTTATTTCAAACTTGATGTGCCACGCCCACCGCCTCCGCAAATCGATAAATGCGTATTTCGATTTTTTCCAAATAATTCAATAACGAAAAGAGATAAACGCACCAAATTTGGTAGGAGGGTGTCTTGCAACATTATGCAGAAGTTGGATTTTAGAATTTTGGATGCCACGCCCACCGCCTCTAAAAAACACATTTTTATAGTTTAAAAGAAAACTAGAAAAGCTAGAAGCGCCAAATTTGGAAGTAAGGTGCCTGGTAACATTACGGAGAATGTTTGATTTTCTACTTTTGGATGCCACGCCCACCGCCCCCACACTATTGCATTTTAAGAAAAGTAGGGAAATAACAAAACATTTTTTTTAACACTCTTGTAGCTTACCATAGTACAGATCTACCCTATAAATTTCAATCCGATCGGACAATAAACACAGAAGTTATAGGCACGAGAAGTTTCGCTCACAGCAGTAGAGGCCCGACGCCGACGCCGACGCCGACTGCGCACGCCGACTGCGCACGCCGACTGCGCACGCACAGTCGTCGTGTAGTCAGTGTGCAGTCGGCATGTGCCATTAGCGTCAATGCATGTGAATTTGTCCTCGAAAATATGTGATGCGTTGTTATTCGCCGAATAAAAGTAATTAATATTAAGAATTAGTTTTTAACAGCGAAAGGTAAATGGTATCTTACTGTCGAGTGCACTCGACTGTAGCTTTCTTCACTTGTTTATGATCTGTCTTTCTCCCTATGTTACATGCATTTGCACAAACATAATATACCCCGTTTAGTTGAATCAATTATATACTTAATATATAAAGTATATAAATATATATATATATATATATGTGTGTATTCTAGCTAAATTGTGTGTATATATACGATACCAAGTTGTGTTAGTCACCCACTGAAGTGGCATGCGAAAGATACAAGCAATTAAAAATGCTATCGCCGCCGAATACTGACTAAAAAATACCCTTACAAGCAATGAAATGAGCGTTGCACTCCAACAATATCTAATCAATTTACCAATGGTTGAATAATATTAAAATAAAATAAAATATTAATTTAAAGAAATACGTAGTGCTAAGACTTCGTTACACTCGCAGAAATATTCGCACGCTTCGCCAAACTTCGCTGGGAAATAAATCAATATGAAGCAATCAGGACGCACGACAAAGTCAGGCGAACTGGCGGGCGAGGGTAAAGGGTTCGCTGTTGGCCTTGGCCAGAAACAGGCGCTGCCAGCGATATAGATACCGCCGGGCTTTGGGTCTTTGACTTTGCTGGCCTGCCAAATTTGTGAATTTGCGAGCCAAAAAACGACAACTCGGCCCAAAATGGTCAAGGCAACTTCTGGCTTGACGACGACAACAACAACAACAACAACTGGAATTACAACAACTGCAACTACAACTATGATTTAATGGCAACAGTGGCCAAGGCATATTAATGAGCCGCTTGAAGTCACTGTAGGAATGAAAATGTTGTGTGTTCGGGTGTGTGTGTGTGTGTGTGTGTGTGTCTGCGTATTCCCTGGAGTTTTAATTGAATTCCGGACAGAAACTCGTGTTTTCAGTCAAATTGTTAGAACACTTTTTGCATTTGTCGCCAACTTTTCGCAGGCACTGTGAAACTGAAAAGTTGCCTTCCATTTCTGGTCAAGGATGTGTGCTGGCCTCTTTCTCTTCCTCTCTCTCTGTCTACCACGTTCTGCCCGACAAAAGTACGAAATGTTAATAATTATGCGGAAACCAACATCTCGAATAATAGAAAACCACAATTTCTAAGACCTTGTGGGCGTGGCAGTTACCCAGTGCAGCAATGCGGGCTGCAAATGCTATACAAAAAACAGAAAACAGCCTTAGATTGATTAATCACAGATTGAAATCGAGCAAACTGCTGACAGGCTTTGGCATATGGACTGCCACGCCCACAGCGGCCAGCTGGCAAATGCTGAGAAATCTTTGCTTATCCTTTGGTCTTGTTTCCGCATTGTCTACGGGGTAATTGAGTGAGGGTATGCTCAGCCTGTGGGAAAATAGCTGGAGTAGTAGTAAGAGGCAAAAATGGACATTTCTAAATTTCTCTAAGAGATTTTCTCAAGGGTACTCCCAACTTGTAGAAAAGTATTTACACAATTAGCTCAATGGCAGGCTTAGCTGTCACTTGTGGCTGCTTTTTGGCCGTAAATTTGCTATGCCCAGTGCTGGGTATTTTTCAGTCATCAAACTGCTGCTGCCTCGTCTTATTCTTGGCATGTTTTTGCTTTGCCACAAACAAAGGAAATTCCATGAAGCGACTGCGTTTGTTTAAGGATCATTGACCACATAAAAACCGTTATGGCCATGTACAACAAAAGCAAGAAGAACAACACAAAGAAGGCAATAGAGAAAGCCAACAAAGAGACAAAAAGGAATAAGAAGCAGAAGCAGCAGCAGCAGCAGCAGAAAAGGAACTTTCAACATGCTTGCGTTGCGTTTTATTTCCTTTTTTGGCTACAGCTGCAATTGCAATTGTTTGGCTACACACACACACACGCACAATTGCATACACACACACACGCGCACACACACTTGCAGACAAAGGGCTGCTGCTCTCGGACATTACAGCAAAACGCGCAATCAACTCCAAAAATGGAGGCAACAATGTTCGAGGTACTCGCAAAGCGCAACACACAACTTGCAACATGCTGCACACGCACTGTGCGTAATGTTGCATGTGGCAGCAGCAGCACGATAAATTGACAGCAGCTGCCGCTGCTGCTGCTGAAGCGTCGTAAAGTCAGCCACAAAATTTGCAGGCGAAGCTAAGTGAAATTTGGCACGACAGTTAGATTTATGGGCGAGAGAAAGAGTGGGATTGATAGGGGGGGATAGGGAGCGAGAACGATTATGGGTCGGCGGCTATAAATAGCAGACTCTGCAGCATGACCAAAGATAAAGCCAAATTAAGATTTGCCCGAAATATTCCGTCTGCCTTCGGGCTACATCCAATTATAGTCTGACGCTCAAGCAGATAACAGACTACAGACTAAGGCAGTTGGGAAAATGTGCTAGAAATAGCATAGAATCTGCTAGGGAGATACCAAATTTAGCAAACAGCTTAGGCAGCTACATACGCACTTATAGCTGTATATAACTTGTAACTTGCTTGAGGTCTGCAGTTTGTTTCAAAAACGAAAAGATAATGTTATGGAACCATAGTTGTCTGCCGGCTCAGGTCATTCCCACTCACCAACAAAGAGCACTTTTATCGTGTGTACTTCGAGTATCTTAAGAGTCCCAGCGCATACCCATTAACTTTTATGTTCGCCTATAAAAAAATACAAAAAAAAAACACATAGCACCCTGCAGTTAAATCTTATTTACGCTGGCGCCAACTATATAAATCATGAATCAGATTCTGCATTGTCGGGAGTAGCGCGTCGCGTGCCCATGCACTGCGTTCAATTTACAACAATTGAGATTTATTTCGATAATCGGTCAGTCAGTCAGTCAGTCGGTCAATCGGGCAGTCTGTCAGGCGCGCTGTCAGTTTATTATGATGATGTTGCCATGTGCATATGAATCGCATTGTTTACATGTCCATGCACTTCCTATATACAAACGCGAATACGCGAGATGCTGGCGCAGCTGTCGCGAGGCGCATAAAAAACTGAACTATTTGATTTATTGGCGCCGATTTCAGTGGGAAGTGCGACTTACATTATAAAGAGATAAAGCATCTGCTTTGTAGCACTGCAGCTGCGGAATAAAGAATATTGCTAAGAAAGCTGCGGCAGACTGTGAAATACTCTGCATAAAATGCTGAAATACTCAACTGTATATTGTACTTCATCTGTATAAAGTATACTAGAAGCTATATACCAAATTTGATAGCTTTATCTAGAACTCAACGCCAAGCAAAGCCATTTAGCTGAAGCATAAAGCATATCATGCAGAAAAATGCAATACAATGCTGTTAAACCCAAATTTTATGGAAAATGTGTGTGGTATTTCAGTTTTAAAATATACTTCATCTGTATAGAGTATATTGCCAGCTATATGCCAAATTTGATAAGTTTAGCTCTCTGAATTACAGAGATCAACGCCTTTTTGCAGCAAGGCAATTCAGTTGTCTCTACCTAAATATCGGTCATACCCCTCGGGCATTGTGCGCAGTGTATGGCAAATGACAAAGGAACAAGTTCTATGGAATCTCAATTGTTTTTCTACACTTCTGTCCATCTGTCCTCGTATTCATTCTCATTCCCATTAACAGAATCTACTGCAAAACGCTGCAACGTGTTGCGCGACAGGTCCAAAGCCAACGCCCAGTTGTGCAGCTCGTTCCAGTCGCCACCTTATACGACCAGTCCGCAAATATGGCAAGGTTTTTATCAACTGGTTGACCTTTTGCTCTGGCCGTACCTCAATTGCTGCGTTTGTCTGCAGGGAACTGCTTGGCAGTGTGAGTTAATGCGCCGATTAACTGCGCGGGTGTCGCTCCTATCAGCCCGAGAGGAGGGATCCTACTACCCAGATAATAAAGTTGACAAAATTAATGCCAAAGTAAACGATGTAGGGTAGAGAAGGTAGGGCAGAGGGTGCCGCGGCTAATCGCGATGGCAAACAGCAATGAGTCGGCGGGATTTGAGGGATCTAGCCGGAATCGCACAGGTAGCGACACAGCGACACTTCATAAAAACCCAGCCACAGCAGGTGTGAAATTTGACGACTTAAGCGTAATACCAGGTAGGTCCTCGAGAGGCTGTCCCCTTGGGCGGTCCTCGAGTGCGGCCGGTAGTTAGCAGGCACTTGCCAAAAACGGGAAACCCATTGAGCCAAGTGTCAGGCTCAAGGATATCAAATGCCGACAGCAGATATATATACCAATATATATAGTGTTTCCCGCTGGGTCGCACTCGAAGCGACTTGACTGTACATTTCGCTTTGTTCTATGTTTTTTTTTTCGCACAGCTATGGCCACCCCCTGCCGCGCCCTTGTTGCACCGTCTGTCTGTCTGTCCGTCTGGCTGTGTGTGTGTTTCACTGCTCATCCTGCTGGCAGGTGCAGTCGGCTGCATTCATGATTTCTATCGGGGCGCGCTGCATGCCCTCATGGGTTTGCACAATGCCATTAACAATTAACGTTCATTCCGCCTGAGATAGCACAGCCGACGCAGTGATTCATGGCAAATCGGTGGCATTATGTTTGTGTTATTCCAGCTATCTATAGCCATGGAAAATGTTAACAAATCGCTGGGCTCTCAATGAGATTCGCCAGATTTGCGTTGTCAGGTAAGAGCAGGAAATTGCACAGCAGACAGCGAAAGTCTCTCGCAAAATGGCCGATTTCCCATTGAGATTATAGTAATAACATGCCAGAGGAACTAAGGTATAGCCCGAGGTATACTGAAATTTTTAAATAACAATAAACGAGCAGGTGAAGAAAATCTCTTTGATATGTAGAATGTTATCGATAATCCTTATTATTTTTAATGAATTTAGAAATAAGAAATAAGTGTTCGGCTTATAGAGGTCCGGGTTATAGGGACTATAATTAGAGGGATTTAATTTTTTAATTACTGGGTGCCCGAATTGCCGAGTATTGGAATTTTCGAAAATGATCTGCAATAAAGAAAAAGTCTTCAAGATATTAAAGACAACAACGGAGTAAAAGTATCTACACACACATAAATGTATCTTAAGGTGTCTGCACAGATATTTTCCATATATATGCTATTGTTATAGTATATTCAGGAAAAGTATCTGCAAGATACCAGTAGTCAAAAGAAAGTCCTACACCATCTTAAATGTATGTAAATATATGAGATTCATAGATACGATATAATTATCATGATGTTACATTCATATCATAAGTATGCATCTCTAGCATCTGTAACTTAGAAGTTAGGAAAACTTGCAGCGAATTCATGGAAAGTATCTGCAAGATACCAGTAGCGAAAGCAAAGTATCTGCCCGATCTTAAATGTATGTTAACGTATCTAATTGAATGCATCGCGTTGTGGGCTTATCCGATTAACGGAAGCAAATCGCTTTTAAGCTCAATTTTCACCTGGGAAATCTTGATGTTGCCTCATGCAACTGCAACTGCAACTGCAGCGAGCCACGCAATGGAGGCCCGTCTGTGAGTCTGTCTGTCTGTCTGTCTGTGCGCCAGCTCAACCAGTTAGCAGACAATTGAAATTTGGGTTAGACAAAGCTGTGAACGCCCCTCTCCTCTCCCTGTTCCCCTCAATCTCTCTCTCTGTCTTCTCCCTCTTGTATTCCGCATGATTTTCACGTCTGAGTTAAGTCAAAGTTTGATTGAATCCAGCGAGTGGCGCAGGTGAAAATGCAATTAAAGCAGCAGACGCGCAGGGGGCAGCAGTTTGCAGAGTGCAGACTTCATATTGATTGAAGACTGTCAAGGGTCAAGCTGTCCGGGGACTATACTGAAAACGGGGGCGCTCTATGAATTATTTATAAGCTGCCGCACGGGACACGCGGCTGTATAAACAACGTGCAACACGATGCAGCAACAAGAACAGCAATAACAAAAACAACAACAGGCGAGAGCCAAAGTCCAGTAGAAGCAGCAGAAACAGCAACAGAATCGGAATTGGAATTGGAATCAGAAACAGCAAGAGAAACAGAGAAATCAAATTGTAACTTGAGAGCGCTGCCCGCAGCCATGGAAGGACGTCACGTCGCAGCTGGATTCGTGGCAGCTCCAGCCCCAGCTCCGGCTCCAGTCCGTGCCACCAAAGCCGCTTTACCGACTGACACGACTCGTTGGCGGCACGAAAAGCCCTTGAGCCGACATCTAGCACGACTTTTGTATACTGTTTACCAAATTAAATTGAAAAAAGTATATCAAACTTGTGCAAATGGTGGCAGGCAATACAAGCTATATATACAAACTTGATCAGTCTTATGACCTCACTCAAATGGACTATATCCTTATATCTGTGATGAGTGCTAGAGCCGCCGCATTTGCGTTGAAGTTGTTCGTATCATATACCCAGATGTGACTTATCTTTGACTACAAAAAATTAAAAAAATTAATTCAATTAAATAAAAGGTATCTAACAGTCGAGTGTGCTCTTTCATTTTGAAAGCCACAGAAAATCATAAGTTAGGTGAAAGGTATCTAAGCAACTATAAGAGCCAAAGACGTAGATATGGCTTAACTTAATGCTAAAAGTCATAAATGATGTGAAAAGTATCTAAAAGTATGGTGCCCTCGTTGATTGTGAAAGATACCATAAATACCAAATTAGGTGAAAGGTATCCAGCAGTCGAGCGTGCTCTTTCATAACTTGTAAAATGCTCAAATTTCCGGCAGTTAACTTAAATGCGCTTGGCAAATGAAGCAGGGGAACAGAACGGAATGGAACGGAACAGGGCGGAATGGCATGATGCGACCCTGTGTGGCCGACTGAGGCTCGCTTACGGTTTCTGCTCTGCATCTCCATTGTCGTAGCAAGACAAAAGCCGGCGCTCAGGTAACGCGTTCGCTTGGAGGTCTTCGAGCAGCGAAGAGGGAAGGGAAGATTCAATCTCACTCGAATCCCGATTGGGATCAAGCCCGTGTGGTCCAGTTGGGTGGCAAGAGCTGAAGGGAAGGGGAGATAAGGCAGCTAGAAAACGGGGATGGGCACCTGTCAAACGAGCGCTTCAACTTCATTAGGCCAACTCATTAGTGGGTGCCACAGGAGAGATCCGACACTGAACCAGGGTATTATATATTCATGTTGCCTTCTTGCAGCCAAGTGGCAGCTACACAGCGTCGCCTCGTGCCCCGGCAGGCAACTGCCATGCCCCGCCTCTTTACATATACTCAGCTTGTTTTTCGGAGTGCATTTCCCAATGAGGCGAACAACAGAACAGGCACTCGCTTTGTTTGCAAGCATGTGCCAGGCGGGTGGAGTGCACTGAGAGAAACCGGTAGTTGATTGTCGAAGGTAGTAGTAGTAAGTTATAAATATATTTTTTATTTTCGCTGAGTGCACTTTCCCATCGACTGGCCCCACCCTGATACCCTGCCGCTCTGCCTGCCACCTTCCTGCCTGCTACACTTGCCTTGTCCATTGCACTGTGCATTTGTTTATTTCTGGGGCATGTGCAACGTCTGCGCGTCTGCAACTGCAACTGCAACTGCATCTCGATCGGAGTGGAGGCTGGCCAGATCCTCCGCTGGCTGCAATTAGACGCGGCTATAAATACACTTCCACTCACTTAGTTCATGTCCGACTTCGCTTGCCTCTGCTGCACTTTCATTCGCCTCGACTTGTGCTTCTTCTGCTGCGTTTCGAGTGTGTTTCGACTGCTTGCAGCAAATTAATTGCCACGCAGAGTCGCTTGCTTGTTTCGCATAAATTATGCTACCTCTCTTTCTTCCACTCTATCTCTACCCCTCCCCTCCCGCTGGCGTTGCAACAATTTGTATAAATCAATAAGCGTACTTGTTGACAGGCGCCTTCGAGGCGCTTGCCCCATGGTACCGTTACCTCAGACCGTGCACCGTTGCAACCGAAGCGTCTGTCACTTTGGATGAATCGCCGTGACCTTATTTTCGTGTACAACACTGTGCCGACGACCCGTCGACGGGGCGGGGCGCAGTAGCTGCAACAAATTCAGTTTTAACTTCTTGCAATTGCAGCTCGTAAATCAATATCCAGATATATGTATATATATATATATAGGCGTCAGCAACAGCACAACTTTATTTCTTGTAGGGTTATGTTTATAATTTGGAAATTGAAGAAATTTTAAAGTGAGCAATCAGATGTAACCAGATATAATTGTATATAAATAATTGATTGATAGATAAAAAATATATAGATATATTTTCATTTTGGGAACTAAACAAATTTAAAGGCTATCAGCTATATCCAGATATTTTTTAAACAATTATTTTGTATTAAATGATCCTCAGATATATGAATACAAATATATATTCCTATGCAACTATACAGCTTTATTTACTTTGAGGTTGTGTTTACAATTTAGAAATCAAAGAAATATAAAAGTGAGCGATCAACTATAGCCAAATATATTTATATACAAATATTTTTAATGAATACATGCCCAGATACATAAATAAATACCTATGCACGCTTGCAGCTGCACAGCTTTATTTATTTTGAGGTTATGTTTACAATTTGGGAATTGAAGAGCTTCGCGCTGTGCTGAAAACAATCTAATTGAATTGTGTATGTGTGCGTGGGTTTTCCTTATTTGATTTTTCCCTTTTGCCTACGTTGCTGGGGGTTTGTTTTTCATTAAATTTTCTTTTTTCTTTGAGTTTTTATTGCGTTGCGTTCGCCCGGAAAACAATTGAAAACATTTTCGTATTATTCAATTATGCGCAGGCAGAACCCAAAACAAAAGTTGGAAAACTTCAAACTGAGTTTGAGGAGGTAAGTGTGCATTCGGTGTGCAAGTGTGTGTGTGTGTGTGTGTGTGAGTACACAAATAAATTGTGAAAAACGAAGAAAAGTTGCCCGTCGACGTCTCGTCTTCGTCTTCGTCTTGTTTATCAATTAGGCATACGTTCGATCGAACGATTCGGGAAGGGAAATGCATTCGTAATGCATTCACCATATTCCTGCCAGCCCCAGCCCCGCCCCCTCTTCGCCTGCGGGGGCTGCCACTAATCTGTTTATGGAGCTTGCCGGCTTTTCGTGTAATATTTATGCCCCGATTCCGGACTTCTGGACCTCGATTTGGGCATTTCTATAAATATTTCGCCGTGAAGTGTTACAAATTTTATGGCCTCGCATGCTTCCCCCCAGATCGAACAGGAGGCAACTTTAATTGAGTTTGGCATTTTTCCACTGGCATTATAATTTTGGAGAACGCTTGAGCATTCATATTGATTGCCTCGCGCCATGATTGAGAAATGCATTCCCCCCGTAACTCTTCCTGTCCCTGCTCTTAAGAGCTCACATTTTTCATCATTCAAATGGAATTGAAAGTCTTAATGTCGATTCCCCCTTTGTCATAACCGTTTATAATAACTAGAGAATGTGTCGTATATGTATCGAATATAGGACTGCCTATATTGGCCCAGCATCTCAATTGGCTTGACAGTCGAAAATTGAAATTCTCAAGTGTCGCAGCGTTTTAATACCCCGTAAATTTAGTTTATACTCGATTTGGTATTTCGGTTGTGAACTATCAGGCAATAAGAATCAAGTATTTCCAAAAATTATCGAAGTTTAAAATTTACTTTCTTATCACAACTTAAGCAATCATAAATTCAAATTCAAAATACTGTAGAAAATCGTATCTAAATAGGTTGAAACTGCGTACCGGGTATCTGTAGATCAAGTATTTTCACTTTCAATTTTGGTTTCTGTATTTATTCTTTACAGAACCTCATCAAATAGTTTTCAAATCACGTACAGGGTATCTGCAGAGCGTGTACTTCCGATGCCAGCTCATTGCTCATATTTTTTAATGTCATTGCAGTATAAAATATATTCGTTTTTTATGACAACGCTAGCTATAAATATAAATTTTGTTGCCGCTGTGTTGATTGTTATACGAGATCAGATCCGCCCCTCTGCCGGCTCTCCCCTAGAGCGGCAGGCCTGACAAGTGCCAAGTGATGGCTGCCGTTTTGGGATTTGCATGGGAAATCAATTGAGATTCAGTTAGCGGTCTGCGGGTACGGTACGATAATAAACCCGAACGCCCGACTATAACCCCCATGAAGAGGCGAGCAAACAAACCCAAATGCATGTCCAAACAGCTGAGCAGTAATCACACACACACACACACACACCAATGCTAATCCTTCTGCATAGCAAATCCTGCACATTGCTTTCATCATCATCATCATCTTCTTGGGCATCATCATCATCATCATCATCATCATCATCATCATCATCATCATCATCATCATCATCATGGACATCAAAGTGCGCGACGACAAGAGTCCGTCAAAACGTCAAAAAACGTTGTCTGTGTTTTTCAGCTCTGCTCGATTTTATTTTTAGGCCTTCGCTGCAGACGATGATGGACGCGCGCTCCGACAACGCCTCGTTCCCGTCTCCGGTTTCCCCTCCTCCCCCTGCCCTGAGCGCGCTAAATGCGCCATATGTTCTTGCCTCGAGCTCGACTTGAAGCGCATCGTGTGATAATTTCCCGCTGTCTGGCAGCGTGTATCTCTCTCATGTGTGTGTGTGTTTGTTGTGTGTGTGTGTGTGTGTTTGTTGTGCTCTAGTTTTAATGATTTTCCACTAGAAAGAAAAAGGTCCTTGTGACGCCTCCTGGCGCCGTTTGCTCTCGCCACTTGTGCTCTGGTTTTATGGCTTCTCGTACGACTAAACACACAAGCCTTGTTCCATACGCAGATATATCTATATATTTATAAACACACACACATACAGATAAAGATAGCGCTGTTTGGCTGCATAACCGAGTCGCGCTTATCACCACACACGCTTATCAACTGATAACAATTTGCAGCTATTTTTAAGGCTCGGCGATAATGTGTACGGGAATTCCGTAGGATCCGCTAAATTCCGGCAAACTTCTGAAATTGGAGTGCACAATTTCGAAATAAATACACAATTGGTAAAGCATATACAAATGCAATTCCCTGGAACCCGAAGACTTCTGAAATCCGAGTCTAAGACTTGGACTATTAGTGAAGCGTATTCAAATTATTTACGGGTCGCTGCAATGGAACTCATTAGTCGCCGGGACAATCAATCATGCGAGTTTTCATCTGGGGTTAATTGCTTGCTCTAAGAGTTTTCCGAGGGTCCCCCAGGCACATTAGTCTGCAAGTCATTAGCGCTGCTCTGGGGGCTCTGCCGGCCCGGCACATTGATTAGTTCCTTCACACGCACTAGCACCAGATCTAAACAGACTTTGCCATCTTTTATCGCATTCCACTTTACCCCAAAAATATTTTAACAAATGGCAAAGCGCTTAATTCGTAAACAACATGTCGATTATTAGAACTGGCAGCACACCTACCACACATACGAACATATATCATTTTGCCATATCGATTGGTCTATGTCTGAAGCCAATTCGCTAAATGAACAGATGTTGCCACATTTCTTTAATAATGAAATCAGTTTACGATCGCGGATAATATCTAATTAGCTCTGTCTTTCAATAACGCCATGAAGAATCTGAGAAATTAATTGCCGCACTCGAAATCAAAATGGAATATTTCTAATTTATAAATACTTATATAATTGTTATAAATTTAATTTACTTTTTTAGGAACAGGAACATTTTTTATAATATCTAAAATATACGTTCCTAAAATCTTTCATTTCATATAAAACTTAGTCTTCTAACTGGAAGTAAAGTATTTATAATAAAATATTTATAATTTATGGAGACTTTTGTAATGGGTATAATTTTGTATATTTTTAAGATATATTTATAGCCATCGAGAGCTTTCTATCTCTTTAAGATAAAGCATCAAGAATACAATTTGTTGATATATTTCATTGGTATAATTAATCTTTTTTACCAAACATTCGAAAACAATTTAAATGGATGCTATCAAAATGTATCTAACATATGCTTAATTGGCTTCAGTTTCTGTATTTCAAGTCTTCACTCCCACTTATGGTATATAGTGTAGTTTCGTTTCTTGATCGAATCGATGCGACTGCTGCTCCTTTCTTCCAATTCATGTCAGTAGAGCTCAAGTCTGACATCGTTAATTGCGAATCATTGAGAGGAATATGAGTAAACCAAGCAGAGTAGATATATGCAGGCAGTTGCTATGCTGCGATAAAACAAGAGAAGAAAGCTACAGTCCAGCGTGCTCGACTGTTAGATACCATTCAACAAATTGAAGCGTTAGCAAATAGAATCAAAATACTAAAAACTTTTGATCAAGAATATATATAAACTTTGTTTTGTCTGTCACGCCTTCTGCTACCAGTTACATGCTTCGCACAAAGCTAATATACAATTTTCAGATCTTTTCCTCTAGTGCACGGTATAAACACAGTGGACGAAGTCATTTTCTGCTTCCTCCTCGTTGTCGTCGTGTTAAACAAAAAAGCCCTGGCGCGTGTGACACTTGCAAAGCGTCTTCAGAGAGTGGCAGGAGGGGCGTCAGACGTCATGGCTATGTGGCTGCCTCTCTGCTGAGGTCTTTTTGTGGCTAAAATTGAAGATGTTGCTTGCCCCCAAATCGTGTAGCGAGGTTTATTGTTTTCTCGCGCGTCTCCCTTGTCTGCGTGTGTGTGTGTATGTGTGTGTATTTGTAAGCCCACGCATGTGCGAAATGTCTGAAAATGTATCTGCAAGATACAAGATACAAAACGAGACTGCAGCATGTCTGACATCTGCGTCTGCCGTCTGATCCGCATTAATTAGACGTGTTTTACGCCACTTCCAAGAACGTTTTATACGCGGACTACCATGGGATGGCGCAGAGAGTGTGTAGGGTAGCGCAGTGTAGGGTATACATACTTAATTTATGAACCTGCTAATTTTAGCGCTTCCCATGGTCGAGCAGCACTCGCCGGCAGAAGTGGGCGATATTGATTAGCGACTTTTCTGGCAGCAAATCGCCAGATACTCAGAGACTTTGATTATGGGCAGGCTCTTCTAGGCGTGATAGACATCTGCATGAAACTTGAGATACTATTGCATCTTTTATACTTTGCGTGTGTGAGACACATTCTTGAACTTTTAGCTACTTTTGCATCTCTGAGATACTTTTGTATTCTTGAGATACTTTTGTATTCTTGAGATACTTTTGTATCTTTAAGATACTTTTGTATCTTTAAGATACTTTACATATGAGCTCAAACAAATAGATATATTCTTGAACATTTAGCTAGTTTTACATATTATATTTGAGGTACTTTCACATCATTAAGATACTTTTGTATCTTTCATACTTTACGTATAAGCAAGCTCTTCTAGGTACGATAGACATTTGCTTGAAATATTGTACAACGATTATCAGACTGAGGCTGATTGCATGCCTTAATTATGGGCTTACGTTGTCGGCGGGTTGTAGCGGGCGATGGGCGTGGGGTGGGCGGGTGTTCGTTGCCTAAGCCCATTAGAGACACCTTTCAGTTGTGACCGGATTTGTCTTTGTCTTTACCTCATGTCATGCTGCCGGCTCAATTTTGGGTGTGCCCCAGCACTCACATGTATCTACAAATATGTACATATAGATGTGTGTATCTGTGTCTATCTACATGTGTGTAATTCGGCGTATAATTACAACATTTGTGTGTTAATCGCTTTCGTTTTCGCTTCTCTCTCTTTGCAGCACACATCGGTGACTATTTTCCTGCCCTTAATGAGTTTTCAACACACACTGTGATACGCCCCCAAGTGCAACATGGCCGCACCAAGCGCGCCCTGCAGAGCACTCTGGATGCAGAGGTAAGTTCAGCTGATTGTTCCTATCGCAACAATATATATTACTACATACATAAATTAATCAGTTCAATATGATATACAAATCGTAGCTGTACTGTAGCGAGAGCAAGGAGAATAATCGTTTAGTGGCATAGCCAGGTCCAAAAGCCAAGCTAATCCCTGTCCGACAGCCAGAACATGGCGCTATAACATAATTATAAATTAATTTCCCCAATCCGGCTAATTCCCCGGCCGAACCCGTGACCTTAGCGTGCTCGAAACTGTCCGCCAATTTGTGCCGGAATTGATGAAAATGCCATCCAGGCGAATAAAAGTTAAGCGAGGAGCGTAAATTAGAGCCTGCTATATACAGGACAGTCGTGGCAAGTCCATCAGACTGGCTGTCCGTGCGTCCGTCCGTCTGTCTGTGTGGGTGTGCGCCAGGTGCGCCGCAGCGGCAAAACCCTTTTTAATTAGTCGCAACGAGCGCGTCGAAGGGATGACCTGTTATTAGCGTCCACGTGCCATGTATCAAGCGGCTGAGCGGGCAGAATAGAGAAGCGGGTGGTGCCATGGAATTTTACACATTCTCACCTACAAAATTGGCCGACAGATTTGCGTGTATGGCTGACATGTTGCTTTAATGGCTTTATTCTACCACGCTACAGTTTATGGGAAAATGGTGTTTGAGCTGTGAACAAATATAACAAAGTCCATACTAAATTTATTTATTCTTAGGCAGCCCAATTGCGTCTGTCCGTTTGTCTGCATAAACGCATAGAGCTCAGCTATTACAAGAGCTAGCAATACAAAATTTGGTATGAAGATTTGAGCATAGCATACGCAGCTGAAGTTTATTTTAAACTTTGCGTGCCACGCCCATCGTCTCTGGAAATTAATATTAAAAATATAAACTCGATAATTACATAAAGCTTACAAGTTGAAATATTCAATATTGGTACAAGCATAGCTAACTTTAAAGTTGACTTGTTGAAGAGTAAATGCAGAAGTTATAGAAAGTTCTTAATATTTGAGAACAGGAATAGTTTATTATAGTCTAACTGGATGCATGGTATTTAATAGTCGTGTGTACAGCTTTTGTTATTTATACTTGCTACATGTCTGCCCTCTCTCCCCTCTTCCTTGCAGGATGGCCTTCATGCTCCTCACATACTACTGAGCTACTTGCATCAAGGACAACGCGTCCTCGCCGAGCTGCAGCGCAACGATCGCCTGCTGCCGGATTCGCACTTTCTGCGCTATCAGAATGGAAGCAGGCAGGCGAACGGAGGCGCCTCCGGCTACGTCGTGCGCAATTTTACCAAGACTGACGTTGATTTATGCCACTATCAGGTGAGTGCACAGTCTGCGTGTGTGCGTGGAACACTTTGAGTAATCGTTTTGTCACCCTTCAGGGATTCATACGCGGCAAACCCGACTCGAGCGTGGCACTCTCCACCTGCGGCGGCGGCCTCAACGGCGTCGTCTTCGACGGGGAGCACACGTACTTCTTGCATCCGCACAGTGAGGCCAGCGGACGATTGCAGGACGATCACTATCTGCTCAGGTGAGTGGGCGCAGTGTGCGGTGAAGTCGGATGGAACAGGATACGGGACAGCAGTTGACTTCAGGGCCACGTTGAAGCTTATTTAACTCAAGGGTTATTGCATTACATTAAGCAGTTACAGCGTCTATTACTTTAGCAGCATTTACAACAGAGTTACTTGCATCGATAACAATCGATAATACGTCTTTAACCTCTACTTAACTTCCCTCGATAAGCAGAGTGCTTAAACTTAAAAAAGTATCTTTGACGAACAGAATATTGTCATATTACTCCGAGCACTTACGCCGATAGCATATCGATAGTCAATAAGTAGCACTTAATTAACAAAGTTTATATTTTCGATTTTAGTTCATCAATCGATCATTAATTGAGAAACTCATTTTATTCATTCATATTATTCATATTATAGGATATTAAAGCTTATATCATAGGGCATTTGCAATTAATCCAAAAACGTATCGATAGGCAAAGTAAATGTGGGTTTCAAAAAGTCAATATAGGCAACAGTACCACCTTTATCGATAGCTTATTGACAATCGATTATAGCAGCTCAAGTTTTATTTATAGAATTTAGATTTTAGGCGACGATAGTCGAGGTATCTACACATTTTTCTTTTACTCTTTTAGATAGCTAATCGAATACAATGAATGAATGAATACAAATGAATTAACTGATTAGCTGCACCTGCATCGATAGCTTATCGATAGTCTGTGAATACAGGGCAATTAATTGCTCATCTTCCGGTCACGTATCCATCCCTAGCCGACGCTTATCTAATCGCCCCAGTCAAGGGCTTGGTCAGAGTCAAGGGCAGGGGCAGGGGCAGGTTTGCGCTTAATAAATATTTGCTTTATTGGCCTGCCCGCAGGCACACTCATACTGCCTGCCCCCGTCCCGGTCCCGTTCCCCGTTTCCCGTTGCCAATGGCGCTTCTTGACATTTATTTGACAGCCCTCGCTTCCGTTACGGAAATATCGAATTACCCCGCCTTCTCCTACTTCTACTCGTTCAGGCACGCAGACATGCTGCAGCAGAACGCCACCTGTGGCTACGACAGTCACAGGGACAACCACTTCCATCCCAACAAGGAGGAGCAGTTGCATCACCATGAGCAGGAATCAGTCCAGAAGCCCACACTGCCACAGCGCCTCGATGGCGGCGAGTTCCAGCGCATGCTGCGTCGCAAGCGTCGCCAGGCGGACGACAGCCAGCTGATACGCGGACCCTACAACGCCAACAAGTACTCCAGCTACGTGGAGCTGGTCATCGTCGTGGACAACAAGGTGTACAAGCACTTCGGGGAGAACGCCAAGCGCGTGCACCAGCACTGCAAGGATCTGGCCAACATTGTGAATGCGGTAAGTGGGCACAGGAATTGTTCCTTTCTATACTCTAGCATCTTCGACAGTAAAGAGTCTCTATACTACTGTGGGCAAAAAGTAAGGTGAAATTTCAATTTAAAATTCGTGGGCTTAAGATGGCGAACTAGTAGGGAACGTGTTGATGACTTGGAGCACTCCGGACGACCATCGACGTCAACAGATGACCAACACGTCAATGAAGTGAAGGAATTAGTGCTCAAAAATCGTCGTCGGAGGAGGAGGAGGAAAATCGACGAGGTCGCTCATGGGTATACCGGAAAGGGACTATTTGGCCTGTTTCGAGGATTTGAAAAAACGTTGGCATAAATGTATTTTATCGGAAGGGGATTACTTTAAAGGGGATGAAATTGATTAGGAGAATAAATAAAGAATTTTGACTTTGCAAAAATATTCACCTTACTTTTTGCCCACAGTAGTATCTCTGCCAAACTCTCCTCCTCTCTCAATTTTCTCTCTTTCTTGCACGATGCAATCACTGCTAATATCATACTCCTCTCTCGCTTCAGCTCTACGTGCCGCTGAACATCTTTGTGGCGCTGGTAGGCGTGGTCATCTGGAACGAATCGAACGAGATCGAGTTCTCCAGCGACGGCGACGTGACGCTGCGCAACTTCCTAAACTACCGCAGCACGAAGCTGGTGCTGGAGCACCCCAACGACAACGCGCAGCTGCTGACCAAGGAGTCCTTTGTGGGCGGCGTGGTGGGCAAGGCGCTGAAGGGTCCCATCTGCACGTACGAGTACTCCGGCGGCGTGAGCATGCAGCACAGCCAGGTGCTGGCCGTGGTCGCCACGACAATGGCGCACGAGATGGGCCACAACTTCGGCATGGAGCACGACACCGCGGACTGCCACTGCCCGGACGAGAAGTGCGTGATGGCTGCCTCGAGCACGGCCGTCGTGCCGGTGCACTGGAGCAGCTGCAGCATCGATCAGCTGACCATCGCGTTCTCGCGCGGCATGAACTACTGCCTGCGCAACAAGCCGGCGCGGCTGTTCGACTCGCCGCAGTGCGGCAATGGATTCGTCGAGCCCGGCGAGCAGTGCGACTGCGGCCTGCCGGCGCACTGCGAGAACAGCTGCTGCAACGCGCAGACGTGCATGCTGCACGCGAACGCCTCGTGCGCCACCGGCGAGTGCTGCGACCTGCAGACGTGCCGGCCGAAGCTCGCCGGCAGCGACTGCCGCCCGGCGGAGAACGAGTGCGATCTGCCGGAGTACTGCACCGGCGAGTCGGAGTACTGCCCGGCGGATGTCTATCGGCGCGACACGGAGCCCTGCGACGGCGGGCAGGCGTACTGCTTCCACGGCTCGTGCCGCTCCCATGCGAATCAGTGCCGCATCCTCTGGGGTCCCACGGGCGACAACTCGGTGCATTGCTACGCCAAGAACGAGGAGGGCTCGCGGCTGGGCAACTGCGGCTATAATCGCCTCAACAAGACGTTCGTCAAGTGCGAGAAGCCGGACGTGCACTGCGGCATGCTGCACTGCATCCATCTGAACGAGCGCCTCGAGTTCGGCATGGAGTCCGCCGCGGTGCTGTCGCATTCGTATGTCTCGCACGATCGCAAGATCGTCGCCTGCCGCACCGCGCTGGTCGATCTCGGACTGCAGACCATCGACCCGGGCCTGACGCCGAACGGCGCCAAATGCGGCGCGCAGAGCATGTGCGTCGACCAGCAGTGCCTCACGCTGCAGCGCGTGCGCCAGATGGGCCTGGGCGCCTCCTGCCCGGAGGAGTGCAACGGGAATGGTGTATGCAATAGTCGCGGGCATTGCCACTGCGCCGTCGGCTTCGGCGGCGAGTCGTGCAACAAGCCAGGACACGGTGGCTCCCCAGACAGCGGTCCCGCCACGGATCCGAGCAGTAAGTGTAGTAGCCAGGGTTTAGGTCGTCACAGCTATGGAATGCATATTAATAGCTTCACTTCTCTCTCTCCTTCCTTTAGGCATGCTCACCGTGCAGCGTCTGCTCGGCTTCCTCTTCTTCGTCATTCTGCCGCTGCTCTTGTTCATACTGCTGCTGTATCGCTGCCACCGGAAGTTCCTGCCCGCCGGCAAGCTCGCCGAGCATATGTATGTATCCACGTCAACGTCGACCAGGCGCAGCAGCGCCAGCAGCAGTGGCAGCGGCATCACACCGCCCGCCTACTGCCCGCCCGCTGGCTCGCCCGGCTACTCCTCCTGCTGCACCAGCAGCAGCTCACCTAGCTCTAGCCACACTTGTACTCCGTCTGCACCCCTCACCACTAACTCCTCGCACTCGCACACGCACACACACCCAGACACTAACAGCAGCAGCAGCACGGCTACAGCCACTGCAACCATTACTAACGTGCACGCAACGCTGCCGCGCGCCAAGTGCAGCCCCACGTTGGCTGCAGTGCATCCGCCGGCCATGCCCAAGACGCCCAAATTGCCCAAGAGCCACAGCAGCCTCGAGATGCGGCGCAAGCTGCCAGCTCTGGCTCTGGCTACGGCTCCGGCTGCGCCGCCGCCAGTGCCTGCACACAAGCCTAACAGCAACACCAGCAACACTAACAACAACAACAACAACAACAACAACAGTAGTAGTAGCACTAACAACAACAACAACAAGAGCACACTGCGCCGCCGGCTGGACATCACGGCGCCGCGTCTGCATGCGACAACAAATCCGCTGGCGCTCACCGCCGGCGCGCAGTTCATACAGAGCGACGCCGCGAGGTCTGCCCCAAACCAACAACAACAATAAATACAACACTAACAACAACAACAACAATAGCAAAAGCTCTGCATGTTTTTTGGCTCTGCACATTTTTCGCCTGCTTTTCATTTCGCATTTTCCGTTTACATTTTCCATTTTTCGTTTTTTTCTCCGTTTACTGCCAAATTTATGTTTATGCTAACTTTAATTAGTTGTACTATGTCTAACTGAATAAATGTTCTGTTTGCACTTTGAATTGGGTCTATGGCTTTCTCCTTGCATCCCTTTATTTATCCAATGCTACTATATCTACTGCTATACTATATCTATATCTGTGTTATGTCTCTACTATATTTATCTGTATCTTTACTGTGGTTTTGTCTGTTTATTGAGCTGTATGCGCGACGAGCTTAGACCTTTTTTCTATTTAAAATTATTAAAAAACAAATATTATATTATATTATATTAGATTCAGTACAGATCTTGACTTGACTTTTTTTAAGATAATTTTTAATTTTTGTTCATGCCTTTGAAAAGATTAGGAATCAATCTTGCAACGTTTACAAATCTATAGATCAATCTCATAACAGATTATATTAAAAAAAATCATAATATTTAAAAAAAACATCAAAATAATTTTAATATTATTATTATAAAAAAGATTATAATATTAAAAAAGTATTTACTTTAAATGTAATTTGTTTCTTAGTAATTTTTTATCAACTTATTATTATTATTATTATTATCAATAGCCGATCTTGCGGCTCATGTGAATTTATCCATCGATCGGTCAGCAGATCTCGGTATATTTACATAAACGATTATTTTTCAAAGTTAATTAATTTTTCTATATATATTTTTAATTTATTTTTGATTAATTATTATTATTATTTAATTTTGTCACACACTTGCGCAAAAGTGTAGATGGATCTGAGCAGTTTTTAATCTAAAAAACGAAATTTTAAAACTGTAGACAAATATTTTAATTTAATTTGATTACTTAATATATTTAAAATTAGTGGAGTATTAAGTTGCTTAGCCTTACTGCTCGTTGCGCTCAGCTCAGTCTCTGTTAAGCCTCTGTTAGCGCTCTGTTAACTCGCTGTAAACTTGATTCTTTAAGCCTTGGTTTAATGGTGTTGGTTTCTGTTGCCTGCCCTTTGACCTAGCCACCGCACGCTGTTGGTATGTAATACACACACACACAAACACACACACTGAATGTTTCAAAATACTATAAACCAATATATACCCTGTAATTCTGTACTAATGCTGGCATTTTCCCTCTTGCAGCTTCAAAACTGCCAGCGGACAGAGCAAGCAGCCCTCGTCGCGCTCCCAGCAGAATGGCAGCGGTCCGCCTGGCGGCGCTGGCGCAGCAACCGGAACGCTGCCCAAGTCCACGCCCAGCAGCACGGACGACATGAACTCGGCGCTGCTGAAGTCGCCGAGCGATTCGAGCGGCGGCGGCGGCGCTGCTGCTACGGGCAACGGAGGCGCCGGCATGTTCGGCAAGTTCAAGGGATTCACGCTGCGGCCGCTGAACAGCGCCAGTTCGCCGGCGAGCAACTACAGCGGGCCCAACGTGGCGTTCGTGCAGCCCACGGTGCAGATGGAGGCGCACACAGGCGTGCCGCAGCGCAGCGCACCGCCGCCGCCGGCGCTGAAGCCGGAGAAGGATGCCACGAGACGCAGCCAGACACTGCCACGCGCTGCGCCCGCACTGCCGCCGCCCAATCCCGGCTCCACGGCGCGTCCCATCATATCGCGGCCGACGCTGGACTCCAGCACGCTGACCATGGTGCCGCTCAAGGCGGGTGACGGCGGAGCAGCAGCGCCTGCCGACGGCGAGCTCTCGCCCACGCGCTTGGCGCCCGCGCCGCCCGTGCCGCTGCACGCGGATCCCAAGCTGAATGTGAAGCGCGACGGCACCATACGGCGGCTCGCCTCGTTCCTGCAGAAGCAGGAGAAGCCGCCGCTCAAGGAGAAGACCTACATCGATCGCGAGCGCCTGCGCACGCTGGAGATATCCGCGCCGATGCCGGTGCCGGTGCCGGTGCCGGGTCCACTGCAAGCGGAGTCCTCCAACTCGGACTCGGAGACGACGCCGCGCGAGGAGGAGACCAAGAACCTGGTGAAGCGCACGCAATCCATGCGCTCGCCCACTAAGAAGACGCAGGTGCAGACCTTCGGCTCGATGCGCTCGCCGCCGGGCGCAACGCGTCCCAAGAGCACAGCGGCCAGTGCCGCCGCCGTTGGCGGTGGAGCATCCGTCTCCAGCTTGCGTCCCAAGTCGCCGCCACCGCGTCCGCCGCCGCTGCAGGCAGCGGGCGTGAAGAAGACCTCCTCGATCACCTCGTCGGGCTACCAACTCCCAGTGGCCACGGCGCAGCGCACGGCGGAGAACACCTACGACGACTGCGAGTTCGTCGAGGCGCCGGCGCCGGCAACGGCAACGGCAACGATGCGCGCCTCCAGCGACGACATTTACTCCGTGATCGAGGAGATTCCGCCGGCGGCGCAGACGCTCAAGCGCAGCGAACTGGTCGCCAGCCTCGCCGGCAGCGATCTCGGCCTGCTCGGCGAGATTGTCAACGAGTTCGAGAAGCTCAACGGCGGCGACTCCATCTACTCGGGCAAGCCCGCAGCGGGCACTGCAGCGCCCATAGAACCCATGGAGGAGGTGGAGGAGCAAGCGACGCTACCCCGCAGTCCGCAGCGTCCGGCGCCGCCGAACCCTGCGAGCAGCGTCATCGCGGAGCTGGACAAGTCCGCTGCGACGACGCCCACATATCTGCGCACCACGCCCCTGAATGCGCCTGTGGCACGTGTGGCGCCCACGCGCGCCGACATCTCGCCCTCGCGCGCCTTCTCCAGCTTCAAGCCCGCGCCAGCGGCCAGCGCCGCAGCCACTGCTGCTGCTGCTGCGACGCCAACGGCAGCTACAGTCAAGTCCGCTGCGGCGACGCGTGGCAATGCGTCCGCGTCCGCAGCTGCAGCACGTCCCAAATCCTTCACGAAGACAGCGAAGACACTGCCCAACGGGCTGGGCGGCGCCACGCCCTCGGCCACCATACAGAAGCCCAAGCCGCTCTCGGCGAAGCCCTCGTTCAGCGCGAAGCGTGCGCCGGGCACGGCCGCTGCGTCCGGCACGACGGCGGCAGCCGCGCCCACGCCGCCCACCGTCAAGGCGTCGGCCAAGGTGGCGTCGCTGACGCAGCGCTTCGAGCAGCGCAAGTAGAAGGCACTGCGATAAGTTCGATAGACTCGACCTAAGTTAGGCTAGACCGGATGAAATGAAATTGCATGCATTCCTCTATATAGATATGAACCACACCCCCCCTCCCCCAACGATGTAGCCCGTAGCCCGTACTCCCCCCTGCCCCGTACTCGTAGCTAGCTCTAAGGCGTTGCTTACTCCACTGATCGTGTGCTCTTGAGTATCTCATTGACTTATTTTAAGCTGAGTATGTTTTACTTTAACTGTATCTGTAGCTGTATGTGTATGTGTATCTGTATCTGTATATGTATATGTATATGTGTCCATGATCGTATTTATGCGCATTGTGTTGCTTTTGTAAATAGAAACCAAAGAAGTCAAAATTGTCACAAATCGCAGCTAGCGGCAACTCAATGCAAATTAGTCCACATACTCGTAATTCTTATGTTTAACTAATGTTGTACAGTTCGAAAACGAATAAAGAACGATTTCATGCGAATTTGCTTGTATTTTCATTTAGTTTAGGCATTTACATGCAATTTTCATTTTGAATTTTGCGCGTTACATTATCAATGCTGGGTAGCACTGCAAATACACTGCTTGCACTGCTTGCTAGACTCTAGGCAACCTACAGTTATCGCAGTCAAGCTATCGCTTCAACTATCGAACAGGCACACACACAACTAAAGAGAGTGAGGAAAAGAGAGAGCTCTGCGCTCTCGATCATACGAGTTCCTCCTTCGTATACCGTAGGCTGCGTGGAGCTAGACTTACGATAGCTGCTAAGAGAGCGCCAGCTCTGCATGTGTTGGTGAGAACGTAAAGCCGACTGTATGCTCGGGTCACCCCGGCAATTAGAGCGCCCGCCGTGAGCAGTGCTGCCAATCAATTGTGAGAGAAATTTCTGTTTTAACCGTTAAGTTTAATAAGTTATGGTATAAATATTGATATTATTTAAAAATAAAGGAAATAATGTAACCGCCTTTGAGTCTTTTTTTTAAATTCACGTCTTGTTTGCTTCTCTATTCTTTATTAAGTGACCTTATTCTCGATCACTCTCCTCTATACATCGATTACTCTTATTCTATACTTATAACTATCGATATTTACCATACTTAGTATTTAAAATAATACAATGTTTACTATAAATTCAATATTATGCAAAACTAAGTATATATTTTAAATATCACTATATAAATATTTACTTATGCGAAATATATCGATATTTTGATACACTGGTGACATTCGTGCACGAACGCCATCGATTACGCACTGCAAATTTTAATATTATTAATATTCAAAAATTAATAATAAAAAAAATTAATATTAAAAAAAGAAAAACAAGTAAACAACGTTTATATTATGTACAAATCTGCATATAAAAATTATTATGATATGATGTATATACTGCTGTGAAATATATCGATATGTTTACCAGTCGATATATTTATATCCCATGCGAAAGCCATCGATAACACACTGAAAATGAGCGCAAAAAAGGTAAACAATTTTAATATAATTTAAAAAGGCGCAGTAAATAAAATAAATTTGAGCACAGAAACCATGGGCGCGGTCCGCCTTCAGCGAGCTGAATCTGACACCGAAAGCCAGCGCGGAGGCAGCGCCGCTCAGGCGCACCAGAAGCGCCAGCAATGCCAGCAGAGCAGCCGCCGCGGAGGCGAGGAGGAGTCAGACCAAGGCGAGCACCACTGAAAACGTGGTGGATCTAACACTCGCGGAGGAGGAGGAGGAGCAGTCTGCAGAGGTGTGCAGAGCTGTGCCCGCGAGCAGTGACAACTGGATGGAGAGCTTCGCGCCCAGCTGCAGCGATGAGCTCGCTGTGCACCCCAAGAAACTGGAGGAGGTGCGCAATTGGTTCCGCCACTGCGAGGCCATGCGCAGGAAGTTCCCCGCGCAGATTTGCCTGCTGACAGGGCCCGCCGGTTCGGGCAAAACGGCCACGGTGCGCGTCTTGGCACGCGAACTCGGCTACGAGCTGCAGGAGTGGATCAATCCCATCGACTGCGAGGAGGTCCGGGCGCTGGGCGATCAGCCCGACGGCAACTGCTACGTGAGCTCCCAGCAGGAGGCCTTCAAGAGCTTCCTGCTGCGCGCGTCTCGCTACAAGTCGCTGCTGGCGGCGCAGAGCAAGCGCTTGCTGCTCGTCGAGGACTTTCCCAACTTCCTGCTGAAGGATGCGGCCGCCGCGTTCGAGCAGCTGCTGGAGTAAGTACCGCAAAGGCTTCCACTTGCCTCTGACTTAACCCTGTTAATCTGTATGCTCAGGGAGTACGTGAGCTATGGCAAGTCGCCGCTGGTCTTCATCGTGGCCGACAGCAAGTCGCGCGTGCTGAACCTCAGCTTCAAGCTCTTCTCGGATCAGCTGAAGGCCAAGCTGAGTATCGAGCATATCGGCTTCAACGCCATCGCCTCCACCATCATGCAGAGGTCCATGAAGCGCTTCTCCACGCTCAAGCAGCAGCAGCAGGCGCAGGCACAGCAGAAGGCGCTCTACCAGGTGCCCGCCCAGCAGGTGCTCGACTCCATCGTGGTCTGTGCCCAGGGCGACATACGGAACGCGCTGATCAACCTGCACTTCGGCTCGCTCAAGGGTGCGCCCAGCATGGCCACCACCAGGCAGCTGAACGTGAGCCTGCCCAGCAAGGGCCGCAAGCGGAAGGCGACCAACACGCTCAAGTCCATCGGACGCGACGAGTCCATCACCATGCTGCATGCGCTCGGGCGCGTCTTCAATCCCAAGTGTAAGAGCGCAATGCGCCTGTAACCATGTCATCCATCTACCTTTCTCTACTCCCTGCAGTCGCTGAGGATGCGGAGAAACGCCTGCAGCACGCGCCCGAGGACATAGCCGAGGCCTTCGGCACGGAGCCGCGGAACTTCGTGAACTTCATCCATGCCAATTACCTGCCGCACTTCCGGGACGTCGAGAGCGTGTGCGTCGCACTGGACGACGTCGGACTGGCGGACATGCTGCTGCAGGAGTACCGCGACGACTCGCTCTCGCTGGTGGCCCTCACCATCGCCGTGAGGGGCTGCATGGTGGCCAATGCGGCGCCCGTCTCCGGCTGGATGCCCGTGCGGGGTCCCAAGCGGCTCAGCGTGGAGCCGCAGCGGCTGCTGGGCGTGGCCAGTGCGGGCGTATCGCAGAGCCTCTACGCGAGCGAGTACAGCGGCTACGTGAAGCTCATCGCCAGCAAGGGATTGGGCGCCAAGCCCGCCTAGTATTTAGTTAGTTGCAGTATTTATGTTTAGTATTTGTAGTTAGTATTTAATAAATGGCGCCATCCCAACTGGGCGCATTAATTAATTAATTCATTAATTCAACACTTTATTCAGTTAAAAATCGGACTCTATGTAAAATTCCAAGGGATCTCGAGCTACGGACTAACCTATCCAGCTATATCAAAATCAATATTAAGATCTAACGCGCGACATTCTAAAAGCAGTTACAAGCACCTTAAAAGTATCCACACGGAGCCCTGATCTCCTCCAGCTGCTCGCTTGGGTTAAGCTACTTAGAATTAAATGGGATCGGGATTGGGATTGGGTTGGGAATCCTTCTGCTGCTCGCTTGGGTTAAGCTACTTAGAATTAAATGGGTTTGGGATTGGGATTGGGTGGGGAATCCTCCTGATTAATTAATTAAATGGGATTGGGATTGGGTTGGGCATCGGTTGGTGTTCCTGGTTCATGCTACTGTGCCAGCTCCAATGTTGAGCCTGCTATGTACAAGTAGAGTGTGCCAGAGCCGCTCACTTGGCTGCATCCTGCTGCATGACATCCTCGCTGGAGTTGTCGTCCTCCTCCATGCGACTGCCGTCCAGCAGCTGCAGGCGCTCCTCATCGTTGGCGTGGCCATTGGCCAGTATGGGCGAGCGCGAGTGGCTGCGGCTGTGCGCCTGCCTGTGCCTGTGCACGCTGCGCTCGGCATGCCCGTTGGCAATGTTCAGGCCGGCCACGCCCATCTGCTGGCCCTCGCTGCTCGAGGAGGAGGATGAGGAGGAGGAGCTGGAGGTGGTGGTCGAGGTGGAGCTGCTGCTGTCGCTCTCGCTGTCCTCGCTGGACGAGTCCATGTGCGTGGGCTGCAGCGGCTGTTGGCGCGCCTGCTGCTCGCAGGCAGCGCTCGCAGTGGGCGCGGCGGCCGAGGGCGGCGAGGCGGCAGCGGCCGCAGCCGCAGTGTGGGTGGGGGAGCGGAAGCGTATGATGTGGCTGCGCAGCACTGCAAAGAGAGGGAGGTTAACCCAGTTAATAAGCGACTTGGCCCCACACTCACTTTGGTTCTCGCGCGAGAGCTCGCGTAGCTTCTCCTCGAGCACGCGAATCTTGGCGCCATACTCCTTGGAGATGTTCTGCGCGTTGAGGTTCTGCTGCCGCTGGCGGCCCTGGTCCTTGGAGTAGCGATCCTCGATCTGCAGACACTCCTGGATGAGCTCCTGCTTGCTCATCGTCTCCAGGCGCTCGACGCGCGCGCGCTCGTACACGTTGGAGAACTCCTTGGAGAGGAAGAGCTCCTGGTCCTCGGTCTGCGAACCGAAGCAGTTCTCGTCGAAGTCCTCCTTGGGCAGCTCCGACATGTGCTCGTCCATGAGGAAGCGATTGGTGTTGTACGGCACCAGCAGCGAACGCGACCGCACCAGCTTCGTGCGCGGCTCGCCTCTGCTGCCCCCGGCAGCGGCATCGCCTGCGCCGGCGGTCAAGGGCAGCAGATCCAGCTTCCAGGGCGGATACTGATTCTTTGTCTTCTTGGGCAACATCTTGGACTTCTTGCCGCGTCGGTGTTTCCGCCTCTGCGTGCTCTCTGCAGCAAATAAATAATAAAATAAATTGCAATTACTTTTCATAGAAATTAAAGTTTTTATAAATTCAATTAAAGCTTCAACCGCCGCCGGCGCATGCAACCCTGCGCTGCGCAGCGTTGAGTTATCGATAGTGCGCTGGCAGCACAGTCGCCATTGTCGCTCACATACGTACGAATGGAATTTTGTTTGCAATGCGCTGCACGCTCTGCTCCTGCACTTCTCACCTGTTTTTGCAGCTTCTGCCATGGCGGGGGCACAGGCCGGAGGGCGGACGTTGAGTTTAAGCACAAAATTCTATTTTCCGCGCAGTTGAGACTCGCGAGCGACTTGTCTGCAGACTGCTGTCTGCGAGCGGAGCTGCGCGTATGAAAGGAATTGACAAAAACACTGAGCGCATCGATAACTGCAGTTCGTGCATATCGATAGCACGCGCTGTGCAACTATTTGAAAGGATTATCGGCGCGCCAATTCGAACGGCGTAGAAAATTGAATATTTTATTACGAGTAAATATATAAAATGAAATTCAATTAAATGTATTAAACGCAAGTGATTAAGCTATTTTTTTACTCCGCCAGTGTGTCGTGTATCCAGTCAATATAGGAGGCCACGCGTGTGTAGATGTCCGGCCAGCCCTGGCGCGGGCACGGCTCCGGGCCGAAGGAAAGCAGGCCCCCGAGCAGATAGACATCGTTCTTGAGCAGCATGAGGGGACCACCTGCGATGCCCTGGCACTCGGCCGTGTTGGTCTCCCCGCACAGCTGCGAGGCCTTGATGTCCACGTCGACGTACTGCTTCTGGCACTTCTCGATCGACGTGATCAGCACTTGGCTCTTCTGCAAGCGCGAGCTCGACTTGGCCTGCCAGCCGGCCACCTCGGTGACCAGGCCCTCCAGCTCGTCGGCGCGCAGCTGCTTGTTGGGCAGGCAAATGGGCTGCACGTAGTCGCTCAGCTGTGCGGGCTCCCGCAGCCGGATCAGTGCTATGTCATTGGGCTGAGTGAAGTCGTCCTTGTTGTACAGCGGATGCGGAATGATCTGCTCCACGGGCAAGTCCTGGTATGGCGGCGCGCAGTCAGTCTGGCCCGCTATCACCTGGCAGTCCGGATTGGTCGTGGTGTCCCACTCGCCCAGTCGCACCGCGTTGATCCGCCACTTCTGGCGGCTGATCGAGGGCCCCGCGACACAGAGGCCCGCCGTCAGCACATACCGCTGGCTGATCAGCACACCGCCACACGCGTGGAGGTTCTCCTCGTTTGCTGTTTGCATGCGTCATCACCAAAAGAAGAGAGAGAGAAAGAGAAGAAGAAGAAGAAGGGTTGGGGGAATAACCAGAACCGAAAGATTAGAACCAGTCTTGCAGAGTGACTACTCGCTTGGGGAAGCCCCGCGTCGCTTACGTATCGTGTACTCGATGAGCGCCAGCCATGGGAACTCCTTGAGCTTCGTCTGCGTGCCGTTCTCGAGCTGCCACTTAACGGCGCCGCAGTCGGTGGGCAGCAGTGGATGCCTAAGTGCGCCCAGACCCTCGTGTCGCGGCTGGGCACTGGCAGGCGAGGTCAGCGGGCAGCAGGCCTATTCCACAGGCCGGAAGTACAATAAGAGTGTCAGATTTATTGGGGCAACATAGTGGAGTATGATCTTGTACTCTATGATCTTGGTTCAATATAGGAATAAGTGATCTAGGACTAACTATGATATATGATCATAAAGATTTTAGATGCATTTCTAAGTCCATATATGATCTAGAATCTTCCATAAATCTCTTATTTATGATCTTAATGATCTACGATCTATGATCTTATATGAGCATGCTCTGAGATTTAAGATGAGCTGTTGTATGAGCTTGGATCTTGCATGCATCTGTTATGTGATCCTACATATATATATAATCTTAGAGCAATTTAGGATCTGTTAGCTAGAATCCTAGCTGAATCTATGATCATGCATGATGATCATGAGCTTACAAGAATATTCAATCCATGATCTTACACGAATCTATGATCAAGGATCTTGCATCCACGATCTAGGATCTTGCATCTTTGATCTAGGATCTTGCATCTATGATCTAGGACCTTGCATTAAACTATTAGCTATGATCCTACATCAAAGATGATCAGAGATGAAGCTGGAATCTTAGACGACCTAACGATTTCGATGAATCTTATATAATAATGCGATCAGTTCTACCATATATTCTGAGATGGAGCAAGCATCAATGACCTATGAACCCACATAATTATACGAACTAGGACCTTGCATTAAACTATTAGCTATGATCCTACATCAAAGATGATCAGAGATGAAGCTGGAATCTTAGACGACCTAACGATTTCGATGAATCTTATATAATAATGCGATCAGTTCTACCATATATTCTGAGATGGAGCAAGCATCAATGACCTATGAACCCAATTATACGAACTAAGATGAAGCTGGAATCTTAGCTGAACTTATGACCTATTAATGATCTACGGTCTTAAGCCCGTCTACGATTGAAGAACTTACATGGATGTTCGTGTCCTGCTCGTTGCAGTGATTCTCGCGCAGCAGCTGGCGATCCGCCTGACCTTGCAGACGTGCTCCCGGAATATTCGGGCTACACTCGGGGTACTGCTGCTGCGGAGCTGCAGATAACACAGATCGGACAAGTTTTCTCTTTTAGTATGTATACTAAGCTCACCAGCTACGGCCACAGCTGCAGCAACAACAACGAGGGCAACGGCAAGTAGAACTAGTGCTCCAGAAAAGTTGCTCATCTTGTAGGCGCTTTCCAGGCAGGCGACGGTCTCGGATTGCTTTGCGGCGACGACGACAACAGCTCAGGTCCAGGCCAGGTTTGAGACTGAGCGCTGGTGCGTTGTGCGCCGATCTCGGTGCTCCCAGAGAGTCGCGCTCTTCCAGATAACATAGCGCAATCACAAGTCGCATGTCGCAATTACAGCCTCGCGGTGATCACAAACAATTCGAACAATTGAGCGTTTCGCAACCCTTGACCCTTATCAGCTTATCACCCGTTGGCCGTTAGATTTTCGTGTTTAGGAACAAGCGCGCGGCACTTCGGCCTCGCGGAATTTCGGCTGCCCTTTGGATTTGGTACAAACAGTTACTCTGCTGGTAACTCCTGGTCCTCGGTCTGCGAACCGAAGCAGTTCTCGTCGAAGTCCTCCTTGGGCAGCTCCGACATGTGCTCGTCCATGAGGAAGCGATTGGTGTTGTACGGCACCAGCAGCGAACGCGACCGCACCAGCTTCGTGCGCGGCTCGCCTCTGCTGCCCCCGGCAGCGGCATCGCCTGCGCCGGCGGTCAAGGGCAGCAGATCCAGCTTCCAGGGCGGATACTGATTCTTTGTCTTCTTGGGCAACATCTTGGACTTCTTGCCGCGTCGGTGTTTCCGCCTCTGCGTGCTCTCTGCAGCAAATAAATAATAAAATAAATTGCAATTACTTTTCATAGAAATTAAAGTTTTTATAAATTCAATTAAAGCTTCAACCGCCGCCGGCGCATGCAACCCTGCGCTGCGCAGCGTTGAGTTATCGATAGTGCGCTGGCAGCACAGTCGCCATTGTCGCTCACATACGTACGAATGGAATTTTGTTTGCAATGCGCTGCACGCTCTGCTCCTGCACTTCTCACCTGTTTTTGCAGCTTCTGCCATGGCGGGGGCACAGGCCGGAGGGCGGACGTTGAGTTTAAGCACAAAATTCTATTTTCCGCGCAGTTGAGACTCGCGAGCGACTTGTCTGCAGACTGCTGTCTGCGAGCGGAGCTGCGCGTATGAAAGGAATTGACAAAAACACTGAGCGCATCGATAACTGCAGTTCGTGCATATCGATAGCACGCGCTGTGCAACTATTTGAAAGGATTATCGGCGCGCCAATTCGAACGGCGTAGAAAATTGAATATTTTATTACGAGTAAATATATAAAATGAAATTCAATTAAATGTATTAAACGCAAGTGATTAAGCTATTTTTTTACTCCGCCAGTGTGTCGTGTATCCAGTCAATATAGGAGGCCACGCGTGTGTAGATGTCCGGCCAGCCCTGGCGCGGGCACGGCACCGGGCCGAAGGAGAGCAGGCCCCCGAGCAGATAGACATCGTTCTTGAGCAGCATGAGGGGCCCGCCCGCGTTGCCGTGGCACTCGGCCGTGTTGGCCTCCCCGCACAGCTGCGAGGCCTTGATGTCCACGTTGAACCCGGCGTATTGCTTCTGGCACTTCTCGATCGACGTGATCAGCACTTGGCTCTTCTGCAAGCGCGAGCTCGACTTGGCCTGCCAGCCGGCCACCTCGGTGACCAGGCCCTCCAGCTCGTCGGCGCGCAGCTGCTTGTTGGGCAGGCAAATGGGCTGCACGTAATCGCTCAGCTGTGCGGGCTCCCGCAGCCGGATCAGTGCTATGTCGTTGGTCTGACTGATGTTATCCTTGTTGTACAGCGGATGCGGAATGATCTGCTCCACCGGCAAGTCCTGGTATGGCGGCGCGCAGTCAGTCTGGCCCGCTATCACCTGGCAGTCCGGATTGGTCGTGGTGTCCCACTCGCCCAGTCGCACCGCGTTGATCCGCCACTTCTGGCGGCTGATCGAGGGCCCCGTGACGCAGTGGCCCGCCGTCAGCACATACCGCTGGCTGATCAGCACACCGCCACACGCGTGGAGTTTCTCCTCGTTTGCTGTTTGCATTCGTCATCGCCAAAAGAAGAGAGAGAGAAAGAGAAGAAGAAGAAGGGTTGGGGGAATAACCAGAACCGAAAGATTAGAACCAGTCTTGCAGAGTGACTACTCGCATGGGGAAGCCCCGCGTCGCTTACGTTTCGTGTACTCGATGAGCGCCAGCCATGGGAACTCCTTGAGCTTCGTCTGCGTGCCGTTCTCGAGCTGCCACTTAACGGCGCCGCAGTCGGTGGGCAGCAGTGGATGCCTAAGTGCGCCCAGGCCCTCGCGTCGCGGCTGGGCACTGGCAGGCGAGGTCAGCGGGCAGCAGGCCTATTCCACAGACCGGAAGTACGATAAGAGTGTCAGATTTATAGGGGCAACAGTTTAATAGTGTACAATGATCTTGTGCTCTATGATCTTGGTTCAATATAGGAATAAGTGGTCTAGGACTAACTATGATATATGATCAAGGTCATGGAAATATCATAAAGATCTTGGATGAATTTCTGAGTCCAAAGTATATGATCTAGAATCTTCCATAAATCTCTTTGATCTTAATGACCTACGATCTATGATCTTATATGAGCATGCTCTGAGATATAAGATGAATGTTAGATAAATGAGCTTTTATGAGCTTGGATCTTGCATGAATCTGTTATGTGACCCTACATCTATATATGATCTTAGAGCAATTTAGGATCTGTTAGCTAGAATCCTAGCTGAATCTATGATCATGCATGATGATCATGAGCTTACAAGAATCTTCAATTCATGAACTTACACGAATCTATGATCTAGGATCTTGCATCTATGATCTAGGATCTTGCATCTATGATCTAGGATCTTGCATCTATGATCTAGGACCTTGCATTAAACTGTTAGCTATAATCCTACATCAAATATGATCAGAGATGAAGCTGGAATCTTAGACGACCTAACGATTTCGATGAATCTTATATAATAATGCGATCAGTTCTATATTCCGAGATGGAGCAAGCATCTATGACCTATGATCCCAATTATACGAACTAAGATGAAGCTGGAATCTTAGCTGAACTTTTGACCTATTTATGATCTACGGTCTTAAGCCCGTCTACGATTGAGGAACTTACATGGATGTTCGTGTCCTGCTCGTTGCAGTGATTCTCGCGCAGCAGCTGGCGATCCGCCTGAGAGACTGTGGCTGCGGCGAGGATCCTCATATAGTAGGCGCACTGTCGCAGCGGCTGGCACTGACCTTGCAGACGTGCTCCCGGAATTTTCGGGCTACACTCGGGGTACTGCTGCTGCGGGTACTGCTGCTGCGGAGCTGCAGATAACACAGATCGGACAAGTTTTCTCTTTTAGTATGTATACTAAGCTCACCAGCTACGGCCACAGCTGCAGCAACAACAACGAGGGCAACGGCAAGTAGAACTAGTGCTCCAGAAAAGTTGCTCATCTTGTAGGCGCTTTCCAGGCAGGCGACGGTCTCGGATTGCTTTGCGGCGACGACGACAACAGCTCAGGTCCAGGCCAGGTTTGAGACTGAGCGCTGGTGCGTTGTGCGCCGAGCTCGGTGCTCCCAGAGAGTCGCGCTCTTCCAGATAACATAGCGCAATCACAAGTCGCAAGTCGCAATTACACTGGGATCGCACGAAAGCCTCGCGGTGATCACAAACAATTCGAACAATTGAGCGTTTCGCAACCCTTGACCCTTATCAGCTTATCACCCATTGGCCGTTAGATTTTCGTGTTTAGGTACAAGCGCGCGGCACTTCGGCCTCTCGGAATTTCGGCTGCCCTTTGGATTTGGTACAAACAGTGACTCTGCTGGTAACGGTAAAGTACTTGTGCGCGCTGCTGTTCAGCACTTTCTTTACTGTTAAATTCAAATGCGCGGGGTTTATGTGTGGCACTTAGTCGCAAGTAAACGCTCGGGGGATCAGCACTTTGAGCTTACACTATTTATTAGTGGGAAATCTAAGCGACTTGTGCATTATTTCTGCACTTGAGCACCATTTAATCACTGCGTTTTAACGCTGAAGTCAAATCTGGGGCCGCCTCTGTTAATAACAGTTCAGCAAAATGTTAAGCTCTGTCGTTGTATGTGTTAACACGTATGCGCACACACGCTTAAATATCGTGAAAAAAGAAATTAAATAAAAACGCATTTAAATCGATGCCCAAGCAACCAAAACACAATCAAGTGTAACAATAAAGATTCTCCTACAGCTAAGCGATCGTCTCGAGTTGGCAACTAAAAGATTTCAAAGCAAAATTTGCATTTGAAATTGTGATTACGGTGCGAAGAAAATTTTTTTTCTGCAAAAAATTCCCAGGTCTGTGCTGGCGTAATTGGCAATGTATCTGGTCGTCTCTGTGTGTGTGTGTGTGTGTGTGTGTGTGTGCGTGTGAGTATGCGTACGAGCAAGTGTGTGTACGAGCTATGATGCTCGCGTGCACGTATATGGGAGAGCGCTGAATAGCTGCAAGTTGTGCGTATGTATGTGTGTGTACAAACAGAAGCAAGGAGCGCGGGAAAAGCAAACGTAGTCTAGAGTTGCCACCATTGCAGATGAATTTGGAAATATTGCGATTTAAAAACAAATATAATAAGTAAAATTACGAAAGCTACTCAGACAATGATTTAATTAATTGTACGATATTATAATTCATGCATCGCCGTCCACTTACATGACATTTTTTGCTTGAAATGTTTAGCGCAGCAGTCTGGCAACCCTGTTCCTGGGAGGGTACCTAAAAACAACAAAACCAAGTATATTGTGAGCGTCGCTGCGGCGCCAGTTTGACGTTTGACTCGTCATCAGACGGTTGGGTAAATTTTTCTCTCGTTTGTTGCTGCTGTGAGTGCCAGTGTGTTAGTGTTAGTGTACGTGTACGTGTGCGTGTGTGTGTTTGCGCTGCTTGTGACGCATTCTTGTTTTGCAGCAAATCAACGCCAAAAAACAAAGTTTAAACGGCGCACAAAGCAGAAAAAGCAAGAGCGTTGATTACAGCTAAGAAATACAGAGAATAAATTGATATTTTGGTGATAGTGAAATGATAAATTAAATGCGAAAAGAAGCACAAGTGCAATTACAAGGTAATAAAGTGCAGTGCTCTGTGCGCTAGTATGGGTGTGTCTCTCTCCCTCTCTCTCTCTCGCTCTCTGTGCGTGTGTGTGAGTGAAACGAAATGAAAGAAAAAGGAGGAACGAAAAGGGCGACGTCGCTGCCACCGCCTTAGCAAACGGCTGGAAAAGAGAGAGAAAGGAAAAAAAAGAAAAGAAAAAAAAGCAGATGAAAACGCCGGCAACGCCGAATTTGAAGTGCGCTATCATACATGCATACAAGTGTGAAGGCGATACATGTATACCTACCTACTACGCCGATAAGTACAAGTGCGAAAGGCAACACTGCGATAAATAAGCAGCTAAGAGAAGCAAAAGCCGCTTTCCTTTTGACGCCCCGAAAAGTTCATTTACACGAGAATTCATAATTTGTTTTGTTTTGCTGTTGATTTGTTTATTATCACGTCAACATTGCACACACACACACACACGCACGACATACTTGCATGACGTACATGTGTAGCTGTGTGTGTGTGCACATTGGTGCCAGGCGATGTTAATTACGTTTCGCAACAGTCATCATGACGATCGCTTTAGTGAGTGTGAGTGGTGTGTGTGTGTGTGTGTGTGTTGCCGAAATCTCGCGCTTAGACCGTGAAACAAGAGCGCACACATACAAATACATTTATCTAACGGCGCTCGTAGGTGTTGCAGACAGCATACAAACGTACACACACAGTTACACTGTGCAGCTGACGCTCACCATACAACTACAACTACAACAACTAAAACAACAACAAAAGGCGAAGAGTGTAGAAAACTATAGTGGGAAGTAACGGGGCACGGCCTACACGCTGCGGACAGCAGACAGACAGACACAGACGGACGGATTGCCGCTGCGTCTTGCTTTGCCTTGCTTTGCTTCTCCTCCTCCTGCTGCTGCTTCCATCTGCCATTTGGCACAGCCTCATTATGTACACATGCAAACACAGACATGCATACATACATACACACGTTTATTTTTCGCTCTTTCTTTTGCACACATTTAGCCTTCAGTTTCCGGTTATGAAGGAAGCAAACGGGTAAACGGGTTCGTTTTTCCTGCACTTGCAATATGCGCGCTGCATTTTTCATTTCATTGTAATTTTAGTTGTGCGTCAATAACCACGCCAGCAGCAGCAGCAGCAGCTTCTCCTCCTCCTCCTGCTCCCCTTCCTCCACTTGCTCCACGCTTCGCACGCTCGTTGAAAGCGGATACAAAGAGCGACAGTTCTTTGTTGACTTCTCGAGCGTTTCCAAACGCATACAGCCAAAGCTATGTATGTGCATATATGTATGCGTATGTGTGTGTGTGTGTGTGTGTGTGTGTGTGTGTGTGTTTGAAACATTTTAATTTGATACAAGCTAGTTAAAACGCTGTTGCTGCTGCTGTTGCTGTAACTACAATTTAGTTTGTAGCAGGCTAATGTTGTTGTTGTTGCTGCTGCTGCGACGCGCTAAGCGTAACGATGCGAGCGCTTTGCTCTCGTAATTAACCTCTCAACCGGCTTTCTGCCTGCCTGCCTGCCTGCCCGTCCAGCTTGTCTGTCTGCACGTCTGCGTCTGCCTATTCAATCCGTCGTCTGCCTGGAGAGTTCTCTTGTAGCTCGTTTAACCAGCAGAGACCTTTTGAGTCAGCACACTACACACACAGACACACTCACACACATGCATGCTTGTTTCAAAGGCATTGCACCACGCACCAGTGAAACGTACAAGCAAACATACACACGCACACTCACTCACTCACACACACACAGCGAGCATCGCAGGCAACGATCTCTGCGCGAAGGCTTTTCTCCTTCCCATTTCGGTTTGAAGAGAGTTATTGAAAAGGTCGACAGGGCTTTGAAACGGACTGGGACTGAGCACTGAGGCTGAGGCACTGGGATCACGATCCGACAAGATTTATACAGAGCTAAAGAGCTTTAACCGCAGAACGGTAACGTTCACGTTAGCGTTGAGCTGACCCTCTTAGCGTTTGACTACCCTGGGCAAATGAACTGCGGACTGAGTTCATTTGTCGCTCGAGTGAAGAGATTTATGTAATCAGGTTGGCGTCGCTTATAGCATCTGACGTATTGGACTTGATATTCCACATCAGTAAGGCGCTAATACCTGTTTGGTAATAGAGAAATATTGAACGACTGTAGAGCTTCTGAATTGAAAGTATCTGAATAATACTGCCTTTTTACCCTACTCAATTACACATTACACATTTCGCAGTTGTTGCCTAATTCTTGTATAATAATGTATAATTATTGTTTTTGCTAGTACAGCAGAAACAGCTGTTTTGATGGAATTCCCGCCTATATTATAGGTGCCTTCGATTCGGATTATACGAAACAGATTGGGGTCGAAAAACCAGATATAGTTCTACATCTTTTAAGCGATTTAGTCTTGTATAGATACATTTAAAAGATAGTATATAGTTGTATAGTATATAGTATAAAGACTCGTATAGCAGATCAGTAGTCGTAGCTCGCGCTGCAGAGATCGTAGATTGAACCTTTCCATATACCTCACCTACCATACATCACCTGGTACACTGGTTCTTTGGCATTGTGGGGCTTATTTGGTTGGATTTCTACGCCGCGTCGCGACTAGCATAAGTTGACTTCTTTGTCTTGGCATTTGGTTGCTTCTTAGCTTGTTCTTTTGTCACAGCCTTATCAGCATTCAAGCGTTTCCAAAGCAAACGGAAAACGGAGAACACAGAAAACAGAAAAGCCACAAAAAGCAACCAGAAAACCAGTTAACATTTAGCTCCAAAAAAGGCTAAAACCGTGGCGTGCCGCGTAGAAGAAGTAGAAGTAGCAGTAGTAAGAGTAGAAGAGCCAGCAGAAGTAGAAGATGGACGTAGAGCGTAAAGCAGCGGAAACCATTGCCAGCACAGCTCCAGCAGCAACAACAACAACGACAACAATACCAATAACAACAAACATCGCGTATAGTCATTATTCGCAATTATCGGAATGTTGCTTTGGTTCTTTTCTACCTTTTTATGAGTACGCTAAGCACATTTGTTGTTGTTTCTCTTTTCTTTTCTTTTTTTTTTTTTTGTTATTTTTTTGTTTTGTGTTATGCCCGCAGGTTTCTCTCTTGCGGCTTAGGATCAAAAACCTCTGCCAAGCTCGGGGTGTGTTTTCGTATGTGTCTCTGTCTGTGTGTGTGTGTGTGTGTGTGTGTGTATCTTTGAGTGTATTTTTGTTTGATTTCTGTTTTGAGCAGATTCGCCAAGCTTCAACCTTAAGCAATTTCAATGCCGTATTGCTGCTGTTCCCAGTCACAGTCGCAGTCGCAGTCCCAGTCCCAATCGCAGTATCTGCTGTCTTTGTCTATCCGTTTCGCTGTCTCGCTCGCTCACGTCTCCAGCTGGATTACGATTCACACAGCGCATAAATAATAACAAACAAAAGTGTCACGTACACTCTTGCACTCGGCATGTCGAGACTTGCATACGCAAGGCGTGGGAGCGCGGCGAGGCGAGGCAAGGCGAGGGGTGGGCTTAGCTTAGCTTAGCTCGTTTAACGCCTCGCTCCGCTTTTCTTTTCTTTCATTTCTTTCATTTCCTTCTTCCTCGGAAATGTAAACAAACCACAAGCACAATGCATTGCAATCGCACTCGGTCTATGCAGCGCTACAACAACACAGACACAACGACAACAACAACAACAGAGCTCAGAGCAAATACGTTATGCATACCTATGACATTTATCGACTATTGAAATGCGAGTGGAATGGATCCATTATAATGCATGTGCATTCAGTATTTAGCGCTAATCAATGTAAATGAACGCAATAAAACAGCATTCACAACAGGCCAAACCAGTAAACCAGCCAAGCCGTCCGTCTGGATCTGTGTGTTTATATAAATACTATAACTGTCGGACTCGAGCACCCCTAACGCCCGTGATAATGGAGAAAATGCCTTCGATTTGGCCAAAACCGTTGCTGAATCATCAATCTGAATTGACGTAAATTTAAATTATATATACTTTATATATATATAGTATTATAATAATTGATGGTCAAAATTTAACGTATCGAAAGACTTCGTCTTGATCTCGAACTCTTGGCTTAAATTCGAAGAAGATTGTCGCTGAGTCATCAATCTGAATTGACGTAAATTTAAATAATATGCAAATATACTCCATATATAATATATATATATAGATATATGGTATTATGAAAGTTGCAGATTGATGGTCAAAGTTTAACGTATCGAAAGACTTCGGCTTCTCAGAAACTTGATTGGAATTTAATGTCTAACTCGAAGAAGATTGTGGCTGAATCATCAATCTGAATTGACGCACATTTGAGTTTATTATGTGCATATATTACGAGGGATTTATCAATTTCAAATTGATGAGTTCTACCCAAAATTCAAATTGCACTAACCGAAAGAAAGAATCGAACAGATTTTCAGCTGAGAAACTAGATTGGAATTAAATCTAGTGCACTATAAGGCATACTACAATAGAATATGATTGATAATAGACTATTAGGGGGCAATTTACTGCAAGTTTCGCGTATTTTAGCTTGTATAATTGATGGTATCTAATGTTTTCAGCATCAGATTTATTATTTTGTATTTTTTGTGTATCAGAAATTTGGGGTTTTCGGCTTAGGTGATTTAAAAAAAAACTGATCATGTACTAAATGAATAAATGATAAATGAGCATTTTGAATTTTGAAGCGCATTTCCATACTACAGAAATACCCAAAACTAAAAAATACTACTTTAAAAAAAATACTTTCCACTCACAAACTTGAATTTGGTATATCATTGTTATTATATTAAGTCTTAAGTCTTAAAGGCTTGCCTGACATGCATAATTACATAGATCATTTGAATGCCATGCACTTTGAACTCTTCAACACGCTCTCTCGATTAAAATGGGAACTGTCGTTTTATTGGATACTCTGCGATATTATTACGATTATTATTATTCATGTTATAATTGTTGTTAATTATAATGTTGCTGCTACAATTCCATTAGACCCGCAGTCTTTTCCGACTAGAGCATTTCTACAAATATCTTTGCCTTATCGTCTTGCTCTTCCCACTTGATGCGACTATAGTGCACACTCACAAACACACACACACACACGTATAAACAAACATCTCAGTGCGCAATCTTTGTTTTTGTTCCCATTTTCAGTTTTCGTTTGGCAGGCAAATTCTGCCTCTGCCTCTGCCTCTGCCTATGCTTCTTCTTGTTGTTGTTGCTTAATTCGTTTGCGTCAAAAAAATTGTTTTGCCGCAATGTGCGGGTGTGTGTGCGCTGTATGCGTGTGTCTGTGTGCGTGACTGTCTGTGTGAGAGAGTTTATTATTTTTTAATAACTGCGAATTTCGCTTTGTGTTTTATTATCAGCATTTTGCGTTTGCTTTGTCTTTTCAAGGCGGTTTTCTTACCGGGCGGGGGGTTGCGACAGACAGAGAGAGAGAGAGAGAGGGAGAGGGCAGCAGTGAGGCGAAGACGGAGGCGGCAAAGAAGAAAGCGAACGATTCGCTTGAATTGGCTCGCCGTGGAACGCAAGCAAACAGATTTATTTATTTTGGACAGACATACAGACGTGCATAGCCGGCATACCCTGTAACCACAGGCAGACGCAGGTCGAGCTGTTTGGCACTTGCTTATCTCTTGGAATTTCCCGAATCAACATCTTGCATGACACAATTTCTATATTATGACAGTGTGACTAAGCAGAGATTTAGAAATTTTTATATACATTTTTAGACTGCTTATCACTGTCGATGGTGACCCGCTGCGTTGCTTTCAAATTGCAGGGTATCAACGCAAGCAGCATTTGCAATCGAATCACTTTGTTTATTATTGTTACAGCGCATTGCACATGTGTGTGAGCAGATAGAGAGAGAGCGTGCGCGAGTGTGGGGAGTGGAAACTGAAAGAGAGAAATTGATCTAGGAATTTAAGCTGTTATTTAAGTGTTGCATGTGTGTGTGTGTGGAGAGAGAGAGGTGGGGAAAGATACTGCCGTATGTGTGTGTTTTATGTGCCATATGCGTATCTGATTTATAGACTGCTTATCAATCGACAACGAAGACCCTTTCGGATTGTGGGGTATTTCTAGTCTTGCATACTTTCAATGCAATGAAATCACTTTGTTTATTATTGTTACAGCGTGTTGCACATGTGTGCAAAGAGAGCAGGAGTGGGAGAGCGTAAGGGAGGACGCAAACTACTCTAGGCACATGAGCGGTTATACGAGTATATTGCGTGTGTGTGTGTGTAACCGGGAAGAGAGCAACATGCAAACGGTTAAGTGAGGGATGTATTGGTGTATGTGAGGGAGAGAGAGACAGAGGGAGGACACATACTGCACTAAGCATGTAAGCAGTTATTTGAGGGTTGTGTGTATATATGTGTGTGTGAGGGGCGAGAGACCTGCAAACGGTTATGCGAGTCATGTATGGGTGTGCAAGAGGGAGAGAGAGAGAGAGAGAGTGTTAAATAATGCATTTAGCACAGCGCAGCGCACGTGACAACGCCCCCGTCTAAGCTTATCAGAAGGGGAGAGTGGGCGGAAGCTGACAGTAAAGCTGCTCGATGACGATAACTAACGGTTCGAGTGTCGCTTATCGATTGCAGATCACGTCAACTGGAAAGGCACAGCAGCAAAGAGAACAGGAACAAGCACGATAATTGCAACAACAACAACAACAACAATAATAACAAATACAGAAACTACAGCAGCAGCAGCAACAAGAGCAACAACAACAACAACGACGGCGACTGCTTCGAATTGGACATGTCATGTCAGCAAGCGTCCAGATTCATTACAACAACAGCAACAGCAACAACACAAGCAGCCACAGCAGCAACAAGACGTATTGCAACAGCAACAGCAGCAAAAGCAGCAGCAACAACAGCAACAATTACACAGCCAGCAACAACAACACAAGCAGCAGCAGCGACAGCAGCAGCAGCTAAATTAGCACCAACAACAACAACAACAAAGACGACGCCAGTTACGTTGGATGTCGATGGGGAGGGAGTTGTTGTTGTTGCAGCCGGCAAAACGAACACGCCCGAGGATCCCTATGTGTTCACAGAGACGATCACAGCGACACCGCCAATTCTATTCAATGCACAGGTAGGCTGACTACGAGATACCCTGTACACGTTTAAAGACAGCTCGTGTATCCAGTAAGCGCTCAGCTATTGCGATACCCTGTACAATCGACTATAGTCTTAGATTGCTAAGATAAGCTATAGTTGTCTCAGAGTCAGCAGTCAACTGTAGTTGTAGACTAATGAGATACCCTGTACTAAGGCTGCAGACTGCTCGCATACCCTGTAACCGCTGTGAAGTCGATACTTAACTATAGTTGTTGACTACTAAGATACCATGCACCCGCTGAGAAGTCAGTACTATACTATAGTTCTAGAGTCCTGTGATACCCTGTAATCGCTTTTAAGTCAGCAGTAAACCACAATTGTAGAGTCTTGTGATACCCTGTAAACGCAGTGAAGTCCATAATCAGTTGTAGACTGTTCACATACCCTGTTTGCATTTATTGAACTATAATTGAGAACTGTTGAAATACCCTTTACTCGGCCCAAAAGTCAGTAAACTGTACAGCTACCCTGTTTTCATTCTTTGAATTTTAGTTATGCACTGCTGAGATACCCAGTGCTGTTTGGTACATTTATAATCATAGTTGTATGTTTCTCAGATACCCTGTAGAATGCTCGTTGCCCGTAGCTGAGCTGCCGATATACCCCGTAATTATGGGTAACTAAGATACCCTGTACAGTCAATACAGTCACATCTACAATTGCAAAAACCCAGGCTTCATGTGATTTACTCAATCTAAACAGCTCACAGTCTGCTGTTACAGGGTATACAGTCAATTCAAGGCGAAGCGTTAGACAATAAACAATGCCCGCACACAGACACACATACTAAAGTCTATCTTTGTTTTTGTAGAAATCGCGAGCCCGCCTAACTGAAGCGCAGCACAGCAGAAACAGCAACAACAACAACAGCAGTAGCAGCAGCAGCAACAACAACAACAACAAAGCAGTTGCTGGCAAAAAGTCAAGCATTGTTGCAGCAACATCGGCAGCAGCGCCCATTGCAACAGCAACAGCGCGAGCAGCGGCAGCAAAGGCGCAGGCGTCTTTAGGTGCAGCACGAACAGCAGCAGCAGCAACTGCAACGAATTTCAACCATGCCACACAATCTCAGAGGCAGCCAAACTCACAGCAACTACTGCTGCAGCTGCAACCACAGGCGTCGCCAAAGCGCGCGACCAACGTCTGCGTGGTGCGCCCTCAGCAGCAGCAACAACAACTGCAGCAACAGCAGCAGCAGCAGCAGCAGCAGCAACAACTGAAGCAGCAGCAGGCAAAGCTGTCGAAGCAGGCTGCAAATCATGCACCACCGCCGCCACTCTACACGCACACACCTTCGCTGTGGCAGACGCCGCTCATTTTGGACACCAGCCAAAAGCAGCAACAACAGCAGCAGCAGCAGCAACAGCAGCAGCAACAGCAGCAGCAGCAACATGCTGTTGCCACAGCGCTGGTCAGCCCGCCCACATCGCCCGCCTCGTTACCCTCGCCGCCCACGCCAGTGGTCAGTGCCACGCCCACAGCCGCTGTGACCGCCATGGTGTCGCCCATTCTAGCAGCAACAGTTGCTGCAGCTGCCGCTGCCGGTGCAATGTCGCCGCCCAAAGCAGCAGCACCAGCAGGAGGAGGCGGAGGCGGAGGCTCATTGCCGCCCTCGAAGTTTCATCACACGACGCTGGCGCAGCATCTGCAGAAGGTCGAATGCCTCAAGAAGAAGAAGTCGCTGCCACTGGCCAGCAGCAGCAGCAGCAACATTGCTGTTGATTCCCTGCAGAAGCGCGCAGCTTTTGCCGGCTACAACCAGACGCAGCCGCCGCCGCTGACAGCCTTCAACGCGCCGCCAGCAGTTGCCGCTGCTGCGTCTGCTACGCCGACAACTGTTGCAGCTGCAGCCGAAACGAAAAAACATTCTGCCGATGCCGCTGGCCTCGACAGCAACGATCTCAACGAGATTCCCGTCAACGTCATCTTCCGCAAGCCGCCGGTGCTGCTGCCGGGTCCAACAGCAGCCGCAGCTGCCGGCGCAGCTCGTCCGGCGGATGCCAAGCTGAAGCTGGGAGCGGTGGCGCCGCTAACGCCACCAGCAACACCATCGCCGTCGCCCTCAGCGCCCGCGCTCACCACAGCAGCAGCGGCACCAGCGACAGCGACAGCAACTGGAGTACTGCTAGAGCCAGCGCTGCTGCCCGTCACGCCCACTCCGCCCACGCAAACAGAACAAATGTCTTCCAAGGTAGCCAAACGCAGAGCTGCGCCAGCCGCACGCAAGGGCAACAAGAGCAGCAGCAACAACAACAACAACAACAACAACAACAACATCAGCAGCAGCGGCAGCACGTCACAGCAGACAAGCGCAGGCAGCGCTGCTGCAGCTGCTCCTGCTGCTCCCGCGGCTACTGCAGCTGCAGCTGCTCCTGCCAGTCGCGCCGCCAGACGCCGCAAAGGCGTCTGCACTGCCTCCAAGCGCAGCAGCGCGGCAGCCTGCGGTGCTGGCACTGGCGCTGGAGGCGGCGTCCTGATAAGCGAGAACGATCCGCTGCTGCTGCTGGAGGATGTGCCGTACTGCCTGCAGACGCGCTGGCTGCACAGGGACAGGGACTTGGACTGCGATCGCGAGGAGCGCATTGCCGTGCGCAAGGGCCTGCTGCGTCGCCAGGCGCTGCAGTTGCTCTCGACGCGGCCGCTGCAGGAGCTGCCCATGCGCGCGGCGCGCCAGCGGCTGCAGTGCGTGCAGAGTTTGCTGCTCAAGTACCAGGACCACGCCAGCCAGCAGCAGGGCATGTAAGTGGACAACAGTTTGGAGTTCAGTTCCATAGCTAATCTCTCTCTCTCTCTCTGTATCTCACAGTGGCATTGGCAACCGCTGCCTGGTGAGCGGCTGCAAGGAGCCAACGTTGAGCATGGCGGCGCACTGCGAGCGGCACATCGTGCACAACACGACGCAGCAGCTGTTCCAGCCCTGCGTGGCTTGGCGCGTCAATGGCTCCGCCTGCCAGACGCCCGTCTTCGATGTGCTGCACACGCTGGCGCTGTGCCCCGCCCACAGTCACCTGCGGCACGGACTGGAGCAGCAACAGCAGCAGCAGCGCGAGAAGCAGCAGCAGCAACAACAGCAGAAGGAGAAGCAGCAGCAGCAGCAGCAGCTGGCGGCGCAGCTGTGCCGGCCAGCACCTACGCCCGCCGTGCCCGGTCCCATTCCCGGCGTGGCGGCTGCGGCTGTAGTCGGCGCAGCGGGAGCAGCAGCAGGAACAGCAGCAGCTGGCATTGTGCCGGCGGTCAAGCGCAAGCGCAAAACGAATCCCAATGCCAATCCGGTGGGTCGTCCGCTCAAGCGTGCCAAGAAGCCGTCGGAGAGCATTGCCATCCCTGCCGCCGCAACGCTGACTGCGCTGCCGCCGATGTCGGCGGTGCTGCAGCGCAAGAGCAGCACCACGTCGCTGGAGTCGATTGCCAGCAACTCGCAGTCCTCGGCCAAGATGAGCCAGCAGTTGCCGCAGCTGCAGTCCATTGTGCCGCCGGCACTGGCGCCGCTCAGCGATTACCAGCAACAGATGCAGCTGCCCGCACAGCAGCAGCAGCAGCAACTCGACTCTAATCTCTTGGCCAATGCCAGCTTCAAGGCGGATGAGATTAGCCAGATTGTGGCGCAGCTGGCGGCAGCCACAACGGAGCTGCACCACAATAACAACAACAACAACTTGCAGTACAACCACAACAACAACAACATGAGCTACTGCAGCAACAACAACAGCAACAGCGGCAGCAGCAGCATCAGCTGCGGCTTCCCCTCGTTCAACGCGGCCTTTGGCCAGGTGCATCAGGGTCAACTGCAGGCGCAGGGACAGGGTCAGGGCCAGGGACACGGACACGGACACGGACAGTTGCAGGGACAGCAGCAGGCGCAGCTCGCCAGCACGGAGAGTCTGCTCAGCCAGCACATGTTCGGCATCTGCGAGAACAGCTCCGCGTATGCCAGCTCCGAGGACACGGGCCTGGGCGGTCTGTCCGAGTCGGAGCTGATGGGCGCCAACGATGCAGGTGAGTCCATTGATGCTCTGCTGCTAATCCCCTCCAGCAATGACTTACCGCTGTGCCTGCTTACAGATGACATTGCATTGAATGGCGCACACCTGCTGGAAGAGCACGATCTGGTGAATGTCTTCGACACGCTGCCGGAGGACGCCTTCAACGAGCTGTTCCAATCCGGTGTGTATGCCCCGACACTAGGCAATGCAGACCTTCCTCTGCTCCCCTCCCCCTCCTCCCTGCTACAATGGATCTGTGTCTAGGCTTAGGCTTCGGGCTGACCACATAAAATCTCCACCATAATTCCGCCGCTCGAAAGTGTCATGACTTCGAGTGATTTTATGTCGTTTGAGAGCGATATTAGTTCGCCATAGGTTGAATGACATAAGTTCGCGCGAACTTATGTCGCTTAGACTTTACTTCTGGGAATATACTGTCGCTTCAGAGGGACCATAATCAAACCCACATTCTTTCGCGATCGGCGAAGTTATGTCGCTTAGAATTTACTTCTGGCAAACTTCAGTCGCTACAGAAAGACAAAAAATGTATCTCAATTTAATCGAAATTATTTCACGCTCAGCGAACTTATGTCGCTTCAAGACGAAATACATTCGCCTTATTTTTGCCACATTTATTTTGCCGAATTTAAGTCGCGACATAAGTTCGCCGGAAGTAAATTCCGAACGACATAACTTCGTGCGGTATTATGTCGCTTAGACTCTACTTCTGGGAATATACTGTCGCTTCAGAGGGACCATAATCAAACCCACATTATTTCGCGATCGGCGAAGTTATGTCGCTTACAATTTAAAATGTATCTCAATTTAATCGAAATTATTGCGCTTTCGGCGAACTTATGTAGCTTCAAGACGACATACAGTTTTGCCACATATTTAAGTCGCGCCATAAGCTCGCCGGAAGTAAACTCCGAACGACATAACTTCGTGCGGTATTATGACGCCTAGAAAAGAGATAAATTCGCTATGCCCCTTTGTTTTCTGCTCCCCTGAGTTTTGTTGCCTAGTGTCGCCTGTCGTTCTAATCGCTCTGTATAATCTCTCTGTCTGCCTGTCTGTCTGTCTGTCCCTCCCGTGCACCTGTCCGCGCTGTGCAGTGCAACAATCCGAGTGCGAGGCCATGGACCGCGCCCTGGAGATCGCCGACAAGAACCTCAAGTGTCTGCAGCAGACCATCGGCGGCACGGCGCACGACAGCGCCTTCCTCAACGACTTCCTCGACGTGGGCGACGATCTGCTTGTGGACGCCGTCTCCTCCGTGATGAACTCGCCCAACACCTCCGGCATCGACGCCTCGACGCTCTTCGTCGACAGCAGCGCCAGCGGCAACAGCAGCAGCAACAGCGCCAATGGCCCCGGCTCCGGTTCCAGCTCCCTGGACCTACGCGGCTTGGTGCAGACTTGAGCTGCACGCGACGGAGCTGAGCTGATCGAGTGGGCAATCCGATGAAGGGGAATCGAGAAGGAAATCGGGAACCCTTCGAACACTTCTGCACAGAAGTCGCAAATCGCTTTCGACTTTCGCCAGGCTTTTCCTTCGTGAGAAAAAAACACTTTCACACCGATTTCGAAACTTGAATACACTTCTATATACACTATATATATACTATATGCTACACTTATATACATATACATATAACGGATGAATATATAGAGAAACTACGTGTTAATGCAAACGCAAACGCAAACGCAAAACGAAAAGAAAATGCAAGAAAAAAAATCTGAAAATTCCCAAAAATACAAAATACAACTATAACCTAAAGAAAAAAACGTAAAAAAAATTAATATAAATATTTAAAAGCAAGAAAAAATTATGTAAATTCGCGTGGAATTTTAGAGATTAGAATTTAAAGAGAAGAAACCCCCGGCAAGGAAGCATACATGGAAGCATACATGGAAGAAGTGTAGAATTGCAGCTTTATATAAACACACACACACCAACAGACACACACAGAAACATTCACACATGCAAATAGGAGAAAAGTTAGTAACAAATTTGAATTTACAGCTGGAGTTAAGCATAGAAATTGTTTAAACATTTTATACAGCGCATTTACAAGCGATTTATACGAGGGCAACCACAACAGCAACAACAACAACAGCAGCAGCAAGTTTTTAATTTTTAACTAGATTATGGTTCAAACACACACACACACACACACACATACACATAAAACGTACAAGGGACTACATAGTTTGAAACCGCGAATCGTATTACTAAATATACATAAACAATATATATAAAAAAAAATATATATATAAACTATGCATATATATAATATTAAATACACACACACACACATACATACATACTTAGTGTAAGCTTAAGTTAGTTGAAACGGAAAATACGCAAATTAGGCGAAAATGCAACTCGTTTTTAAGTTGTCGCTCGATCTTAGTTTGGTTCTACTTTCCGATTCGATTTGGTCAATGTAACATAACTATATAGAACCGATCATCGATCTACATAGAACTCTAAATATAATTACAGTACAGCAACTTTATATACTGGAAACAATGTAAAATTCTCTAGACTAGGCAAACACACACACATGCAAGAAAACTGTTACGCTTTACAAATATAGAACTCACCTTAGCGCCAAGATCCCCGCACAACCTTCCCCTCACACACACACACACACACACACATCCATTGTAATTTTTCATTTGTCATCTTTGCAAGTATTAAATGAGAGAAAAGCGTTAAATAAACGAGAAGAGAAACAAGAAACAAGAGAGAAACGAGGATCGATCTTCAAGCGGGGAACTACGTACTCGTACTTTAAACATAGCGGACTAAACTGTAATATATTTAAATATTAAACGAAAGCGAAACACACATACACAAAAACACGTACACGTACACACATATATATGCTATATCTCTTTCTATCTCTCTCTCACTCTCTCTCTCGCTGTCTCTGTCTGGAGTGATCGATCGACTTAGTTAAGTTCTGCTTAGTTTGCGAACAAAATTCTTTGCGAAGCTGAAATGCGCCTACAGTAAGCAGCCCCTGCCTCCAGCCTCCTGCCCCGCCCACATATATGCATATATATGTAGTATATGTATCCAGGTTCAGCATTGGTTTTCGGTTCGAGGAACATTTCACTTTCTGTAATTTACATGCATTTTTGTGATCTAATTTGTGTAATTATTATAAACGAAAAGAGAGTATATAGTATATAGTATGATGTGAACATAAGCGAATAAAATAGAACAAAAACGAAACACGAGATGGTGGCACTATTGATTGACTTTGTAATACCTGCATGGCTGCAGGCCCCCAGGCCCCACACGGCACATTTTCGAGTTTCGGAACAAAATCGAAATGCTCGTTTGACAGCTGCGACCTGCGCCCGGTTGTAGAGTTGATTTGGGATTTGGGATATAGGATTTCCGATTTTTGATTTCTGATTTGTGATTTCTGGCTGCTTTTCGATGAAACAGCCGAGCAGGCTTTTCCGGACTGTCAGAAAGAGCAGACAATAAAAAATAAATTACTTAACACAATTTTCCGACAACGCAATAGTTCCCAACTCTAAACACATACACCCAGCGTTCTTCCAATTCCAAAACTTAAACTTAAAAACCATCGCAGCATCGTGATCGATCAATCGTAAAAAAAATTGTGTTGGGTTCCTTCGTTTTGCGGTCGGTCTGTAATAACAAATTTTGGAATTCTATTGCAAATTACCGTTATAGTTATATTTTGAGAAGCGAGAGAGAGAGAGAGAGAGAGAGTGTGTGAGAGAAGAGCATCACATAGAGGAATTGGAATCGCTCGAGTGCACCGATCGACATACCCCAGCGCAAGACTCCACACCACCACCCCCACCCCCCTGGCCTGCGGCGGGGCCATTCGGCGCGTCAACGGGAGTTGAGAGCGTCGCCACATATAGTGTATATATATAGTAACTGTGCGTCCAAATTGGATTTTGGGCCGAGTAGGCCGAGATTGTTATTGCTCACAACTGCCAATCATTCAAAGTACTCATAACGGCAGTTCATATAATTTTATATATTTATAACCTTCCGGTCGATTCGAGTGTGGACACGGAAGAGGTAAGTTCTCGGAGTGATCCCAACTCAACCCTCGACCTCCTACAGTATCTCCTGCCGTATGTCTCGCCCGCAGAGTGAAGCTGTACATGTATATTTTATACATTCAAATTTCTGGAACATTAGGATCACCATATCGAATCGAATTTTGCAGTAAACCCCCTATTGTTAGTCCAAGATTTAACACGCAGTAAGTACGATCTATGTCACTTCGCTTAGCATGGGTTTCTTTATTTACAAGGATTGTACTTAATCTTGCGCTACAATCTAAGTTCTTACACTAGTTTCATAAATAGTTATGGATGTACACAATCTCTCGAGTTAAACCTGTAATTCTCTTCAGTTATAAAAAGTACTTTTGCAGAGTTAACCTCTCTATCATTCCCTACAGTTTCGAAAATTATATTCGGATACATCCGCAAGATTCTAAATAGATGCGGATATACACCAACTTTCAAATCAAACCGTCACGGGGTTGATCTCTGCATAATTCCCTTTATCTTCGAGAATTATTTCGATATTTTTCTGCTATATCTACAAAATTCTGGACAACTTTCTATTCTATCTGCTATATCTACAAGATATTCTAACATAGAGTTCTAGACTATAAACTGAGCGTAGTAATTAGACTGGGATTATCGCTATAACTCGGTCGTCTCCAGCTTGCGCGCCAAGATTTGAGCATTATTCGTTAGCTTATCGATCTGATTGTACAGATTGAAGTGTCGATTCAGGTCGTTCGTATTGTTGAACAACTTCGCGGTGCCCTTCAGTGTCTCGTGCATGTCCTGAGTGCCCACGGCCAGAAAGTTGTCGTCTAAGGAGTCCTGGCCACCAACACTGCGGGAACGGAAGAGAATAGATACAATCAATCAGCATAGAAAATCAAGGTAGTGCAGCGAGGCACCTTACCTGATGTTCTCCTCGGTCTTGAACCACTCGTTCTCGTAGCCCTTGAGCCAGATGGGATTGGAGCCCTGCACGCTGTGCTTGTTGGTGTTGGGCACGCGTGTGGCAGGCTCGTGTGGATGCTGCAGCGACATGGAGGAGTGGCCACCTGTGTGCAGCAAAGGATTAGGCTTTAGAACTTTAGCTGTGAAAGCACTGGCACACTTACGAAAGATGTTGACTTTGGCCGCGCGCAGCTGGCGCCTGTAGCCCTTACGCTGGGAGGCGCACAGCGCCAGCGTGACCACCAGCAGGCTGGCCAGGAAGAGGTTTGTGAAGATCAGCCACACGAACATGGCGCCACTCGCTGGACCCGCTGCGAGCAGCTGCGCCTCCGCCGGCTGCGTGTCCAGCACGTTGAGATCCTTGAAGAGTTCGTCCAGGCTCTCGATGTGTGTGTCGATCAGCTTGAGCACCTCGGACACCTCGTAGATGGAGTTGTCCTCGCGCTCCACCAGATGCATGTACAGATCCGTCTTGGTCTTGTCCACTGAACCGTCCTTGTTCTCGTGCACCTTGATCTCATCGATGTTCACAATGGACGCCGTGATGTTACCTAGCGTGCTGCAGGAGATCGAGAGGATTAACGAGTATTACAAAGAATGACCCCGGTGCGCACTCACTCTCTGAAGCTGTCGATCCTAGCGCGCAGCTCGTCCGGCTGCAGGCGGAAGACGAAGCGCACCTTCTGATCCTCGCGTAGCAGATAGATGAACACATGCGCCACGTCGCGCATGCCCAGCGAGTCGTTGGCCAGCACCATAAAGTCGAAGTAACCCTTCATGCCCTTCTGCGGATCGAAGTTCAGCAGTACCTCGCCCGTCTCCCTGTCGACGAGGAACGGCGCCTTGCGCAAGTTCTCCAAGCCCTCGGAGAGCGTCTGCCTGATCTCGCCCACCTGGTAGTACGATATCTTCGCGTTGGCGCCCTCGTCGGGATCAACAGCCTCGACTCGCATAAAACGCTGTCCAAAATCCGCGTTGGTTGTAATGCCACCAGTGAAGATCTTGGAGCGAAAACGCGGCGGATTATCGTTGATGTCCAGCACGCGCACCCGCACACACACTACGGTGCTGCCCAGCTGAGGGATCCTCGGAGCTTGATCGATCTCCTGACTGGGCAGCGTCTCGTTCGCACAGTTCTCTGTGGCCTTCACGTACAGCGTAAAGTTGGCGATCAGCTCGCGATCGAGTTCCCGCTCCACGCTCATCACATGCGACTCGGCATCGAGACGGAAGTAGCCTTCCTCGTTGCCCTGCAGTATGTAGTAGCACACCTGGTGGGGCGCCGCGTCCGGGTCGTCCAAGTCCATCTCGTCCTGATCTATGGTATCGGGCAGCCTGAAGTACTCCGCGCCGGGGTCGGCGTGTTCCGTGAAGTTAATCGCGATTTCGTTCACAATGAACTGTGGCTCGTAGTCGTTCACATTGCGCACGTAGATGATCAGATCCAGATCCGTGCTCAGCGACGTAGGCAGTCCCTGGTCGTAGGCTTCGATGCGTATCTGCCAGAAATCAATATGCTATCAAATTTGATGCGCAGAGCGTGACGGGTTCTTCAAGCTTACCTCGTGTATCTTCTGCTTGTCGCGATTCAGTCGCTCCCTGAGAAACAACTCACCGGTGTTGGCATTCATCTCGAAGAGCTTGTAACTCCCCAGCGGATCGGGTTTGAGTCTGTAGCGTACCAGCGCATTCTGTCCCATGTCTGCGTCGCTTGCATAGACCTGCAGTATCATGGAGCCCACCGTCGCGTTCTCCGGTACACGCACCGTCGTGTTGTGCAGCGGTCGCACGAACACAGGCGCATGATCGTTGAAATCCGAGACGCAAATGTCCAGCGTGTGGTGCACTACGTTCGCCGGCACGCCCAGATCCTTCGTGCTGATCGTCAGGCTGTAGTTGCCAAACTTGTTGCGCAGCGTGCGACTCGCATAGATCTGCGCGTTCCAAGCATCAACTTGACGCAACTCAAAGAGGGCTGGGTAGCAGGAAAAAAAAGAGGGATAAGCATGTAAAGGAGGATACTGTAAGAGAAGCTTGATGAGACTCAAAGAGACCTGATGGATGGATCTCTCACTTTCCAATCCATATCTCCTCTCTCTGCATATCTCCATTCCTGCAGTAGATATATCTTTCCTTACCCTCTTTGTTTCCCTGGCTTATTGTGAACTCCAGACGTCCATTGGGCGTGGCAGCATCATCTGCATCCCTGCCCACAATGTGGGCAATGCTCTCGTGTAGTTCATGGTACTCCGTGATGAGCACACAGCTTGTAGGCAAACTAACCTCGGGCACGTTGTCGTTTTCATCCATAATGTTGATGCTGAAGGGTAAGGGTATATTAGCGATCTCTCTCTTAATCTCCACCTCCGCTTCTCCCGACACTTACAAGACTTGCTTGAAGGCGTTGCGACTCTCGCCGGCTAGAAAGCCGAACTGGTAGTTGTCCCAGGCCTCGATAACGAGATTGTACGAGTTCTTGGTCTCCCGATCGAGCTTGTCGGCCACCGTTAGCACTCCCGTGTCCGCGTCTATGGTGAACTTGCCCTGCGAGCTGATGCGATCCATGAGGAACGTGATCTTGCCAAAGTCGCCGGCATCGGCGTCGGCTGCTTGAACCGTGGCCACTCGAGTGCCTGGAGCAGCCGCCTCACTGATCGTGTAGTTTTTGCTGCCACCGATGAAATACGGATTGTTGTCGTTCTCATCGAGCACCGTCACGTAGACATCCACTAGGGCGGAGCGTGGCGGCACTCCCGAGTCCGTGGCTCGCACGCTAAAGTTGAGCCACTGATGCTGCTCGTGGTCGATCTTGCTGGCCACCACAATGGCGCCCGTCTGGTCGTCCAGGTGGACGAGCTGCCTGTAAATGGGATTCCCCTCAAGTGCGTAGGTAATCGTGCGGTTCTTGTCCACGTCGTAGGCCAATACATTGGCGATCATGACGCCGTTGATGCTGTTCTCTGTAATGCTCTGCCGGTAGAAGGGTTGCCGGAAGCGCGGATTGTTGTCGTTCTCGTCCTCGATCTGAATGCTTAGAAAGGCTGCAAGAAAGGAATAGGGTAAATTTAAAGCTTAAAGCAGTGCTAGGGAATGCTTCTCCCACCTTCAACCAATTGCCTGCCCTTGGCGGCGGCAAGATCCTCCACGGTTATAGCCAGCTTGATGTGCTCCACCTTCTCGCGATCGAGCAGTTTGATCACCTGCAGATTGCCCTGTATTGCGTCTAGCTCGAAGGCACCCTGGTAGTCGTAATCAGAGGCCTTCACAAGCCCGCCCTCTTCGTTGCGCGCCTCGGAGTGCTCCGGATTGAGCTTATAGCGCAGTATGGGATTCTGGTCGGGATCCGTGGCGTGCAGCTGGTATACCAGGCTGCCCACGGGAGTGTTCTCCAGAATGCGCAGTGCTGGTAGATCGCTCAGCACCGGCAGCTTGTTGTTCACGTCTTTGATGCTGATGTTCACCGTGGCGGTATTCATCAACTGCGCGCTGCCCAAGCCGCCGTCCAGTGCGATCTGAATGACATAGAAGGAGGTAGACTTAGCTATGCTTATTCCCGGGAGACTATTACTCTCCCCCGCACTTACCACATTCAGCGTGTAGAGCAGGCGCTTGCTCTCGGTCAAATCTGGATCCAGGTTGGCACCCTGCGCCACAGAGATGACGCCCGTCTCCGAGTTGATGACGAACTTGTCGCTGGCGCCCGTCTGGATGCGATAGACGATCACATTGTTGGGCGCGGAACCATCACGATCGACAGCGCGCACTTGAAGCACCGAGCTGCCACCGGGTAGATCCTCGGGCACGGTCTTCGTGTAGAAGTTCCGCTGGAAGATGGGCGGATTGTCGTTTACGTCCTGCACGTAGATCAGCACGGGCACCACAGTGCTGAGCATGGGTATGCCCGAGTCCCGGGCGCGTATCAACAGCTCGATCTCTCGCATATCCGCGTTGGCCTGGCGCACCTGACGCCTCTGACTGTCCACTAGCTCCTCGTAGTCAAAGTGATGCAGCGGACGCAGCAGACCCGTCTCCGGGTCTATGCTAAAGTTCGCGCGGTACAGTCCCTCGACGATCTCGTATGTGATCTGACTGTTCTCCGTTCCATTGAGGTCGAGATCGCGTGCCTCCACCTGGAGCGGCGTTTCGAACTCTCCCTTATTCTCCAGCAGCTTTGCCTCGTACTGGCGTTGCAGGAAGGTGGGCGCATTGTCGTTGACGTCTTGGATGTCGATGATCAGCTGCGCCGTGTTGCGATTGCCCTGACCCACATTGTCAATCGCCTCGACTGTGAGGTAATGCCGCGAGATGATCTCCCGGTCAAAGGCTGCGCTGCCCGCCGTCTTGATGCTGATGACGCCCGTTATGGGATTCAGATTAAGTCTGGCAAGGGGATAGGAATATAGCTATATATCTCTCGATTAATCGAATGACTTACAGATGCGCGATGCCTCCTCTCAGATTCTTATAGCGTATACCCATGCTGCCAAAATCCCCTGAATCCACGTCTATTGCCTCCACCTGGCTGATGATGGTGCCCGCTTCGCTGTTCTCGGGAACCCCCGCGTTGTAAATGCTCTGCGTGAACTCGGGAAAGTTGTCATTCTGATCGCGTATGAAGATCTGCACGTGAGCCGAGCTGAGAATGGGATTAGGATGAAGTTAAGATAGTTTAGATCATTCAGAAGGAGCGATATATATAGATATAGGTCACTGTACGCACCTCCAGCGTGACGGCTCGTCGATTTCTCGCGCGAAGATCGTGAAGTTGATCTCGACGAACTGCTCATAGTCTAGGGATTTGGAGTTTTTGACGCGCAGCATGAAATTCGCCTCGTTGACTGCCAGCTCGGGCACGATCTCGAACAGATCGTTGGGCGGATCGAGGAACAGGCGGAACGTGCCGTTCTTGCCCTCGTCGTGATCGTACACGAAGTTCTGTATTTCGCCATCGATGAAGTTCAATGGCGTGTTGGTCTGCGCATTCTCGTTGACCTCGCAGCGATAGAGCGCCTCGCCAAAGGTGGGGATCTCGTCATTGACGTCTGTCACGATGACCGTCACCTCCGTGCGCACAGTTGCGGGCACCTCCTGGGCGGCCGCCTCGGTGCTCCGTGACAGCTCCATCGCCGTGATCCTCAGTATGTGCGCGCCGTTCACCTGATCGCCGTCCTCCTCGCGATCCATCACGGTCAGCGTGTAGACGACGCCCGTGTGCTCGTCGATGTCGAAGAGATCGTTGCCGTCCAGAGCGTAGGCAATGGGATTATTGATGCCGCGATCACCGTCAATGGCGCGCACCCGCAGTACTTTGGTTCCCACGGGCGCATCCTCCGGGATGCGTGCGACCGCCTGCACCTCGACAAACTCGGGAGGCTGATCCTCGATGTCCTTGACTTTGACCAGAATTGCTGCGGTACCCGTATTGATGGGTCCCTGGTTGGCGCGATCGATCGCCAGGATGCGCAGCTGGTAGAGACTCTTCGTCTCGAAGTCCAGCTCCTGCTGCAGGCGCAGCACGCCCTTGCCCTGATGCGTGGATATGCTGAAGATGTCATTGTCGCCGTCGAGCTCCTGCAGGTAGTAGACCACCTGACCGTAGGCGCCCTCGTCGGCGTCCAGCGCCTCCAGCGTACTAATCACTCCCGGTGCGCTGCCCTCGGCGATCTCAATGGCGTTCTGGTAGGGCAGAAAGATCGGCGCGTTATCGTTGATGTCCTCGACAAGTAGCAGGAAGCTCTGCGTCACGTAGTTGTGCTCGCTGTAGTGGCTGTCGGTGAGGGTCAGCACAATGGAGTACTCGTCCTGCGTCTCCCTGTCCAGCTCCTTGGCCAGGTAGACCTTGGCCTCGCTGCTGCCGGAGTTCTCGATGCGAATGATGTCGCTGTCGTGGGAGTTGCGCTTGCCAAAGATCAGCGGATCGTTGTCCGGATCGTAGCCGCGCAACGTGTAGATATGACTGCCCACCTTTGTCTCGGGCGACTCCTTCAGCCGCAGCACGATCTCCGACTGCCCGTCAATGGCGAAGCGAGGTGGACGATTCGCTCCGGCGAGGGAGGCGAGCGGGCAGAGAATGGCCAATACGATGGGAATGATCATTCCCTCTCTACAGGCTGCTGCTGCTTTCAAGCGCACCTTCTTGTATACGGCTTGTGCGTCGCGTGGTTCGCCGTACATTCTCATGTTGTGAGCACCTGGAGACAACTGTGGGCGCTGGCGACGACCAACTGCATGGCAGGTCGCACTCACTCGCACTCGCTTCGGGCACCTAGAAAATAGACGGAGTGTTACGACAGTTTCGGCCGAGAGTTAACCCATTTTCTATGTGTACTTCTTGCTCTCTCCCCAACCTCCATTCCTCTCTCCCCCCTGCCAAGTGCGACCAATGTCATTAAAATGTGTCCAAATATTTAGCGACGGCGCGCTGTGTGCGATCTGTGCCTTATGACCTCGCCGGAGTCTCGCTTGAGAAATTCCAAGTACACAAACTTAAACCTAATAAAACCTACAAATGAGTGCCAGCAGAGACGGCAGAGAGAGCGCTGTGCCGAAGAACGAATACCCTAGTGAAGATCACATTCAGTTGACTGAGGTTTTTCGTTAATTAAGCTTCTCTGTGATCCGATCGAGAGGTAAGGCTTCTTTCGATGGGTTACCCTAATGTAGATTACCTGCAAATTATATTAGGTGATCAATGTATTCTGACTAATAGTAGACCATAGTATACCTCCGGCCTGGCAAACCCATAGTTACAAGATGATAAAGCTTTCTAGCAATAATAAGATCGATCGATTGTCGTAGTGCAGCTCAACTTCTTGACCAACTCTACTATAGGTTTGAGTAAGCTCCACTTGGAGTTTCTGCTGCTCCTGATTAACCATACATGCCATTTTCCAATTATATACCCTATCCTACCCTAAATACCCTATGCCCAACTCGGACTTGTTGCTGTAGTTCTAACTGCTTTTGCATGTTCTCTTTCTGTTCTTGTTCCCTTTCTGGTTCTGGTTCAGGTTCTGTTGCAATAGCTGCGAACCGTACGTTTCCAAATGGAACTGGACACACACATACGAGTGTAATATGTGTATTTCTGCGACCTTATCCGCCGCACGTTCTGCTCTCGTGCTGCGTGAGAAGCGGACAAAAGTCTTGCGAAACTTTCGACTGCGAATTAATTGAAGCTCTTCGAAGCGATCTTCCTCTTCTTCTTCCACACTTCTTTCATTTGCCCGGAATTCCGCTTAAGAAATTTGTGTGCCGTATTTGTTGAAAGTTTAACGAGCGTTACATTTCGTAAATTGCTTTTCGTATTGTTATAATGCGGAATTACCAACTAATAGTCGGGGCTGGACTATCAATTAAAGCTTTAAGTAGGTTTCTCTGCTCGAAACACCCAAAAAGCGAGGGATTTCGATCCATCTGAATCCAGTATAATTTGTTTGCTGTTTACTACACTTTTGAAAGTTTAATGAGCTTTCTTTCTGTGCAAGGATAGTGAATCTGAATCTGTTTCAGCTGATTTAAGCTGTAAGATATCTGGAGGAATTTCCCGAGAAGTCGTCAAATCATTTCAAACACGAATCATAACCGATCTGACCCCAAGATCGCACTATCTGCTTGGGTTTACATACGCTTTAACTGTGCGCTTCAATTGACAATCGAGCATTTCGTCAAGCCGTGAAACCAGAGGCTTATCTGCTTGTCTGCCGCTGTAATTGAAATGCGTGTGAAAATGTATCTCAAAGTGGATACAGATACAGATGGAGCTGCAGATACGTTGCATTGCCTGTGGCTTGTTAGCGCAAGAGCTTGTTTGTTTTCCATTGTTTCCATCGGCTTTGAGTTCGAGTTCAACTCGGGGCGGTTCGCTCATTAAAAGCATATCAGGTGAACTGTTATTCCTCCCCCTTCCTTCACTCCTTCTCTCTTGCCTGCCTCCCTCCCATTGCCACGCCCAGTTCAATGATTTCGCAATTGCAAAATTGCGCAGTTTTATAATTTTCTTAGCGATTACAAATTGATTTGCGGCTGAAGTTCGAGATTGGGATATGTATCTTGCAGCTGCAGCGACACTCGCAGATACAGATACAATCCGCAGTTCATTAGCTTTCGCGTGCTGTGGCGACAACCTCTTGCGCTCACAGCAAGGTCGTCTATGAGTTTCCAAACCCCCAGGCGGCATATAGTTAATCCACGTCGGATGAAACTATCGTAAAGTACCTGCTGATGGTTTCGCTTTCAACGCGTAGCACGAGGCCGAGGCGAGCTCCAGCAACATGCAACATTTTCTTTTAATTGATTTTGCAGTATTTTTCTCGAGACGAGATAGGAGAGAGGAGGGGGGGGGTATTTGCAGGGGTACTGGAAAGTAGATACTAGAGAGAAGATACGAGAGAGCGTAGAGAGGGGAGATACTCGGGTAATTATGCATTTATGGCCAACGCTTTTGTGTAACGCAACGCGGCAATTGGGTTGCTTGGTCAGTTGCTGGAGCGGCGACAGCGAGGGGCGATCGAGGAGTAGCGGGCGTAGTTATGATTTCATGCTGCAATGATTTTGTGTGGTTAATAGCTGCACGACTAGCACACGAGAGCAGCTTGCCCACATATTTGGGTTATCAGTCGCGGGCTATCGATAATTTAGCGGGGAAGAGAGTATCAGTTGACCTATATGTATGTATATGATAAATAAAGAGAATATCTGCTCGGCTCTACTATCCAAATATTTATCCAAATATTTAGTTAATTGTGGTAAATCATATCATATGTGGTAAATAAATAATTTATCCATCTCTAAGCATTACTTTCATTTGCAACTGTCTTATATATACTTATCGTAGTTTATATTGCGACTTTTCTGGTCTTTTTCTTAAATTTCACTTTTATCTGCATTTCATAAGGCAAATTCTTTTTGCGCTGTTGCCAGTCTTGAGTATGTTAGAAAGCTTTCTAGTGAAAGAAGTTTACCGCGCAGTGGAAGCTATAGAAGAGTTGAGAGTATATGTCTCTATATCATATATCATCTATAGTAGTATAACTACGCTCCCAACTTATCTATTACTAATTAATTGCACTAGCGCCAATAATTGTCATATATCGTTTAACTAAATGGCTCATAAGGCGCCTCATTATCTCCGTGTATATATTTGAATATAGCTGCGCTCGAACTGTGTGTATCATGCTTGATAGCAAATTAGCTTAGTTCAATTATAAAACGACACTTATTGCCCGAATCATGCGCTCTCTCTCTTTGCCTCTCTCCCGCTCGCACTCCGGTTCGCCTGCTGCGGCTTTTCATAAAGCCAATTTTCCACACGGCGAAAACTGAAACTTACCGAATTAAGGCAAATTAATAAGTCTCTGCTCTGCTTGGGGGTCTCTCTTCGAGGCATTTCCCTAATTTATGTAAGCAAAGGAAATCGCACCGCGTCTCCAGTCACCATGACGCCTGTCGCTTTCCTCGGTAAAAGCTGACAACAGATTTCTGCGTATGGAATCACAGTTGAACTCTTTCCCTGTCATGCGAGCGGACGAACATAATCGTATATATAAACTCATTCACGCTTGGCATGTTCTTCTCTGACCTTCTCAGGGGAAATTCTGAATTTCGTATCCTGTATATACTTTCCGATAAGCTCACAACAGATTTCTGTTGCCATTCAATTCTTTCTTCTGCCTGACAGTTCAAATTTGGAATTTTCTTTCCATTACATACTTGCGAGTGAAATTCTGCAACTCGTATCCTATAGATACTTTTCGAAACGCCCAAGGTAATAGCTGACAGCAGTGTGAAAATCTTTGTCAAACTCTTTCTTCTGAATCGCGAGCGAGTGTCTTCTTCGGCTTGAAGTTGGATTCACGCTTGGCATGTTCACTTCTGACCCTACCGATTGCTATGCAGTAGTTCGTATCCAGTAGATACTTCTATTGCGTATGGAACGCTTTCTCTGTGTCTTCTAGCAGAATATACATATGTAAAAGTGTTCACGCTTGACATGCTCTTCCCAGCGAAAATTCGGAAATTCGTATCCAATAGATACTTTCTTAATTAGTTCGCAGTTAAAGCCGATTTCAATTTGCTGCTGTTTGTATTGGAAATTCTAACTTCTTAAGCTCTCAGATGAATTTCTGAGACACTTATCCAACAGATACTTTCGAGTACAGTTCCGAAGTTCGCAGGCTGTAAATACTTTCCAATAGTTCCAATTCGTCTTTTAGTCTAATACATATTTACCATTAAATATATTCACCCTCGCAGCTGAGCTTCTAAGCTTTGTATCCAATAGATACTTTTCGATACTTTGCGCTTTCGCCGGTAACCACAACAATCCAGTTGTAACATGCGCGGGGGCCACTGCCACTGTCTAGGAAATGGAATTGAAAATGCCAATACATTGTGATTTTGTGACTAGTTTTCCAGCTCGTGGGATCAGGCTGCGGATTAGCCGTAGCCGGCAATTCACGTGGGTCGCACGTACAGTTCGTTCAATTATAAGCACGAAAAACTAACGAACTCGCCTTGGGCTTCCGGTCGGGTCCATTGGCTCGACTCCAATTTGAGTACTTCCTCCCCCGCGGAGCGCAGAGGGTAGGGAGGGGCCCTTTAGCTTGTCATGCACATCGATTCGACAGTCAAGTTCAACGCCAGCAGCAGCAGCAGTAGCAATTGTTACGATATTCATGTTGTTGTTGTTGTTTTAGCTGACAAACAAAAGCGTGTTGAGCAGAGTGGCGTGGGGGAGAGAGGGGGGTAGGCCCTACCACCGGGAGCTATATGCAGCCTCGTTGCGCTAGCTTGAGTTTTGACTCACAGCCGAGTTCAACGGAGGCGGAGGAGTTGGTAGCCAGCTCTGGCGTAGTAGAGACCCCGCATCGCCATCCGCTTTCATGGTAATGTGCGTAATCGCATGTGTACCACATACACACACACAAACATACATACATATAATATAGTATTCTCTGCGTATAGTAGTACTGTTCATGCCGGTGTCGTCTTTGCCAGCAGCTGACAGCGGCGTGTCGAAACTAATCTGTCCGTTACAGTTCGTCTGGCTTTCTAGGCCTCCACCAAGCTATTTGCATAATCCACGAAATTCGCGCGTTTGTCGGGAATCTTCGCTCTTCGCAGACAGGCGACCTTCTCTCTACACTCATGCGCGTTCTCTGCAGACATGCGACCTTCTCTAATGAGTGCTTCGAGTGGCCTTTAATTAATATAGTATTTTGGTTTAGGCTTAAATTACTTGAACTCGCCTCGCTGCAGGCTGAACGATCTAAACTGCTTACACTCGCGGCAAGCATTGAGTGCGTAGTCCTTCTGAATTTCTTCATACAACCGTGGCAAGCACTTCCAGTGCAGTGAAGTCCTTAAGCATTACTTATCAGAATATCTGCTTACACTGCATCCTCAGAAAGATATCTGTGTAAAGTACACTGGCGGCAAACATTGCATGCGTGCTCAGTACTTCTACCTAAAGTGCCGTAACAGTGCTGTTTACATCAGAATTAGTAATAATTTGTAAACTATTAGTAATGGAACCTTTCAAATTAAAATAACTAATCGAAGTATTTCTATGTATAGTTAGTTTCTTGCATAGCTTCTGCTTAATATTCAGCAAGTAAACAGTTGTTCTTCTAACGATTCCTAATTACTTTTTAACGCGTTAATTATTTTTGCTCGGCCTTACATAAGCGAGACCCTACACTAGGGCTTCGATCTGCAACAGCCCCTACTGAAGAGTGCACTTGGTACTGCTCGCACTTACCCCTTTCTTGTAGATACTCCTGGGCCAACTCAGCTCTGTCTGCAAGCAGGCATTTGTGGTTCTTCCTCCGCTGCTCAGTGACACATTTGCGAAGGGTTCGTGGCTCTCGGCGCGTTCCTGGTAATTAGGCAGAAGTCATAAAACACACACTGGCACACACACACACAGAAGACACTGTGGAAACGTGTCGCTAAAATTGGGCAATGCACGAAGCGGAACTCGCAGTTGTCGCAGCTATTGAGGTTGGAATTCAAAGAGAAGATCACTTTTTAATGGCTCTTTTGGGGAACGTGCCGAAACGCAAAGGTTCTACGCGCGCGCGTGTTGTACACTTTTAATAGCCGCCACTGTTGCACTTTCGAAAGCCGCCGACGAAGGAGACGTAGGCAGAGCGCGATGCGTGTGCTCCTCTCAAGCGTCGCTGCACGACTGCGAGCCGGCGCTGTGCGCTATGGCGATTGAGCCATCGCGTCAGCGTCGGCGACTTCGTTTGTTGTCACCCGAGCGACATGGCAACCCTCGAACTGCACTGCAGTGCAGGCACGCGAGTAATTAACGAAGCGTGAATTCCACCGTCGTGAGCTATGGACACTCGTGTGTGGTGAAGTTCGTGTGTGGTGACAGAAGAGGGAGGGAGGCAGGAGAGAGAGAGAGAGAGTGGGGAGAACAGCAAGCTGAGCTGCATTGTTTGTTTACATTTCGCAAAGAGCGAGAGAGCCTGATGGGAAGACTGGAAAGTGCGTTGGCGCTTGGAATTGCGAGCGGATGTGCGAAATAAGTTGAAGGTTATGGAGAGTTCGTCACAAAAGATGAATGAATAATGAGATTGACAGGTTGGACTTCCCCAACAGATCAGTTGCACTGGTAGAAGCTTCCACTTTGATAGTAGCCATAATTGTTGTTATAACTGTGTACTTGTCTACTTCTCCTTTGCCGCTATTTCTCTACTCTATTGTCTTTAAAAATTACCTATCTTACCCAGATCATGATACGCGGACGGGAAGTGGGCAAAAGACCCGTCGTGGAGCTGCCGCCTGTCGTCAAGAAGTCGAGCAAGAGTCGCTCGTTCCATTTCCGTTACCTGGAACTCTGTCGCGCCAAGAACATAACTCCTGTGCCCAATATACGCGCTAATGCCAACACGACCACCTTCCTGGAGCTGCTCGGCGACAAGCTGGGAGTGAGCGAGTGGCTGCTGCTCATCGATGCACTCCACCACGATCTCGTGCTACAGACGATCATTATCCGCATGCGTCGCTCTAATGGAAACAGTGAGTAGAAAGAGTGAGAGGCAGGGAGAGAGAGCGGGAGATACAGTGGGAGAGATAGCGATACAGAGAAAATATTGAGAGAGAATAAGCTAGAAACAGAAACGGAGAGAAAGAGCGAAGGAAAGTGCGAGACTGAGAGGTAGGGAGAGCAGGAAACAAGGTCTGCGATAGATATACAGAGTCTGAGGTAGACATAGAGAAAGGAAGAGAGACTTAGACTTAGCCCTATCGAGAGTGCGAGTCCGAACTGTCTAGCTTAAGAGAGAAATAGAGATAGAGAGAGAGATCTAGACTAATCGTTGCCTCGCAGATATCGTTCTTCCCATTGACTCTGAGAGCCGTGCACGTCTCTTCCGCCAGAAGCCCGTTATCTACACTCGCTTCATCTTCAACAGCCTCGTCGAGGCGATCGTCAACTGTGTGAAGCTCAACAAGAATCTGACCGTACTGAAGCTGGAGGCTCTGCCTCTGCAGGATAGTTACATAGAATGCATCGCAAAGGTACCTGATCGATTATACTAAAAAACTATTTGTAACCCCATACTCCTTTTTCCTGCAGGCTCTCGCCTCCAACGACTGCCTGAAGGAGCTGAGCTTCCTGAAGTCCTACATAGGCGATAAGGGCGCGTGCGCCGTGTGCAGCACCGTCAAGTACCTCAACCACGTTGAGATCTTCAACCTCGGCGAGTGCGATCTCACCTCCAAGGGAGCCGAGCACGTGGCTGATATGATTAAGGTAAGCCCGGGGGTCTGAAGAGATGAAAAAGAACTCTGAGGTCTGCAAACTTTGAGATCAACAACGTTCTCTAAGATCTAAAGAGAGTTATGAAATCTAAAATAGACTAAGAGATCTTTGTAACATAAAGATTTCTCTGAAATTTAAGTGGAATTCTGAGATCAGTAGAAATTTCTAAGATTTGGCAATTATTTTACCACCTTCCTACTGTCCACAGATGCAGAAGATCACGCGCTTCTCGGAGGGCTGGGAGAAGTCGCTACGCTACCGCAGCGTGGACGTCGACTCGATCGCGGGCCTGCGCAACATTGGCCTGGCCAACAATCCAAACTTGGGCGACGACGGAGTGCGTCTGGTGGCCGAGGTGCTCAAGGAGGATGCATGGGTGAAGTGTAAGTGCAGAGTGCACTGGCTCGAAATGGAAATACCACATACTTACCTATAAACTCCCAACACCTCGTAGCCATCGACATGGAGAACTGCGGATTAACTGATCGCGGCGCGAACATCATACTCGAGTGCCTGAGCCTGAACAGCGCCATCAGTGAGTTCAACTTGCGCCACAATGACGGCATCAGTAAGTTCCTGATGCGCCAGATACGCGACCACCTGGGCAAGGAGGACGAGGAGAAGCTGAAGGAGCCGCAGTTCGACATCAGCTGCATCAACGGGTTGCAGAGCCTGCCCAAGGGCCAGAAGTACACGGTCTCGCAGCTGCTGACGCACACCAAGACCCTGGAGGAGCAGCTCTCCTTCGAGCGCACGCTGCGCAAGAAGGCCGAGAAGCTCAACGAGAAGCTCAATCGGCAGCTCATGTCGCAGGAGCCCAGCTCGCCCCCGCCCCCGCAGCCAATCGCAAAGGTAGCGGCGGAGCCGACGGAACCCAGCAAGCAGGGTCTGCCCAAGGGCTACCTGCTAGTCAACGGGGAGCTACTGCAGTCCTTCATCAAGAGGTGAGTCTGAGCTGCAGTTTCTCTTCTGCATTCTGTCCTCCATTCTCTGCTCTCAGTTCTCAGTCGGCGACGCAGTTCAATCAGCTGGTCAACAGCACCGTCACCAGCTCGGAGACGACGCCGCGCAGCGACAACGACACGCTGCGCAACCAACTGCAGATGCTCAGCCAGGAGCAGCTGCTTGTGGAGCAGGAGGAGCATGAGGAGCTGCATGGAGCGAACGCCGAGCAGCAGCAGCAGATGCCGCGCCAGCTGCTGCAGGTGCGCAAAGTGCGCAGCGAGATGAAGTACGTGGAGACCTACAACAAGGACAAGAAGCGCGAATCCAAGTCCGACCACGAGTTTGCCAACGAGCGTGACGTGAGTTTCTCCACTCGGACTAGGCTATCCCTCCTCCCATCCTATTTCTATTCCTTCCGCAGTTCAAGCTCAACCCGAAGATGCAGTTCGAGCTGGACATAGGAGACAGTGTGCTGGTCAGTCAGCTGCAGCAGCAGGCGGAGCGCAGCAACTACGAGGAGGAGCTGATGAAGGCCTCGCAGAAGACCAGCCACAGCAAGATGGCGCAGTATGAGGGCGAATGTATGGGCGACGGGGTCGACCAAGGCACCGGGCGCAAGCACAAGGACAAGCTGAAGAAGCGCCTGGGCGTCATGGGCAACAGCCACATGACCAAGTTTATGGACGAGCTGGAGCGGAAGATCAACAACAAGTCGGGTAAGAAGCGGCACAAATCCAAGTCGCAGCCCAGCGAAGCAGAGGTGAAGGCCAACATTGAGGCGGCCTCCTATATGGCCACCATGGAGGAAACGCCACTGGGCTCCGAGTCGGAGGGCGAGAAGACGGAAGCCATGGGCAGATCGGGCCAGGCATACACGAATGCGCCCATGAAGGTGTTCGTGAGACGCACCCACTGCGAGGAGGAGATACTGGAGAGCCAAGAGCAGCTGGAGCAGGGCGACGAGGACGAGGACGACGATGAGCGCCTGATTTCGCCCCGCTCGGTCTACCTGGAGATACAAAGAAAGAAGAACGAGAACAGTCATTAGTAGAGAGATTCACGCCCCCATTCAACATTTCTGGAACTGGAACTGGAACTGTTTGAAATGCCACCAGTATTCATCCTGGAAATACTACACAGATAGGGAACAAGGCCAGGACTCCTAACACCAGGGCAGGAGGCTAAATTTTCAGTTATAAGTGCAGATCTGCTGCTGTGGCACTTATAGTGAATGGATTCGGCATGTATTAAGCGTTAAGCGTTCTGAATTATGTATTTCCTATCGATCGAGTATCGATTCGATCTTGGCTTCTATCGAAATAAAATCTTTTGAGCCACAATCTGCGTGGTTTCCTGAACTCCAGCCAGCTTCCATTCTAAAATCGCTTTAGTAGAATCCTTTCAGTTTTATTCTATTATTCTATATATCGATTATCGATCCCGTCTTGGCTTCTTTCGAAATAAAATTCAAGTTGAGCTACAATTGATTTGGTTTTTCTACCTAAAGCTGCTTCCATTTGGTTCCAAGTAGGACCTTCTAATGGGTTTTATGTTTCTCCTATCAATCATCTATATGATCCTTGCTCCTGTTGATTTTTATTAAAAGTTAAGCCACTGTATTCCGAATTGCCTTCGATACAGTTGCAATCCAATCCTACAGATGTATTGGTACTACGATAGTTTTCCTATTGATCGAGTATCTTTTAGCTCCTGGCTTCTATTGAAATGATGCAAGGGTTGATCAAGGATCTGTGTGCTTTCCCTAATTCCAAAGTGCTTATAACTCCTTCCTGTCTAATCCCATATCGTTCCTGAAGTCCAAGCTTCTCCAGTCCGCTGCTAATCTCGTTCTATTCCAATGCTACATCCAATCCAACACGCGTTCTCCTTGCGCCTTCTACAGATTTATTGATATTATATTTTTGTTTTGTTTTTGACAAAGTCGCAAGCATGTCGATTAAGTGTGTAATATAGTATGTACGTAGTATGTTTATAATAATGGAATATTCTGTAATACATGTTGTAGGTGCTACGGCTTGAGTTCGCTCCAATATTCAAGATACAAGATATTTATTAAGTAGATCGAGGATTAAAATCTGCTCGTTAAATATGGGGATATCAATATATCGATTAATTGCGAGCCTTTAGCTTCGATCTCTGTGTGCTGCTGCAGGCGCTTAGCCGCCGAAACCGTAGAGGGTACGGCCCTGGCGCTTCAAGGCGTAGACCACGTCCATGGCGGTCACGGTCTTGCGCTTGGCGTGCTCAGTGTAGGTGACAGCATCACGAATGACGTTCTCCAAGAACACCTGTGAAAGAGAACATATCATATTTTGGCATCAGTTCTATGCTGGCTCGACAAACACCCACACACACACCCACACCTACCTTGAGCACACCACGGGTCTCCTCGTATATCAAGCCCGAGATACGCTTGACTCCGCCACGGCGTGCCAGACGGCGAATTGCCGGCTTGGTGATGCCCTGGATGTTATCACGCAGCACCTTGCGATGACGCTTGGCGCCTCCCTTTCCCAATCCCTTGCCACCTTTTCCGCGACCAGTCATAGTTAAGCTGATTGATACTTAGATTCTTGCTGCGAACAGAAAAGATTTTCAAATGAAAAAAAAAAACAAAGCAAAAAATAAAACGCAAAAGCGTCCATAGGATCGCCATTTTCTTCATTTATATGTGTGCGAGTGTGTGTGTGCGTGTGCGAAGCGTTTAGGTACGCCATATTGGCAACAGACAGCGGAAAAGGTTAACTTCGTTATATTAACAAAGAAAATTGCATACTTTGAAAGAGTTTTAAAACAGCGCAAAAACAATAAAATAATAGGAAATTGTTGGAAGGAATTAGGCGCTTGTGAAATACGTGCACTCACCACTCCAAGAGTTTGTCTGCTAATAAAAACAGTGTGACCGTGCTTGCATAGCGTTAAGATGCCACTTAACGATATCTCAGCAGCCACTCTTATAAAATACCGAAACCTTGTTAAACCCTGCATTTAAATTAATTTTAGGAGATATATATACTATATATAAATAAATTGTCACTGCGTTGGCTCTTTAATGTCAGCTGGAGCGTCTCGATGTACTAAGTTTTGACTCTCGTAAAGTAACGCAATAATGTCACCCTGTACTAGGTCTGTCTATTTGCATATTTATAAACAAATTAAATGCAATTACAACATAAAAAGTAAACAAACTAAATTCTGCCAAAAAAATATATGCATTAAGAATTAAACAGTCATTGCGCTTAATACTACTAATAATAATACTACTTAAAAATACCAAGGCAGTCGCGGTGCAGCACACTTCAACTCTTATAAAATACCAACACAGTGTCACCCTGTACTTAGCCTCTTTATTTACATAATTATTTACTAACAAAACACTAAATGCAGAAATATAAATACAAATAATACATTTTAACTGCCGGCCAGATGCATCACCGTCCTGTGCAGCTGCTGCTTCTGGTATTTAACAATGACTTTCATAATTTCCATCTTGGCGTCGATCTTCAGGCTGTCGTCCAGCTCGAACACGTCCTGCGCGACAGCCATGCCGTAGTGGAAGCTGGGCGTGCTGTGTATATCCTCCACCATGGGCTCCACAGTAATCGGCGTGGTGTCCTCCACCTCGGCATCGTCGTCCTCCATCGCCGCCACGTTGAACTCCTCAATCGGCGGCTTTTTCGCCGCACTGTTGTCGGGTTCGCTGCACAGGGTGGTGCTGGGTTTCCGCTCCCCGCCCGCCGCACCATTCTCATCCGACTCCTCCGAGTGGACGCTGTCGTAGAGGTTCTCCGCCTGCCGCAAGTGGAAGGAATAAATGAGTTGTACTCGAGTTGTTCTGTATTCCCGCTGCTACTCACGTCCACTGTGTGCTTGTCGTACACGAGCACCGGCAGGAAGCGCAGGTGCTGCAGGAACTTCCAGCCCTCCAGGCGCTTTATCTCCTCCGGCTGTGCGCCCCGCGCGTTCGCATCGAAGATGGCCTTCTGCTGCAGGCGGTAGTAGGAGGAGAGGTTCAGCCACTTGCGGGCCAGCTCATTGGTGTAGACGCGGAACTTGAACCTCTTCTCGAGCGTCCAGCGCAGGTTCTTCCAGAAATTGTGCTTCAGGTAGCGGATGCTGTAGTCCTTGTGCGTCTTGTCCCACATGTACGGCGTGTTGCGGATCGTGGTTATCACGAAGGTAATCACCTCGTCGGACCAGTAGGGCCGCGAGTCGTTCGAGGCGTTCGACATTTTCTCTGGTTCGACTTTAATCTGGTTTTGTTGGAAACAATTCGCTGACTGAGTGTTTTAGTTGATTAGAGCGGGACGGCTATAGGAGCCCAATTAAAATACCAACAGCAGTCGATAAATGTATCTATTGGATACCAGGCAGGGAAATTGTGTCGGGTGTGACCAGTAACTGTGCTGGCACAGAACCGTTAGCTGCGGCGAATTGGCGGCAATAACTTCAAACTATTAAAATAAGTTGTACAATAGATTTATAATTTTACTTTGAGTATTTATAATAGTCTTAGCATGAGGTATTTTTTGGTGTAAGTTTGGTACATTTAAAGCCAGAAATTATAGGCAAAAGCAACAGCTTTATCTAACTGTTTTTCTTGTCCAGCGAGTGCTTGCAGATTGTTACAGTAACAGTATTTAGTCTATTGGTATTTCGCGAGCAACGCGCTCTGGTCACACTCAGCAAATGAACAAGCCAACACTGATGATTGCTTCGCTTCTGGCATTCTATTCCCTATTCTCGTTCGCAATGGCCGCCAACAAGGAACGCACTTTCATCATGGTTAAGCCCGATGGAGTCCAGCGTGGACTCGTCGGCAAGATCATCGAGCGTTTCGAACAGAAGGGCTTCAAACTGGTCGCCTTGAAGTTCACTTGGGTAAGTTTAGCCGGCTAATGCAATTAGCCAAAAGCCGAACGAAAAGAATCAATAAGCGTTCGCGTTCGCGTGCGCGTTCGTGCATAACCTCAACTCGACCGGGGGGGCACCCAGCTGCAGCGTCGCGGCTATCTCCAACCGGTTGAGGTTATATGTGCACTATTTTAGAGGTCACGCAAGCGATTAAATACTTACATCAAACCTATCATCTTTTGACCTTCACGCCCCGCAGGCATCCAAGGAATTGTTGGAGAAGCACTACGCTGATCTGTCTAGCCGCCCCTTCTTCCCCGGTTTGGTCAACTACATGAACTCCGGTCCAGTGGTTCCCATGGTGTGGGAGGGTCTCAACGTGGTCAAGACCGGCCGCCAGATGCTGGGCGCCACCAACCCCGCCGACTCGCTGCCCGGCACCATCCGCGGCGACTTCTGCATCCAGGTCGGACGCAACATCATCCACGGCTCCGACGCCGTCGAGTCCGCCGAGAAGGAGATCGCACTCTGGTTCAACGAGAAGGAGCTGGTCACCTGGGCGCCCGCCGCCAAGGACTGGATCTACGAATAGATGCGCGCCGAGCGAGAGCATCTCACACCCAAGTCTAATGCCGATTCTTTGAAAGAATAAAAATTCCACATACATCTATATATATATATATATATCTTTATTCGCATCTGTAGAGCGCCCACTGCGGCGTGGGCTCGGCGGGGGGCAGCACCCAGCCGCGGGGAATGCTGCTGGCGGCGCTGCTGCAGTAGTTCAAGTAGGAATCCCAGTTGCAGCTGCGGGCAGAGCGGAAAGTTATGAGTGCTTTATGGGATTGACTGCAGTCCACACTCACCGACGCTGCAGCAGGGCGCGTGCCGCCTGCTTGCGCCGCCCCTGCTCAGGGGCGGCAGTGGGCGTGCCGAATATGACCTGGTTCCACTGTGCCTCCAGCTGCAGTGCGGGTCGCGTCTCGTTCTCCTGCTGCACGCGTCGCCAGGCCGCGCGCATTGAGGCCAACTTGAGTGACAGGCTTTCCACGTCGCCGCCGCGCGCCCGGCACAGCCGCTCGAGCAGCTCGAAAGTGGTCAGCGCCGTGGAGGCGTCTCTGCAGCGCCCCAGCGTGATGTGTGTGGCAGGCTGCGGCGGCGGCACTGGCGCGGCAGCTGATGCAGGCTGCGCACGGGCAGCGCTGCCACGCCCCATTGCGCTGCTCAGACGCCTCTGCTGCCGGAGCAGCAGCTTGACCCTGCGCCGCCTGCGCTTGCGCTGCGCCCGCATGCCGGCAACGCGCTCGCACTGCATCTGCTCCAGGCTCGCCAGCAGGCCGGAGGTGCGCTGCTGCAGCTGCAGTGCCTGCTGCGCGTCGTAGTCGGCGGCCGGAGCAGTGCTCCAGCTGTCCAGCTGCTGCAGATTCCCGATAATTTGGCCAACATTTTTCTTTATTTCGCTCAGTCGCATTTTGCGCTACTGCGGCAGTGTTGGTTAACGTCGCAAGCAAATTCATTTATTGAGTGAGTGCGAGAGAGAGAGCGCGAGAGAGGTAAACGTTACAGTGGTGAGTGTGTGTGTGTGTGTGTGTGTGAAGAGCAGGTAGGGGGAAGGGGGCAAGGGGCAGTGCAATCAAGCTTCGAGCACGCTTTTGGCATCGCTGAGCACCTCGAAGGCCTTGCCGTAGGCCTCCGTCTCCTTGAGATCCTGCTCGTCGTCCAGGTACTTCTGCAGCAGCTCCGACTCCTTCTGCAGTCTGATTGTGAAATTCAAGTTGAGTTTATATCGAGAGTTTGGCCTAGGCGATGACTCACCTGCGCTTCGAGTCGGGTATCATCATCTGGCACTCCTGTATGACCTCCTCCTGCTTGCGCAGCACATGCTCGTCGGCGCCGTCGCCCTTGAACTTCTGCAGGCGCGCCAGCTCCGTGCTCACCTCCTTCTCGTAGACGGTCTTCTCCTTCGCCAGGCGCTTCACCACGCCCGTCTTGATGACCAGCTGTCGGATGCGCGGATCTGCCATTGGTCTGCTTGCTGTTGCTGCTGCTCGCTATTGCTCTCTGCGTGCCTGTTGGCCCTCGACTCGTCTATATCTATCGCTGCCGATTGTTCAGTTTGCCTGCTTTAACGATTTGTCACCAGTTTCCGCACAGCCGGCTCTGCTGCTGCTGCTGCTGCTGCTGCTCGTTCCTGTTGTTGTTTATAAAGTGCCGCCTGTGAGTCAGCCGGGCGGCGTTGCCACCTAGTCGCAGTGCGCTGCGCCAGTCACAATAGTTGCAGTTGCCAAAAAGCAGTTACAATTCAAAGTGCAAATGCCTAGAAAATACTTAAGTTATGAAAAAACTAAAAAGCCTTCATTCGATACGAATTTTAAAAAGAAAAAATCATATGGCATAAATATTTGTCATTTTTAGTATTTACACACTCTTAAAACGGTATTATATACTAATTTTGGCCTATACGAGGTCTATCCGAAAAGTATCCGATTTTAAATCTGGGTATACCAAAATCTACAGCTTGGAAAATTTTAAAACTAACGCTGGCGCCGAGAAATAATTGCAGGTCGAATACTTTTCGAAAAGTCCTCGTATATGCAGCTTTATACCAAAAATTTAAGATTATAAAAAAAAAACATTTCTTTAAAATACCAATAAAAAATAAAACGTACATCCCTAAAAATAAGATAATAAAATATAAAATACAAACTTGTTAATCTCATTTAAATTTAAATATTTTAGAAAATTATACAAGCCAGAGAGCTACACTGGAAACCCGCAATGAGTATAGCGTTTAACGTCATATCTGGCGTTTTGCCGCTAAAACTGTTTTAAATTCAATTTAAATACGAATACTAAATTTCTAAATTTATTTAAAAAAAAAAATCTGAACAATTTAGTTCTGTAAAAATATGAGAAAAATAAACTTAAATGAAGAAATGAAAATCTTCTGATTTTAGAAAACTTAGACGACTTCAAAGCCAGCCCAAATTTAGTTATATACCATAAACAGTAAACTCTAGCAAAGAGAGAACACAGCTCGGATTGTATGTGGTAATTTACGGTTAAGCATTCTTTATTTTTATTTTCGTCAATACATTAAAAGATCATTTATGTTTATTAAGCAACGTTTTCCGTATCCGTATCGCTCTTCCGGCTCTTGTTGGGTTACAATATAATTGCAGAGTGTATGTGTGTGTGTATGGTGTGTGTGTATGGTATGTGTGTGTGAGTAACGATTAATGAATGCATTATTAATGAATGTGTGTGGCTGTAGCTGTTGCTGTAGTCGTAGCTGTAGTATCTGTGTGTGTGTGTGTGTGTGTGTATCTATGTGTTACGTTTACGTTAGTATGTGTGGTTAATCGATAATGAGAAACATTTGATTAGAGTGTGATGCTAGTGCCAATAAGGCTCGATCGAACATTTAGAATGTCTTCAAAATCGCATGATTATGTTTTTTATGAATTTTCGATTATCGTTTTTGTTTTTGTTTTCTTTTGTTTTGTTTTTTTTTTTTTGTAATACTTCCTAAGCATTTGTCTTTTGTTTTGGAGAAAATTTTGAATTCATTGCGAATGTAGTCTTGTTTCTGGCTTGGGTCTACAACTAAAGTCTGAAATGATCTCGGGATCTGCAGCGGACGAGGGGCAGTTGCCGGGGGGAGCGGGGGCTAGGGGGGATTGGGCTGTAGGTGTAGTTGTAATAGATTTTAAATCGAATGCCTCCGACTGACTTATCAAAAGTATAAAAAGTGTTTAAAATCCATTCGTGTTGGAAATACGCGTGTAACCAAGTTATAGGGGCGAGGGCGTGGCTGGCGGGGTGGGGCGGGCTAGCAGCGAGCTGCAGAGGCGCGTGTATTTAGCACAGACTTTGGTTTCCTGCGCAGCGATTTGCGATGGCGATACAAGTTCAAGTTGAGACAGTTACAATAAACAATGATAATGATGCAGGCGGACGCCTGCCCCTCCTCCTGCCACTTCGGCAGCTCCTCCGGAACAGAGCCTGCTGCTGCTACTGCTGCTGTCCGCTGCACCTCGCCGCTGTTGTGTGTGATTCTAATTAATTGCAGTACTGCCGCGAGTCTGTGTAGCAGCTGCACGCAGCGCTCGTAGTGTGTGGTATGATCCAGTGCCTGCTCCTGCTCCTCCTGCTGCTGCTGCTGCTGCTGGCGATCCCCTCCTGCTTGCGATCCTCGATGAGTGTAGGTAGATACTATGAATTTCGTGTGTTTGGATTGCGCTTCCTGCTGTTGCTCTTGCTCTGCTTCTTGTGTCTGAGTGTTGTTGTTGTTGTTGCTGTAGTTGTTGTTGTTGTTATTGTTGTTCTGGTTGTTGTTGTTTGATTTGCAAGTCTGTGGACACCCTAGTTATTTCTTCTTCTGTGCCTTCTCAGCGGCTTTTGTCACCTTGCCCGAGGTCGTCTCTTTAAAGTTCACGGACTTGATGACGCCCACGGCGACGGTCTGACGCATGTCGCGCACCGCGAACCGCCCCAGCGGCGGAAACTCCTGGAAGCTCTCGACGCAGAGCGGCTTCGTCGGCACCAGCATGATGATGGCCGCGTCGCCGGACTTGATGGCCTTCGGCTCGGTCTCCGTGGTCTTGCCCGTGCGGCGGTCGCACTTCTCCTTGATCTCGGCGAACTTGCATGCGATGTGCGCCGTGTGGCAGTCCAGCACCGGGGTGTACCCGTTGGCTATCTGCCCGGGATGGTTTAGCACGATGACCTGCGGCAGCACAGATAGTTAGAGATAGGAAGAGAGAGAGAGAAAGTTGAAGCTGCCTGGGTAAGGACTCACCTGAGCCGTGAAGTCGGCGGCGCCACGTGGCGGACTGTTCTTGGAGTCGCCGGCCACGTAGCCGCGGCGCAGCTCCTTCACGGAGACGTTCTTGACGTTGAAGCCGACGTTGTCGCCGGGCAGCGCCTCGGTGAGTGCCTCGTGGTGCATCTCGACGGACTTGACCTCGGTGATCAGGTTGACGGGCGCGAAGTTGACGACCATGCCTGCAAAGTGCAGAGAGAGAGAGAGAGAGAGACCAGTGTGAGAAGGGCCTCAGTGTATCCCCACCCCCCAATCCCCTACCTGGCTTGAGGATGCCCGTCTCGACGCGACCCACCGGTACGGTGCCAATGCCGCCGATCTTGTAGACATCCTGCAGGGGCAGGCGCAGCGGTTTGTCGGTGGGCCGCTGGGGCGGCATAATCGCGTCCAGCGCGTCAATCAGGCACTTGCCCTCGGTCTTGCCCTCCTTGCGCTCCACGGTCCAGCCCTTGAACCAGGGCATCTTCTCGGACGCCTCGAGCATGTTGTCGCCGTGCCAGCCGGAGATGGGCACAAAGGCCACCGAGGCCGGGTTGTAGCCGATCTTCTTGATGTAGGAGGAGACCTCCTTCTTGATCTCCTCGTAGCGCGTCTCGCTGTACGGCGGCTCCGTCGAGTCCATCTTGTTGACGCCGACAATGAGCTGCTTGACGCCCAGCGTGAACGCCAGCAGCGCGTGCTCGCGCGTCTGCCCGTTCTTCGAGATGCCCGCCTCGAACTCGCCGGTGCCGGCGGCGACGATCAGCACGGCGCAGTCGGCCTGCGAGGTGCCGGTGATCATGTTCTTGATGAAGTCCCGATGCCCGGGCGCGTCGATGATCGTCACGTAGTACTTGGCCGTCTCGAACTTCCACAGTGCGATGTCGATGGTGATGCCGCGCTCGCGCTCCGCCTTGAGCTTGTCGAGCACCCAGGCGTACTTGAACGAGCCCTTGCCCATCTCCTGGGCCTCCTTCTCGAACTTCTCGATGGTGCGCTTGTCGATGCCGCCGCACTTGTAGATCAGGTGGCCCGTCGTGGTCGACTTGCCCGAGTCGACGTGGCCGATCACCACGATGTTAATATGAATCTTCTCCTTGCCCATGATGCGATGTATGCGATCTCTGCTCCAATGGAATCCTTTTTCTCCTTGTCAGTAGTTTCTCTATTCAACCTACACGCACACACCACACACACATACCAAGTTAGCAGCGTGTGTGTGTGCGGGTGACAGCAAAAGCAGAGAGCAGAGAGCAAAGAGAGCATTGAGCGCAGGCGAGTCAAAGCGAGAGAGAGAAAAAGAGATAGCGAGAGCATGCCAAGGCGTGTGCCAGCAGGACAAAAGTCATGTGTGAGTGCAACTGCAAGCGCCAGTGTGCGTGTGCGTGTGTGTGTGTATGTGTGTCTGTGCGCGCTGTGTGGGTGTGGGCTGCGCTCAGCTCGCGGTGTAGAGACCCAAATGTTGCACTTGGCACACACACACAAACACACAGAGAGCGACAGCTATGCATATGAAATTATATACTGCGATTCTGCATACAATTTTGCTTTGTTCTGATGAAATCAGGAAAAGACCGAAAATATTCTAAGCAAATTTCAATTATAAAATAAAAAATACGCCTAATTGAATTGAGCGATAATATAAAAAAAATATAAAATTTATAATATCAAAATCTAAATTTACTTATAAGAAATATTAATAAAATAATTTAATAATTTAAAAATTGATTTTGAAAATTGCTATCAATTTACTTTGCAGAAACGCAGCAGGATTTCGCGTACTGCAGGTAAAGGCACCTAGACTCACCTGGAAACGAGCTTTGAACAGGACTTGCCGCTTGCAAGCGCTTCAATTCGACGATTTTCTGAAAGAAAAAATGAAAATTGAAATGAAAATGAATGTACTGCTCTGACGTGCAACAAAAATAAACCTGATTTGTATTATGAAATATACTGCTGGAAGGGGAAATGTGGGAGAAAAAAAACCTACAGACACCGAGCCACTGGGACTGAGACACACAGCGAGATATCGAGTCCGCGCGACACGTCCGCCCGTTAGTCAATGCCCGCAAAATCTGGGCAAGACTCGATTCTCGATTCTCAGTTCTCAGTTCTGCCAGCTCGAGGCCAAAAAATCAATAGCGAAACGCAGACAAGACGAGCGCAGCTCTGGAGCGAGTGCCGCAGCCGAGTGCCGAGCGGCGACGAATGCACTCCCAGACCCAAACCCGGAGCCGTACCCAGGCCCAGACCAAGCTAACCACCTTCCGAACACCCAACGCCCAGCACCTGCAGCAGAAGTGACCCCCTTTTGGGCTGGCAGAGAGTTTATAGAGGTGGAAGTGGAAAGCTCCCTCTAATTAGTTTGGCAATTAAGTATAATAAACTATTGAATTTATCAACAATTATCAAGCGATGTATACTCATAGACAGTGCTGCCAAATCAGCCATTTAGCAGCTAGATTTAACCGTTGCAAAGTGCAATTTTAATTTTATTTAACTTTGAAAAATCGCTTCAAGTTATGAACAATTTCTGAAAGAACTCTCTTTCCAGTCTAATATGAATAAAAATAATACTATAGAGAAATACAACTAAACCAATCAAATAAATTTGTATTAAACAAATGCAGTATGATAGATTGTGAATAAAAAATAAAAAAAAAATTCGAAAACTTAGCTGCAGTTTGTTTACATTTTGCAATCCGGTTGAATAAAAAATAAATAAAATACAATTATTATTAACTCAGTGTACTTATTCAATCGGACAGTGGCGTATATCTGTTTAAACCATTGACAGTTTTTTTTTGCAAAATCTAACGAGTTTGCAAAGCTCTGGCAACACTGCAGGAGCAAGCGAAAATCAATGATGGCGATTGCAACGTGTGTCTGCATGTACTCACACACACACACACACTATATACGCATATGTATGTGTGTCGCGCTCTGCTCACCGCCGACCGGCATTAGCGGCATTCGTATGTTTGTGTGTGCATGTGTGTGTGTGTCTGCTCTTTTCTCCGTAGAAATTTCGCGATTCGAAAGGGTGAAAACTGCACACAGCGAAAGCACTCACACAACACACACACACACACGACGCTCACACACATGGTGGAGGTGGAGAGAGCAGCGAAATGCCGCTGCTTCGGGTTGCACTTGCTCGGCGCCGTCGTCTTGGATAAACTTGCAGCACAAAAAGGAGACCGACTAACATGCACACATTGACACAATTGCATGAGAATGTGTGTGTGTGTACTACAGGCGCATCGCCTCGTGATTTATTTTTTAGCCTAGAAACAATTTTACTTGCAATTTTCCTATAGTTATTTATAACAACATTTACACACGCACACACAGGCAAACGTGCATGTGCATATGTATGCGTGTGGATTTGCACAGCAGTGCAAATTGTGAAGGGAAATGTAAAAATACTTTCGACGTGCAGCGCAGCAGCTTAACACGTCATTACAGGCACATGTGCAAGTGTCTGTGTGTGTATCATACGTGTGTGTGTGCACATGTTAATTTTATGCGCGCAGTTGTAAATACATGCAAATGCCAGCAGAAATACATACATACATATGTAGATTTTCCATGCAGTGCAAACGGGACACACACACACACACACAAAGCTAAAAGGAATCAGTAAATTTCTGCACACACACACACACACACACATGCAGCCAATGCAGCGCTGCACACGCACACGCGCTGCAAAGCTTGCTCAGCCTCGTCGTCGGCGGCCGCCATTTTGGAATTCGCAGGAGCAACTTGTACATAATGTACGGCAGACTTCTGCGTACATATGCATATGTATGTACATCTGCTTATGTATTCACCACTGCAATTCGAGCGCAGACACTGTGACGGCTTTAGCAATTCGCACACACACACACACACATGGAAGCACGCACTAGTTACCGTTACACTGGCATGTATTATGCAAAGACTTCTCGGCGAGACACCGGCCGGCGAGAGGCGCTCCACACGCACACATACACACACACAGACACACACCAGTGCACATGCACAGAAATAATGCTGCGGCCCGTTATTTGACACTGGGCAAATCAATCGATGCCTATGGGCGCTTCTCCTACTGCAGGATTATTATTATTATTACTATTGATATTATTATTATTATTATTATTGTGGCTATGATTATGCTGCTTCTGGCGAGCGCTGCGCGAAGCCCTCGTAAGTACGTGCACTTACCTCGAAACCAGAAAACGGAAAGACCGAATTCGGCAGAGGCAGCAACTCGCTCGGCTGACGAGATGGCCCGACGGATGGCCCGAGCGCTGCACACGACGATGATGCAACGACGTCGACGACGACGACGACGACGGCGACGACGACGAGCCGATGAGACGCGACGACGCTGCGGCAGAGTAGCCACCAGTAGCTGGGCGCAAGGAATGGGAATGGGAATGACACTCTGAATGGGAATAGGAACAGGCATAGGCACAGGCATGGGCACGGGCACGGCACGGGAACGGGCACAGTCTGGCGGCGCCTCAAATTGCGGGCTATTTTCAAATGCAACACTGATTGACGGGCAGGCGGACGGGCCCAATGCATTTCTGATTAACACTGGAATTTACCGTTTGCGGCCTGCGGCGCGCTCGCTGTTAGCTTGATGCGCGCACAGTGGGCAAATTAGCGCAAATTGTGAAATTAAAAAAGTTTTGCGATTGTGCACAGTGGACGCAGCAGTGCAAGAAATTTATGACAAATTTGAATGTTTACAGTGCGTGTGTGCACAGTGGGCAAATCAGTGCAAAATACCGGTTGAAAAAATTGGAAATTTTTCAAAAATACATATATTATTATATTATCGAACTGCATGAACAGCCCAGCATATCTAGCCATATCTTGGCACACGCACTGTCCCATCGGAATAATATATCGTATGGCTATATAACAAAAACTATCGGCCTATTTTTGTTAGTTTTCAAGCTAGAGCAACCAAACTCATCGGATTTTGCTTATAACAATCTCTTAGTTGTATACAGATTCTAGTAAAATCAAATTGTTTTGTTTGTTGTTGTTTATAATATTAAAACTCGATAGTTTTGCGTAAAAGTCATTAAAATATCAGGTTCCAATTTTATGCGAAATCGGATGACTATATACTATAGTTTTTTAAAAACATTTCTATATATATTAAAATATAATTATTAATATATTTATATATTGATCACGTAAAGATTTCGAGTTCGATGTGGAAGTATAGAGGCCTGATAACCCACTCTGCACATTATATAGACAGCAATCTACAAGAATATATAGTTTCGGAAGGAACAATAGGATGCCTCGTCAGCCAGAATATTTGTAGTTTTTTTAATTGAAGTTTTAGTTTTTATTATTTTATTATTATTTGATTTTTATATATATTTTTATTTTAAATATATGTTATTTTTTCACATATGCAAAATAGAGACAAAGATTATACGTCTAGGGCGGGGTATGTCTAGGTGTACTACTCTAGCCTATCACTTCCACTCGCTGTCCGACTCGTACTCGGGCCAGTCGGGCCTCTCGCCCGCGGGCAGCTTCTTCCGCGCGAGGTACTCGTCGAACTGCTCGGGGATGGACATGAAGCGGCGGATCTTGGAGCGGAACTGCCGCCACGTCCACTGGCCGTGGTTGCGTCTGTCCGTCACCATGGCCTTGTAGTTGAACTTGTACTTGTCGAGGAAGTACGAGAGCTCCTTCACCACACCCTTGGGTAGTCTGCAATGGAATGGGGCGTATCAGCTGTAGAAATACTCTAGGATTCGACTTGATGGCATACCTGAACTCGGGATCCGCTCGCCGGTCGATTGCCATCTGTTCCAGCTCCTGCACAACGTGTCCGCGTTTCGGCTGCTGCTCCTCCTCCTCCGCCTGCTTCTTCTTGTTCTTGGAGCTCAGCGCCGCCAGCTCCTCGTCGTCGAGCTCCTCCTCGACGAAGCCATTGACGATTTTCGCTGCCTCCAGCCGCTGGCGCTTGTAGTTGGGTATGCCCAGCGACTTGTTGGGGTCCCTCGCCAGACCCATCTCGCTAAAGTTGGTGCCCACGCGCTTCGTCTCCTCCCACAGCTTCTTCATCTCGGGGCTGCGAGGGGCAACAGAAAATGCGTTGAGCGTAAACAAATGCGATGCTCCGCTGCGGGTGCAACTTACTCCTTGATCTTGCCCATATTCTTGCGCGTTTTGTTCAGCGTCTTGCGGTTAACACTGTAGCGGTAACGCTTGCGCACATGATTCTTGCGGATCTTCATGCTTTATAACTGTTAAATAATTAAAAACTTCGTTGCGGGAAACCAAAACAAGCTGCACGTGTTGCAGCTGCTACAGCTGTAGAGATGTGAAATGAAGGTATCGATATATGCCGAAAGTAATCTAAGTATCGATATTAATATTGCTATTGGCAGCACTGCACACAACGGTTGCTCAAGAAGTATTCTCTCTCTCTCTCTCCTGCTAACAGCAGCAGCAACATCAGCTGTAGTATTTGTTTTATCATTTAATTAATATTAAAAAATATTGCTTTATTATATTATTATACCTTTAAATATTTGCACAGCTGCTGTCTGCCTGCAATCGATAACTATTGACAGATCAACTAGCATCGATTACAGCAGCTGGCAATACAGCGCTGCCATATCGTTAGAAATTGCAATTGAGTGGCGGCTCTGTCGATAAATCGTAAACATCGAGCAAGCAAAATAATAAAGATGCGCGACGAAATTTTAGATCCCAATAACTTGGTTAAGAACCGGGAAATACTATACCGGCTAGTGATCAGGTGAGTTCGCGCAATCCTATACTCGGCGTACACTGTAATCGCATTGCTCCCGTGCAGCCAGCTGATGTACGATGGCCTGGAGAAGTTCGCCATGGAGCTGTCGATGCTGGTCAAGGCGGATCAGTGCGCGCCCAGCGAGCGCCTGCTGCACGTCATGATCGCCGGCATGCAGACCATGGCCGAGAAGGACAAGAGCAACATGGACGACGTGCTGCCGGGCATCGATCTGGAATTCGAGCCAGAGGCATCGGCCCTGGCTCCAGAGCCGCACTCGTACGAGACGGCGTATGTGACGTCACACAAGCAGGCGTGTCGCGCCGGCGCCTTCAGCTTTGATGGCTCCCTGGTGGCCACTGGCAGCGTGGACGCCAGCATCAAGATTCTCGACGTGGAGCGCATGCTGGCCAAGTCGGCGCCGGAGGACATTGAGCCGGGACGCGAGCAGCAGGGACACCCGGTCATACGCACGCTGTACGACCACACGGACGAGGTCTCCTACCTGGAGTTCCATCCCAAGGAGCACATCCTGGCCTCGGCCTCGCGCGACGGCACCGTGAAGCTCTTCGACATAGCCAAGCCGTCGGTGAAGAAGGCGCACAAGGTGCTCACCGACTGCGAGCCGGTGCTGTGCGTCTCCTTCCATCCCACCGGGGACTACATCGCCATCGGCACGGAGCACAACGTGCTGCGCATCTACGACGTGCAGACCACGCAGTGCTTCGTCAGCGCCATCCCGTCGCAGCAGCACAAGGCGGGCGTCACCTGCGTCAAGTACTCGCCCACGGCCAAGCTCTACGCCACGGGCAGCTTCGACGGCGACATCAAGATCTGGGACGGCATCAGCGGGCGCTGCATCAACACCATCGCGGAGGCGCACAGCGGCGCGGCCATCTGCTCGCTGCAGTTCACCCGCAACGGCAAGGTGCGTGGAGCAGCCTGAAAGGCACACGCAACTCTTACTATAAGCCTCCTATCTCCTCTTACAGTACCTGCTCTCCTCCGGCATGGACTCCATCGTCTACCTCTGGGAGCTGTGCACCAGTCGCCCCATACAGACGTACACGGGCGCCGGCACCACCGGCAAGCAGGAGCACCAGGCCGAGGCCGTCTTCAACCACACCGAGGACTACGTGCTCTTCCCCGACGAGGCGACCACCTCGCTCTGCTCGTGGAACTCTCGCAACGGCTGCCGCCTGACGCTCAACTCGCTGGGCCACAACGGGCCCGTGCGCTACATCACGCATTCGCCCAATGCGCCCGCCTTCCTCACCTGCTCCGACGATTTCCGTGCTCGCTTCTGGTATCGCCGCGCCAACAATCAGTAGTTCTTCTCTGAATTAGTCTAAGCAGTTCAATAAAACTAACATTTAAAATAATTAGTTGAATATTTTTTAAATTTATATAATAATCATTTTAATATTAACTCCAATTGGAATAACTGTTTAAACGCAGCCTAAAAGCATGCTAAGCTATTTGTGCGCTTGTAGTAACTCCACTCGACCACAGATGGCGCAGTGCAATGTTGGCATTTCTGACCTAAGCAAGAGTTTGAGTTGATTAACGATTTACGCTGCAGTCCCAAAGTATGCAATATATTTTTTAAGCTGCAGTAATTGACTACAGATGGCGCCAATAAGTCGATTTGAGTTTGAGCTTATGCGCCATTTAAAACTAATGATAATAATATTTAAAAATATATAATATAGGTATAAAAATATGCTGAGTAATTCTATAACTTTATATTTGTCAGACAAACTAACAAAATAAATATAAATGCTTATTATTTATATAAAATAAATACGCTGCCGCCCAAGTATATGCAACACATTCTGCCAGCCGCTTAAATAAACAACAGATGGCGCCAGCAGTTCGTTTTGACATCGAGTTTATTTAGGGATTTCGAACCGAATCTGATCTAAGTACATTTGACATGTAAAAATAAAAATCTATATTTATTTGAGCGCTTCGTTAGTGTACGTCGTAGTGATTGCTTTAAGTATATCGCATACATAATACAAAACTGCTGAGTACTTGCTGTGCGTACGATTTGTGATGGGGGCAGCACTAGGCATTGGGCAAATATCATGGTAACGTCATATCATATCATTATATCATATATATATATATCGTCTCGTTCCATCGAAATATCAGTTTAGTTCTCACTGGAAGTCCCTTGCGCGCTGCGTTGCCTTAGTTCGCTATGCTTAGCCTAATTACTACACTACTTAAGTGCTAGTTAGAGTGTTCGGTAGTCGGTAATTAAGTCAACAACATGCTCGCGGGCGGCGCAGCAACCCACCACTGAGTGTGGTGAGTACGCGTGCGGCGCCCCGAAGTGATTCTCGATAAATTGCACAATTAGCCAATGGATGGGGTTGACCCCACCCCCAACCCAGGGCGAGGGGGGCAGGGGGTAATCCCAGTATTCTACGGACTTGAGTATTGAACGTAATACTATATACAAGGCGGGATATATCCCGATTTAAGAAGAAACAAAAGTACTAACAAAATCACAAAGCAAATAAAAATTAAGATAATTAGAAATTAAAATAATAATAAAAATAAAAACTGTCGGAAGATCTGAAAACTAGGCGAAAGTCGAAACTTTGACGGGTAGTACGAGCAGTACGTAAACCCCTCTAGCAAGAGTTCGAGCTGGCACTAAGCTATATATAGCATAGACGACTTATGCAATATAGCTGTATCTAGATCTAAATATATAGCTAGAACTATATCTATATATCTATATATATATATATATCTAGTTCTATTTAAATTATAATAATTCAGTTTATCTGCGCCTTCGCTTTGATTTTCTAATTTGCACTTAAACATGAACGAGCTGCTATATAGCAGGGAGTATATATATATATCTATATATATATATATATATATATATATATATATATATATGTGGTATAGTCGGGCTAACCCAAAGCGCAGCTGGCAGTGGTTCTACTACGAAATTGCGCTACGAGTTCGAATAGTCAAAGTTGCTAAGGCTAATGCAGCTATATAATATATATATTCTGGTATAGTTCTGTTGTTCTATATATATATGTGGCTATAATATATATATTCTGGTATAGTTCTACAGTGCTAACTGTGCTTAGTCTACTTAAGGCTTTATGGACGGAACCTTGTTGAAGATTATTGCTTCTCCTCCTCCTCCTCCTCTCTCTCTCTCTCTCTGTCTCTCTCTCTCACTTTCTCTCTCCGCTTTCGCTATAATTAGCTAATGTTGCTGCCTACGTACTAGCTATAGTCATATAGTATTGCCTACGATCTGCTGCTGATCCTGAAGTATTATACAGTTTGGGGGGGAAGTCTTTACGTTGCCGTGGCCAGCGCGCGGCTGGCGCACATTGCCGGCGGCGAGGGCGACGGCGAGGGCGAGATTTGTATCTCGTTCTTCACGATGACATCGTTCTGCAGGCTCAGCATGGCCGCCGCCGCGGAGTCGCTCAGCTCCTGCTCCGCATCGTGCTCCGGCTCTGGCTCGTGCTCCGCCAGCTCCGGCTCTGGCTGCTCCTGCTCTGCGTCCGCATCCGCATCCTGCTCCAGCTTGATGTCGGGCAGCAGCAGCGCGCTGTCGGCGCAGTCGAACGAGAGACGCTCGCGCTGCCGCTGCAGCAGCTGCTGCTCCTCCAGCTGTCGCTGCTGCAGCTCCAGCTGCTGCTCCCGCTCCCGCTGCTGTTGCTCCAGCTGCTGCTCCAGCTGTTGCTGCTGCTGCTGCTGCTGGTAGAGCGTCGACTGCATGTCGCCGGCTGCCGCCGCCGAGATGAGATACTTGAGCGAGCTGAAGGCGCCGCCCAACTCCTTGGCGGGCGCGCAGTGCTCGTGCGTCATCTTCAGATGATTCTTCATCTTGTCCGGGCGCGAGAACTCCTTGCAGCAGACCGGGCAGGGGAAGACCTTGCGGTGCTTGCCCTCGTGGTAGAGGAACGCGTGCCGCTGGAAGCTGTACTTGTTCTTGAAGGTCTTCTGCATGTTCTCCTTGGCGCACTCGGTGCAGCGGTAGACGCCCTCGACGACGCTCGCATAGCGGAACAGATCCAGGCCCCGCACCGACATTTCTGTCAGGTGCTCCGCCTGGTCGTCGAGCGTGGACTGCGCCTTGCGCCGCACCCGGCGACGCTGTATGGGCCGCTTGGGCGTTGAGCTGCTGCTGCTGCTGCCACGAGCATGCGTGGGCGGGGCGGGAGCAGAAGCGCAGGCGGGGGTGGGGCCAGTGGCTGAGGCCGAGACGGAGGCAGAAGCCGAGGAGGTGGTCATCTCACTGGCAATGGCCTCGTCGTAGCCCAAGCCTGCGTTCTCGTCCGCCAGCGTCAGCAGCTCCGGATCAGGCTCGTCCATGTCGTCGTCCGGCGTGGGCGACTGCTGCTGTTGCTGCTGCTGGTAGTAGTCCCCGTTGGCGGCCATGTGCAGCAGCAACTGTTGCTGCAGGCTGGCACTGTTGTTGTTGCTGTTGTTGTTGCAGTTGCTGCTGCTCGAGTTGTTGTTGTTGTTGTTCTGCGCCTGCTGCGACTGTCGCTCCGCTGCGTTGGCCAAAGATTGCAGCGCGCTGCAGTTGCTCTCCTGCTGCTGTTGCTGCTGCTGCTGCTGCTGCTGCTCCAGGCACATCTCCTCCACGGGCAGTGGCAAGTTCTCCGGATCCTTCGACGCGCCGCGCAGCTGCTGCCGCAGCAGCGAGTTGCTGTTGTGCTGCTTCTGCGGGGAAGTTGCTGCCGCTGCCGCAGCTGCGGCTGCTGCTGTTGGAGCGGCAACTGTTGCTGCTGCTGCTGCCTGATTGCTGGGATTAATCGCGCGTATCTTCAGACCGAGTATTGTGGGCAGATGCAGCGGCGCTGCTGCTGTGCTGCTACTGTTCTCGCCGGCGTCATTTGCAGTGTGTGTTGCAGCTGCTGCCGCTGCAACAGTTGCTGTTGTTGTGTTTACTGCTGCTGCAGCACTTGTTGCAGCTGCAGCGGGCATCAGCGTGGAGGCGGAGCCGAAGAGGCGCTGCGAGAGCTCGGGCGTTGCTTGAGCTGCTGCAAAGGAGCAATAAAAAACTATTTAGACGATTTGTCAGACTTCACAGTACGAGAATATATAGTATGTATAATAATTATATATATACTACTGTGGGCAAAAAGTAAGGTGAATATTTTTGTATTTGGTCACGAAGAACGAGTGCAGTGTGCGACGTTTTCGGTACTAAACGAGATTTGACTTTTCGTAGGCCCAAACGGTCTTTCAAAATGGTTTTCACAGATCCTTCTGATATTCCGATCATATCAGTGAGGCCTCTAATAGTCAACCGACGATTTTTGAGCACTAATTCCTTCACTTCATTGACGTATTGGTCATCTGTTGACGTCGATGGTCGTCCGGAGCGCTCCAAGTCATCAACACGTTCCCGACTCTCTTTGAAGTCTTTCTAACACTTATAAACATTTTTCTGGGACATGGTAGAATCACCAAAGCCCATCCACAAACTTCCTCAACGTTTCCGCAGCCGAAATTTCATTCCGCAAACAAAATATGATGGCACTTCTCTGCTCAATAAATTTTAAATTGAAAATTCACCTTACTTTTTGCCCACAGTAGTATGTCAAATATTCTCAAATTTAAAAACATTCTACAAAATTTTGAGGAATTTTATATATGAAAATAGAAATCGCTGAAGAAATTCAAGAAATTCCTTTTCTCTTTTTATAAGATTATACATTACAATAAACTATATAGTACTAGATTAAATACCCCGGCAGTAGCGTTATCTGCTATGAAAAAACCCAAACGTAATGATTCGAAAAAATACAAACAAATTTTGTTTCTTTTTAGAACTGCTTTGTGTGTGTGTGTGTGTGTGTATAGGTGTGTTGGGTGTATGCAGAAGTATTTTGTGTGTGTGTGTGTGATTTGTTTATTTTATTTCTCATCATTTTCGGCATTTCATTCGCAATAAAAATACATGTGTATATGTGTGTATGTATAACAAAACTGTTATTTTTATTTTACTTTTATTTTATTGAATAATATTGCGTGATTTACTATTATTATTTATAAACTTTACAAAAATTGTATATTACCTTTCGAGCTGTGTCTGTGTCTGTGTGTCTGTTACTGTGTGTGTGTCAAGTTGCTGTAACGGTAAAGGGCAACCCTAACCTGGAAATACACAGAGTCCCTCCATGTATACCATATAAGTATGTTTATACTATCGCGCGGATCGGTTCGGATCGGATTGTCTGGCTCAAACCATTCCCTCGTCTCCCCTCTCCATTCTCGATTCTCGATTCTCGTTTCTCACTTTCTCTCATTATTTCATTCTTTGGGCATCAAAAGCATGACTGTTTATATTATAATATTATTGATAGTGGAAGTGCGTAATGTCTGATATTTGTGTGTGTGTGTGTGTATGGGAAGAAGTAGAGCTGAATTGGTTTCCCAGATCGTAAGATAAAACATATTTTGCATATAAAACGTAAACTAAATTAAAGTTAAAATACAATATATATATATATATAGTATATATATTTATTTGCAAGTGTGTGGGTGTGGGTGTAGGTGAGTGTGCCTGTGTGTGTGTGTGTTAATGCCAAATCGAACATAGTTGGGTTAGCTACAGCAATCGTTATCGGTATCGCCATTTTGTGGGTGTGTGTGTGTTATCGTTATCGCTATCGCTATCGAATTTGTTGCGGCTGTCGGGTGGAAAGAGCTTGACTTAAGTTTAGATAAATTGCACTAGCTAACACTAAATAAAGAATTAAAAACAAATTACATTTAATAAATTATTGTTTATTACACAGATTAATTACGCGGGGGGTGGGGGAGCACTCTATTCCTCGTGCTCCGCTGCTCCTCCTCTCCCCCTTCGCAGCTGCGTCTTGTTACATTCTGTTTTTTTTTTCCGATTTCTTCTGCTTGATTTCCTTTCTCTCTTTCTCTTTTTCTCTGCGCGCAACAAATTCAATTCTCAATTATTTTCGCATATTTTCAATGTTGTTTTTGGAGATCGTGTATTTTATTTACTTTCTTTTGTTTTTGTTTTTGTATTTGTTTTTGTTTGCTTGCTTTACGTTTTTTGTTTTGCTGCGGAATTTACATGCGTTTCTCTTTGCTCGTTGCTTTCCTTCTTGCTTTACTTATTTTTCTCTTGCTTTTTGTTTTCTTCGTTTCTTTGGCGATAATTTAAGCCTCCGATATACAACATAAATTTTAATCGTAATGGTAATTGTTAGTGTTATCGTTATCGTTATCATAACTGTAGTGAATCGATAAATTAACGTATTTGCATAGTTCTTGTTGTTGCTCCTAGTCTAAAGTTAGTGGTATCATAGTGATTACCATAGATGTCTAATTATCGATTAGAGTTAGCATTAGCATTAGGCATAGTTATCGTAATCGTAATTAGTTTAGGTTCATTATTATCATAACATTCGACTCGCGCGAAACATTTGCAATCTCTCGCACGAGCTTGTGTGTGTGTGTGTGTGTGTGGTTTAATTGGTCGAATTCAATCGCAATCGAAATCGCTTGCGCAACAGTACCAATATCGATACCGATACCGATAGGCCGACGCGTCAAACCGACTCCGATGCGATCTCCTTCCTTTCCGTTTTCCGTTTAACTAGCTTCATTTGAAGGCAACAAGGTAGATCTGCGCTCTCCCCTCTCACTCGCACGATTCACACGATATTACATGGTATATATAGTATTAACATTTAGACGTATATAACGTGTATATATACGATATACGATATACAGTATGTATGTATCGAGTAGTTTATATATATAAATTAAATAATAGGTCTAGAGCTACGCATACCAAAGACAAAGATATTGGTTAAAGATAAAGCATATATGCTATGGTATATCCGTGCACATGTATATAGTGGGGGTTCCCTCGATTAACTAAGCGTGCGTGTGGATTCTGTGTAGAAATTTAGTCTGCTCTCAGTTTGATTATGATTCTGATTGTGGGTTGCATTCTTTATAAGGCCGCTGCGGTGTGCGAGATAAATCAATAAATCCCGATCGTATATAGTACATGATTTATTAATGCTGCATTTATCGATAACATGCCTATCGATAGTTTAACTTAACTACGGGTTGCAGTGGAGTGGGAGTTTTCTCTCTCTCTTCTCTCTCCCTCCCTGCTACGGTCAATGCGAGAGCTTCTCCTGTTCCTCCCCTCTCCTCTCCTCTCTGTTCCCCTCTTCTGTTTTGATTGTGGTAAAACTAGTTCGAAATCGAATCGAAAATAATTGCACAACATAAGCCTGTATAAAATTAAAAAAAAACTATAAAAACCGAAAGAGGCGAAAAGAAACTTCGTGAAGAAAGTAAATAACTAAAAACAAAATCAACAACTTCCTCCCTCTCTCTCTCTCTATTCTCTCTGCTCTCTTTTAAAATTGAATTGTCAACTGCCTCTCTGCGATCCCCGCGTTAGCCCCGCCCCGTCCCGCCCCTTTATGTATAGCCTATGGACCCCGCCCCTGAAATACCCCGTCAAGGCACAACGCAGCGCCTGGCGCTGCCTTTGCTCTGCTCCTTTCTCCTCTCTTGCTCTCTTGCTCTCTTGCTCTCTCTCTCTCTCTCTCTCTCTCTCTCTCTAACACTTTTTCCGATTCTCTGCGATTCTCCCAATCTCTGCTAGTTTCTCGTCATTTTCATTTTGATTTTGGAATATTTTTGTTTTTGCTTTGCGCTGCTTTTGAAGATTTTATTGCGCCGCTGCAGCTGCCGCCGCTGCCGTCGCGAGCGGCCCCAGCGATCCGCTGGACGAGGACGTCGAGGACGATGATGAGGTGGAGAGCGCGTTGCTCGTCGCCGGCAGCGACTGGTTCGAGTTCTGCGCATTCAGATCCGGGGGCGTGGCAGTGCCCGCTGCACCGCCGGCTCCACCGAGCGACTGATTTGCCAGGCTGGCGGCGGCGAGGGCCGTCGAGGGATTCTCGATCTTGTGGATGATCTTCACGTGCGCCGTCATGTTGTCCTTGCGCGTGAACTCCTTGAAGCAGAACGGACACGGGTACACCTTGACGTTGCGCTTGTGCGAGGTCACATAGTGCCGGCAGAAGTTGCTGATGTGCGTGTAGACGCGCGAGCAGACCTTGCAGCGGTACGTGTGCTCCCCCTCTTTGGTACAGTAGTCGCGCACGGAGCCCTCCGTCTCGCCCTCGGGCAAGTTGCTGCTGAGATTGAGTTTGGTCTTCACGGCGGGCGTCACACTGACGCCTCCGCCTGCACCTCCTCCTGCTCCGCCCGCGCCGCTGCCACTGCCGCTCAGATTGGGCGTGCTGCCGCCGAGCAGATCGGACTTGAGCTTGAAGCTATCGCTGCTATTGTACAGATCCAGATAGTCCTGGGCGCCCTTCACCTCTCCGTTCTGCTTGAGCTTGGGCCGCTTCTGTGCGCGCGGCTTGGACGAGGATGACGAGGCGGGCGACACCAACGGCGTGGAGGCGGCATTCACCTTGCCGATGGGCGTCAGTTTCGGAATGCTGACCATGGACTTGCCTCCGGCTCCCCCGCTGCTGGCTATGCCAATGATGTTCAGCTTGAGGCCGCCAGTTCCTGCTCCTGCAACTCCGGCTGCCGCTGTTCCTCCTCCTCCTGCTGCTGCTGCCGCTGCCGCTGCCAGCGCCACGGAGTCCACCTGATGCCTGCGTTGCGCTGCGATGAGGAAGGCCTGCTGGCGCGCCTGCTCGTGGAGGTGATGGCTGCCGCCGCCGGTGCTGCTGCTGTCTGTGTTGGTCTGTGTGCCGGGCTGATCCTCTGTGAGCGGGTTGTACTTGAACTCCACGGGCTCGTCGTACTCGTCCAGCATCAGTTGGGGCTCCATGTAGGATGTGTCCATGGCGTCGCCGTCGCTGTCGTTGCCGTCTGCAAGAGAAGTGCCTCAATTAGTCAGCTGTGTGCACGGGGGAGCAGGGAGGGATGCAAGAGAAGGTCGCAACACACACACAAATGATCAGAGCAGAGGCTAAAGATTCTAGTTTCAAATCGGATCGGAAAAGCTATAGGGATTTCAAGCCATTTTTCATTCATTTTGCACGCGTTTCGAGTTCGAAAAGTTTTCTTTAAGTTTTTAGATATTTTTTCTTTTTTTTTTGTTTTTCTTTTTGTGGAGAAATTTCAACATTTTCTGCTGCGTTTTTTGTTGTTTTTCTTGTTGTAGCACGATTTTGCATTTGCTTTCAGCTAGAATTGACTTTCTGGAGTTGCACACGGTTTTTCTTTTTCTTTAGCATTTTCTTTGGACAATTTGGAATTTGGAAAATTCGTAGAATTTAAAAGCGTCGGCCATAAATCCCTGTGAGCTCAACCCGATTATCAACTTCTCTTCTTCACAACATTCTCCTCTCAATATGTTTCTCTGTCTCTCTCTCTCTCTCTTAGCATTTGTGGATTCTTTGCATTTCTCTGGCATCTCTCTCTCGATCTTCCTGCTCCCGGGAAACTCACCTGGCGGAACAAATGCCAAATGCCGCGACAAGAGACGACGAACTCACTCGATTTTCAATTTAAACTTCACTTTTTTTTTTTTTTTTTTTTGGTTTCTCTCGACTTTTCTCCTCTCTCTCAACTTTCAATTAAATTTCTCACAATTTTAAATTTTCACTCAAAAAAGGACACGACGCGATTTACGATTTTTCCTGTCACACACTGTTTCCTCTCTCTCTCTCACTTTCTTTCTCTCACGCTCTTCGAAATGAAATGCGTAAATCCCTTTTAGCTTTTCCGATTTTTCACAATTCGAAATAATCTCGAATTCTCGTTAAAGTTCGAAACGTGCGCATTGCGTATTTTTCTGTATTTTCTTGGTATTAAGTTGGTATTTGGTATATGGTTTTTGTGCAGTTTTCCTAGTGGAAAATTTCACTAGTGATGATTTCTTCTGTTTTCTCTTTTTTTTGTACTTGTTAAACAGACAAATCGAGTGTAAATATGCGTGTAACTTATAAATGTGATAGGTAAATGTGCTGCAAAACTATCGATAGTACTATCGGGACAGGCAATAGATAAGATACATGGACACATATGATTGTCGACCTCAAGTGGGGCAACAAGGCTACAGGATAATAAGATTTCCATATCGATATTGCATCAAACTTCATGCCTAATTCATTTTACGAGCATCGATAGTCCATGCCGAACTATCGATAACTTTGCCGCACTGGTGTGTAACTGTTAACTTTATAAGTGACAATCATCGGTATGAATCGAGCATGCAATCGATAATGAAATGGAAAGCGGAAGCGGAAGGCCGCACTCACCGGAAGTGCTGTTGTCGTCTTGCTGTGCCATGCGCTGATCTTTCCCGCTCTTCGATCTCTTCGTGGGCAACGAGTCGTGGCTCTCCTGTGGATTAGGCAAAGGCCAGAGATTAGTTTAGAAACACTAGAGTGCAGGAGTGAAGAATTGCTTATTTACATTCAGATCATCATTGTTGGCCGATCCCTGTTGGTTGTCATCGGAGCCGTCGTCGTTGCCGGAGTAGGATTCATTGCCGAGTTTACCATTGCCCATGTCCGAGTCCTGCAAAGAGAGAAGAGATTAGTCTAGCATTCAAGGAGAGTTCTCGCTCTCTCTCTCTGTCTCTCTCTCTCTCACACTTACATTGAGAATGCCCTCGCGCTCGTATTCGTCGTAGTCGTTGCCGGTGCCATTGGAGCTGCCCGAGAGCTTGCGCGGTCTGCCACGCTTGCGCTTGGGCATGAGGGCGGAGCTGAGCAGAGAGGGTTGGGCGGCGGCTGCCTGCAGCGCGGCGGCGGCCAGGACATTCGTCTGCTTGCGCTGCTGCTGCTGCTGTTGGTGCGGTTGCTGCTGCTGTGGCACCAGGTACGGCTGTATGCGCTGCAGCTGCGGCGGGGCGGGGGCGCTCTCCGCGGACGTGGGCTTGTCGTCGTTGACCTCGGTGAGGCCCTTGATGCGCAGACTCTCGGCGACGCGCAGGAAGGCGGTGAGGCGCTCCTGGTCCACGGACACCTCGCCGCGGTACATAAAGTCGAGCAGGGATTTCATGTCCGAGTAGGGCACATCCTTGAGTATGACAATCGGATGCTTCTCTGGGTGATTGACGAACAGCGCATTGAAGTATGGACTGCAGGCGGATAGCACCATCTGCGGGGGGGGAGTGGGGTGTTGACAACCAAAAGAACCTCTATTAGTTTCCCTTTAAAGACTCGTACTCTCGCTCCGATCTTCTTACCTTGTGTGCCTTTAGGTATTGTCCTTCGACGGCCAGCGTCACGTCTGTGAAGGTCTCGGCGTGGAGCAGCTGATCGAACACCGAGAGCAGATTGCTCTGGTGGTTGTTCCAGCGCAGACAAAAGCGTTGAGATGCCATCTTCATTTGGAAGCCGTTTTGGGGGGTTCCTCGTCTCCGTCGACGATTCACGTTAGTTTCAAGTGGAATTTGCGCCCGGCGCGTTCGTCTTGCATGCAATTTGTGTAGTTTGTTTTGGGGTTTACTTCCTTCTCCTTCTCTTTCTGTTTCTGTTTCAGTTTCCTTTCTGTTTTTATTGCTGCTTCTGATTTTTCTGTTGCTTTTCAATATCCTGTGACACGTCCTTCTGTTTGATTATTGTGCTCAACACTTCAACATTTTGACGATAATATCAAATAATGCTGCAAAAGGAAAAAAGGAGCAAAGCAAAGGGGAAATTATTAGATCAACTTTTCCACTGCGGGCAACTCTCATTAGTTTCAATAGAGATCAAATAATATTCCCAGAATTCCCAGAAATCAGAAGAGGGGAATTCCCTACATCAACGATCGCCAGCTCGCTGATCCTCTGTCTCGCTCTCGCAAGCAGAAGGATTGAGCAGAGCGAGCGCCTGGAGGGGGCGACCCCAATGAACTGCGCGCTCTACGCCTCGTCACTCGCTCACAAATTAAATGCAAACAAAATTTAATTTAACAGACGACCCGACGGGTCAAACAGTCGGCAAAGGTCCGCGCGTATTATGCAGGCAGGCAGGCAGAGCCAGGGGCAGGGGCAGAGGCAGAGCTAGAAGCAGAGCCAGAGCCAGCGCCAGAGCCCAGCCAGGGGCTCGAGCAGGAAAACAGAAAGGCAGAGGGAAGAAAAAAAGCAACAAATAAATGAGGAAATCTAAATGGAAATGGAAATTTCAAATGTGTTTCAAATGGGCTGCAACTACAACTACAGCAACAACTACAACCATAACAATAATAATAACAACAAAGAGAAGCACACACAAATACACACACGCATACTAGCACACCCACACTTGCAAGGCACGCATTGAACGGAAAGCGTAGCGTTCGTACTTGCCCGTTCTGTATGTGTGTGTGTGTCTGTGTTCGATCGACCCAGCCGCACTTTCAAGCGTGACAAAACGCAGCACGAATTCGATCTTATTGGAACTTGCTTTGACTTTTAACTGATGCGATTTCAGTCTAATTAGTTTTCAACTAACAACAACAACAACAACAATTTCAGCTTCATTAATTTCACGCATTCCGTTTAATGCAGCAGTTGTCACTAGGGTTGCCAACCATACTGTTAAAAACAGTATGATACTGTTTTTGACTGCTTTATACTTTTTACTGTTGAACTAAAAAAAAGTATACAAAATACTGTTTTCAGCATAGGAATTCTTAACGCAATAGGTATGTATTTTTACTTAAGAAAGTTTATTAATGACAGTGTTGTAGTATAAATTAGGATTGCTAATATTTAAAATCTATCGATACTGAAATATTGTAGATTTTCTACTATCTGCATTTATTGAACAAGTTTTTGAAGTTATGAGTGTAAACTGGCGAAAAGAAAGCAATAAGGCGACTATAAATTTATTAAAAAATTGGCTACTTATATATTTTAATTTTAATTTTAATTGTGGAGAAGTATATGCTTTTTTTAATAAGCAGTGTAAATTAAGAAATTGTGCGAAAAGCTCTAAAAAATATTTTAATTTAATTTAAATTAAGCAGAAAATAAACTAATGTTTATTTTCCTAAAATACTGTTTAAAATTGCTATCAGATCGAAATATACTTTTTTGCTTGTAATGAAAAAGTTGGCAACCCTAGGCAACCCACTACCAAAGGATGTACTGTTTGCAGCGTGGCAAGTTCCGGCTGGGTAGTCGGGACTGTGCGCTCGGCTCGATCGCCGCGTATGTGGGACGCGAGGCAGCAATTGTGCGCCTGTGTGTGTGCGTGCGTGTGTGTTTGTGCACGACAAAGTTGACTTGAAAACTTGCCAAAGGGTGTGGAAGCTTAGAGAAGCGAAATTAAAACACACACGCGCGCAGAACGGCAGCAGCAACAGGCGCACACGTAAATCGTGTAAAGGAGAATGAGCAAAAGTTTACACAGTAATGACAACAACAAAATAACGAAACAGCAGCAGCAACAACAACAACAACAAGTCATTAAATTGAAGAAGCAAAAAGCGAAACGCAAAACGCTGCTAGAACGCTCCAGCTCCAGCGCCAGCGCCAGCTCCATAATATCCATGTCCATGGAATTTTAGCTAACACACACACACACTCGTCGCACACACATACACACACACACAACGTTTATAAATATTATTCATAGCACTTATCACTTTTTTTCGTTCTTTCTTTCAGTCTTCTTTGCTTTGGTCCAAACTCCTTAGCAGGCACACAGCACACAGCACACACATAGACACACTCACACACACATACATACATAGGCAAGTTCCTGTACACTTGCTAATATTTGCCATCGCTAACGCGCTCTTCTTATCTTATCGCAGGCCTCTTGTGCCGCCCTCTTCGTCGCTGCTTTGCTTTTTTCTACACTTAATTGAAAATCATTCATTTTACAATTTCACTTGCTGTCAAATTAATACACATATTTTTGTTTATGCTTCGCTCTTTTTCACTTTTCACTCTTTCGCTCTCTTCTCGCTGCTGCTGCTGCTGCTTCTTCTTCTTCTACGCCATTCTCGTAGTAATTGTTATTGTTTTGCAGTGCACTTGTTCAAATTAATTGAATGGGCCGCCCATTACTCAAACAAACGCTGAGAGAGAGCGCGCAGAGAGAGAGAGCGCAGTGAAGAGAGCGCAGCGCAGCACTCGCTCTGCTCCAGTCTGACACTTGCCGCCGCACATGCCTGCTACTGTGTATGTACATAAAAATATTGCTACTCTTTAACACACACACACACATACACGCGCACAGAGAGCTTTTTCAAAGTTCCGCTGCAGCTTTGGCAGCAGCAGAAAAAAAATTGGTCTGCCGATCTAGCGCAGCGGCATTAATGAACAGTTTTTGTTTGTGCGCCTGCAAATGTACATTGTTTTATTCTCTCTGCTTTAACGTTGTTCGTATTCTCGTTCAGTTATTCGTTATTCGTTGAGAACTGCAGCAAGATCGCTTACTTTGTTAACGTACACGCACACGCACACACACTGACTTGGTGTTGTATATAGCTTTCGTTGAGTTAGCGGAGCAGGCGCGCTGACACGTCCTCACTCGAGCAGGCCTCGCCGACGAATGAGAGAGTCGGCAGCGCACGAGCACGAGCGAACGGGCAGAGTCAAAGTCCTCGCGCAGGAAGCCGACTGCGCAGCCCCGACACGCACGCACGCACACAAGCGGGCAGGCAATCAACATGCACACACACACACACAGACACAAACTCACACGCACAGTGCGCATGATAAGGCAACAGTCGGGTTGCTAGGGGTGGGAGGAGGTAGAGGGTGCCTGCGCGGAGATCACTTTACATGCGCTTATTTTTACACCCCCTTTTCGACGGCAGCACACAAACACACACACACACACACAGGGGCATACATGCAAACGGGCTATCAGGCACAGTGAAGCAGAATCGCTGGGCGGTTGTCGGCTGGCAAAATACACACAAGTTCCACAAAAAATCTCCACAAAATAATTTCCACAGAATAATTTCCACAATTTCCAGTCGAGCAGTAGGTGCTTTTCATGTACCTTTGCTTCCGTTTTCCTTTTGCTTAACTTTTACTTTTTGCACGTTGTTTTCTTTTTTTTGCTTTTAAGTTTAACTTTGATTTTCGTTTTGTTTTTGTTTTTTCTTTTTTTTTGTTGTCGTTGCCGTTGCCCAATTTCCAAATGGAAATTTTCACAATTCAGTATTAAAGAGAAAGATAGAGAGGGGGGCGAACGAACGAACGAACGAGCGAACGAACGAGCGAAACGAAACGAAACGAAACGAAACGAGCGAAACGCAATGAAGTCTCTTTGCCGCCAAATTCGTCCGTCTCGCTTGATACCAATACACTGACTGACTCGGAGCGATCCTCGGCTCCTAAACGACAGCCAAGCGACGGCCGAGGCCTCTGCTGCTGCTGCCGCTGCCGCTGCTGCTGCTGCTGCTTCTTCTTCGTGCCCGCTTATTAGCTTCTTGCTACACACAGACGCACACATACACAGCACACATGCGCGCGCGGGCACACACACACAGCGACAGCAATCCTACATCCGTCGGTCGCAGCGCTGCCAGCGTTTGCGCTCTCACAAAAGGAACGCACACACACAGTTGTTGTTGTTGTTGTTGCTGCTGCTGTTGCTTGCTTGCTGCTCGGGGATCCCAAGTCTCCAAATGAGCGCGCTCTCCGTCTCTACACTGCTGCTTGTGCGCGCTCTCTCTCTCTCGCTGTGGTCGCGCTCTCGCGCAGTCGACAGCGCTGCTTGCGCCTTTGACTTTTTGAATTTTTAATTTCCCTTGCACGCGATGGGACCTGTGCGACGGGGGGGCGGGGGACAAACGGACGTGCCAACAACGTTGACGAAACGGGGTTAAAAAGAAAAACACGATGGAAAAAGAAAAAGCTAGAAACACAACTTTGGGTGCGCGCAGCAGCAGCAGCGGAGGCAGCGGCAAGGCAGCGGCAAAGGCAAAGGCAGAGGCAAAGGCAAAGGCAGAGGCAGCGGCGAAGGCAGCGGCAGCAACAGTTCCAGCCGCAGTCGCGGCCGCAGCAGCCGCTGATTGTCTGTGCGCCTGTAGTTGTAAGGGCAATAGGCGGCACTTGGGTTGGGCGGCTGTCGGGCCTGGGGTTGGGCCGTCGCCTTTGGTTTTTCCAACTGTGCATGTGTGTGTGTGTGTGTGTGCTTGCATGTGGTTTGGCTTGGTTTTGCAGCAATTGGAAAAACATGTGGAAACTTGAGCCAGCCCCACTGTCGCTGTCGCTGTCGGCGTGTGTATGTGTGCGCGCGCAGGAGCGTTTGTGTGTAGGCGCTGCTGCTGCTGCTGCTGCCGCCGTCGCTGTCTGTGCGCAAGTGTTGGTGGCATTACGTAAGCAACTGTAAATTCTACAAGTGAAGCAGGCGGACGAATGACGAATTTTCTAATTGGAATCCTATAAGCGCTGCGCAGTTGCCTTCGCTTATGGCAACTCTCCAAATAAGGTATTTGTTTTTGTGTATCCTACACACACACACACACACACACAGGCATGGCCGCAAGTCATTGTCGTTGTTGTTATAAAAACATTAGGCGTAACGGTTGCCCGCACTCACCCCCACCCCCGGCAGCGTGGCTAGTGCTCTTACAACGGAAGCGAGTGTTTCGCCTAATAGGCTCTCTCGCACACACACACACACGCAGACACACGCATACACTGGCGCACCTAGGCGAAGATCCATGCACAAAGCTACACACACACAGAGGCAAACACACCCAGCGCCACAACCCAGGTGAAATAGCAACAAATACACACATACACACACACACAGACGCACACAGACGCAGGCATGCTGACTACAACAACAACAACAACAACAACAACATGGTAGCCACTGAATCGTAAATTCCTGTTGCTGGCTAAGCTCGCCGCGCCGCTGCCGCTGCTGCTGCCGCTGCGCTGCCTGCGCTGGCGCTGTTGTTGTTTGCCTTGCCCTATTGCGTGTTGTTGTCGGTTGCTTTTTTTTTTTTGCAGTCTGTTTAATTTTTTCTACTTTTGAGTTGTTGTTGTTGCTGCTGCTGTTGCTGTTGTTTTCATGGTGGAGCTTTGCCACGAACGATCGCAGTGCTGCCCATTGTTACTATTTTTCTGCTTCTTCTTTCTTCTCTACTATTATTGCTGTTCTACTTAGTCGCTGCTCGCCACATGTGTGTGTATGTGTGTGTGAGTGCATGCGTCTCTCTGCATGTGCGTGTGTGTGTGTGTGTGCATAGATATGTAAATCCATGCTCGCTGACTTGCGCTCCCTCCCCTCTCCCTCTCCCTGTGCCTGTTGCTCTCACCCCCTCGCGGAGCCTGACGTCGCTGCGCGCATACCCTGCATTTACTACGCCTGCTTAGTGGGGTATATCCTAGCAGCACTTACTTTTTCTCTCTCTCTTTTGCTCTTTCTCTCTCTCTTTTGCTCTTTCTCTCTCTCTTTCTCTCTTTTTCTCTTTTTCTCTTTTTCTCTTTTTCTCTCTGTCTCTCTCGCTCTCTCTCTCTTGTTGCTCTCTTTCTACAGCATTACGCAGTCTGTCACTTCCACCTGCTCCTCCGCAGCGCTTGCTTGAGATTCTAAGCTGCAGAGTGTAGAGTACACGTGCATGCTGCAAAAGTCTACACACACAGTGCGAGTTGAGTGCGCAGCGCTTTAGCTTGTGCTAAAACTCATTACACACACACACATAGACACACACACACACTCACACACACAGGCAGGCAGGCAGGCATATGCAAAGTTCGATTAGAGAAATTATCGCACAAGTGTGGCTCAAATGGAGACATCGCTGTAGACTTGACGCTGGCGTCGCCGCTTACAGAACGACGCGATGTCGCCGCAGCTTCTGCTGCCGCCGCTGCTGCCTGCTGCTGCTCCTCCTCTTCTTCTGCTGCTTCTGCGTTGGCAATGGTTACTCAATCGCGTTAGCCCAAAAACTAGGTTGACGCTCGTCGCTGTGGGGGCTGCTGCTGCGTGAGACTGTGGCCCACACACACACACACACACACACACACACACACGCCGCCCCCACAAGCTAAAGCCAAACAGCGGCCCAGCCTGTCGTCTAGGCAAGCGAGAGAGGGAGAGCGAGAGAGAGAGACAGCGAGAGAGCGGGAGAGCGACAGGGTCTGTTTGCTGTGCAAACAGCAGCAGCGAGTGAATGAGTCGACGGCGTTAGACCAACATGTCCATGCATGTAAGTGTGCGTATATATATGTGTGTGTGAGTGTGAGTGTGTGTGGTGGCAGCCAACTGCCAACTGTTGATGACTGCGGCGGCAACTGACTAACTGGCAGGGTTCTGCCGCTGCCGCTGCCAGCGCTGCCGCTGCCGCTGCTGCCGTCACGCGGAACAGGTATCGCAGGTTGGCACCAAACACATGTGCCGCTAGCTGCCCCCCCTCCCTAGCCCAAACCCCCCCCTGACTGCTGCCCTCCTTCTGCGCAGCGTAGCAGAGCCGACTGATCGCCGTCGCAGTGCTTCGGCTCCACTCGGCTCCGCTCGCCTCGCCTCGGCTCGGCCTCGTTGTGGCTCGGCCCGCTAGCCGCCAACTGTTTCTAGCGCTGGTTCCTCCATGCCTCCATTGCGCTATGATTTTCTACTGCTTCCTCCAGCGACAATTTCTGTTGACTGATTGTGTGAGCCGCACACACACACACACACACACACGCATGCACACATGCTTAGCTAAAGTACAATAATTTGTTTTCTCGTCTTCGTTTCGTTTCGTTTTGTCGCGACGTTCGTCATAAAGTCCCGTTGTTGTTGTTGTTGTCGTTAAGTTTTGTGTGCAAGTGTAGAAATTCCTTTGCACGTAGGCAACAGCGTGCGAAGCTTTTGCGTTAGTGCCAGAGTGAGAGAGAGAGAGAGAGAGAGAAGCAGCGGGGCAGCAGAGCTTGGCTTGAATGTGGGCAGCCCAATGCCACATAGCATAACTCACACACACACACACACGCACAGCAAGTCCTAAGCTCGCATTGAAAAGCTTGAAACTGTCAATGAAATCTAAGCGAGTCGCAGTTGTGCGCGTGGGCAACACACACACACACACACGCACACGCTTGTCTAGGCATGTGTGAGGATGTGTGCGTGCGCTGGGCATTCGTATTGATGCATAGAGAAATTTAATAATAGACGCAAGCAAGCACGCACCACAGCGCAGCGCACAGTGGGCGAAATACAAACAAAAGCAGTGCAAGGAAATTCAAGCAGCCAACGCTGGCTTAGACAAGCTATAGTTGCATATATAACTATAATTATATATTTGTTAAATTTATGTGATAACAGCAAGAGAACTGAAAATTATACATTTTCTTCATCTAAGCTGGTTAGAAAATCACTTTTCCTCTTATTTAAATATTATTTTCATAAAATTCACATATTTACAGTTTAAAAATCAAAAACTCAATGAACATAAATATATTTATGTAAAAAAGTCTGTATGAGCCCTTGTTCTTGTCCCGAATTACATCCGCTTATCTACAGGTTATGGCTTGAGCTAATCTTATCTCTTCAGCATATCGTCCCACATTATCTCTGATTTTTATGCAAAACATTAAGTTTCTCACTCGAAAACGATACCACAGTGCTTACATTATCAGCTCACCGATTCTCGGCTATGCTGGGTTTCTTCGAATCTCCGTCTACAGCCTCGTAGACAGGTTCCATAAAAAAAAACACTTTTGTGGAGGAGTTGGAAACAAGCCCCGCAGCGATACAGAGGCTTCGCTCAAGGGACCGAGTGTTTGCTGCTAGCTCTTTCTCTCTCTTTTAGGGCTAAACTGGGCGTTAGACTGGGGCCGGGGGCAGTACGGACGAACGGACAGACGATCTCAATAGTTGTTGTATATAGCAAAACTTGTTACGCCTGAAGCTGAGACTGGGACCGAGCTGTTGACTGATTTGTTGGCCAACTAGCGATGGCTGACAGCCAACTTTGGGGATCGCGAGCGGAGCTTGGATTACAAAACATGCCATATATATGAATGTAGCTATAATACATACATCTTATATGTTAGTATGTACAGTGTATGTGTGTGTCTGTTTATACACAAGTTTCGCTGACATTTTGTCAAGCATAAAAAAAGTGTCGTACAGACATGGAACAAAGAAGGGCGCTTCTTCCGTCCACAATTGGCCGCAGACCCAGCCCCGTCTGCCCCTCGCTGCGGTCTGTCAGCATTATTGATCTATGCATGTTTTGTGCCCACTTCACGCCTCGACCCACACAACAGACACATTTGCCCCTCGCTGGTGAGCTTTTTTTATGGTGGTGTCCTTAATTTAGACATGGAAATGCGGGTCATGCACTCGCAAAGGGGAAAGCCATCGCATACGTACAGAGTGGGAGGAGGAGGAGAAGGAGGAGAAACATTCTGTCGACACAGTTCAGTAAGCATAGCAGAAAACGTCAAATGTTGCACACAGATCATCAAACTGTTGCGGAAAATATGGGCGGAAGAACGGCAGAGTGACTTCGATGGCGGCAAATGCTCATAGGCCAATGAAAGTCTTAGCATGATCGTAAAAAATAGTATATTTCCATAACTGACTTTATTATTATCAATTGCCTTGCAGAAAAATCGGTATTGGGCTTTAAGAACTCAGTTGTTGCTTTCCAGACAATTGCTGAAAGGATATGGTTACATGAAATCGATTCACTTTTCCCGCTTTAGTATTGTCTTGTGTGATATTACATGAAATACGTATATGTATGTCTATGTATTTGTATTCTTAAAGTTCCTTTTGGTGTGACAGCTTTTATTCTGGCTCGGATTGCTCAGAATTCGGTTGAGTAATAAGGGTAAAGTCAGGCTTTTTGGTTATCTGAGCCTATACAACGTTCAGGCACTGTCGTTTTCACTTTTAAAATATACTTTTCAAATATTGAGAAAATAATATATTTCTCAATAAAATATAAAACTGAACAAATTTAAAAATTGTACAAAGCTAAGCTGGAACAACTACTATTTTTTCTTGCACTCATTGTTAAACAAATAAAGCGTATATGATTGATGATTAAGTCTAAAAGGAATTTCTTGAAAAGAAATAAAACTTTGAATCAGGCTCAAAATTTGCGATAACTTCAAATGCAGATGTGTTCCATTGCTCATTGCCCACTGTAGGTATGTTAAGCAACAGTTTCACAACTGTTATTGCTGTAACCGCTGTAAAGCCTTGCTGTTAACTTACAGTCGTTGTCTGTGCGCGATTTGCCTCGACCGCAGTGCGCTGATAACAGGAATTCGAAGGAAGTACACACAATACACGCACGAGGTACATATGTATGTGCACATAGTTACACACGAGCACTCACACACACACACACGCACACGTACATTACACACAAAAAGTCTACAATTGATATGGGGACACAGAAGATAAAAGCTACGCGAAACCGCAGTCCGCCTCTGCCTGCCTGCAACTCATGTGAAAAGATTGCTGTTGCTGTCCCTTTCTTTTGCCGCTAAAGGAGCCAGTGATCGCCCATTAAAAGCTTCGTACGATTTGAGTGATAACGCAGCGTGAGAGAGAGGGAGAGAGGAGAGTGACATGCTTCAAAAGTGTTTTTTTTTTCAATGACGCACATGCGCCTGTTTGCGCGTGTGTGTGTGTGTGATTCGCTTCCTTGCATTGGGCATGTAAATTAGAAATGTATATACTATGCATATGTATTTATATATATATATATGTACATATGCATGTGTGTATATTTTTAACAGGCTGACCCAAATAGCGCGTCCAGCCAGAAATCCTCACTCAAAATTGTGAAACAGCTGCGCGCACAGCTGTACCTCCCTCTGTCCGCCCATCCGCCTCGCTGCCTTTGTGTGTGTGTGTCTGTCTGTCTGCATGTGTCATATCCATGTCCACCCGCACCGCCTATAACGAGCAGCCGAAGTAGAGGCAGCGGCAGAGCTAGAGGCGTACATGAGGATCGTTCGGCTGCGCAGCAACAACAAACAAAAGCAGCAGCAGCAGAGACGCGAGCAGCGACAGCGACGTCGACGGCAACAGCGCAAAAGCACTCACAAGAGCAGCAGAGCAGCGCTCGCTGCTTTCTCTTCTTCGTGGGGTTGAGGGTGGGGGAGCATTGCGCTCAAGGCGAATTTCGCTGCTGGCGTCGCTGCTGCGTGCGTATTTGTGTTTTTGTTGCGAGCATTCTCCTTGTTGCTGCTCTCCTGGCGCGCCTGCATGTATGTGTGTTTGTGAGTATGTTCTGTTTCTGTGCGTGCTCGTGTGCGTGTGCGTGTGTGTTTGTGTTTGTGCTTGTCTCGTCTCGACGTTTGGCCCCTTGATAAAATTGTGTGCGCCTGTCGCCGTCGCCGTCGCTCCTCCGCAGCCTACCGCGCACTCAATTAAGCTTATCGCGCACTGTCGTGTGTGTGTGTGTGTGTGTGTGTGTGAGTGTGTGAGTGAGTGAGCGAGCGCGTGCGCGTGTGTGTGTGTGTGTACGTGCGTGCGCCTGTGTTGGGGATATTTTCGCTATGCGCTTTAGAGGTGACTTTCCTCTTGCACGCGCTCCTTGTAGGCTAACAGCAACATTTTTGCTTATACATACACACACACATACATACATGCATGCACGTATGCGTGCGTGTGAGTATGAGTGCGCTGGTGTCGTGTGCAAAGGCAGCAGCAGCAGCAGCAATCCTCTTTGAGAGGATTAAATATACACACACACACACAGACACTCGTGCGCGCACAGCTTTTGCTTATTGTCATGTGCTCTTTGGCGGCACAGTGTGGCGGGGCTGCTTTGCCTGGCGCAAAATGTCGCCTAGCAGCAGGCATCCCGTTGTGGGGCACTCCCACACCACGGTGGCTGCCTGCGGTGCTGCTTACGTTCCATAAACGGACAATGTCCCCTGCAGCCAGAGAGCTTAAGGGTAGCGACGACGGCGGCCGCGACGTCGACTGCGGCAGCGGCAGCGACGCTTTCAATTACATTTCATTTGCATTTATTTTTGTACGTGTGTTTATTTTGCTGATGTTGCGCTCGTGTGTGTGTGTGTGTGTGTGTGTTGCACTTACACTGACAAACGTAAGTCCTCACTGCTTGCATTGCTTGCTCTTGGCATTTCCTTTCTGCTTTTGCTTGGCCATTCGCTGCAAAATGGGAAAATAGGAAACGCGGCGAATACGCGACGCGGACATTGGCGGCGACGCCGACGGCGTTAATTCAATTAAAGCGCTTACAAAATAAATAGGCGTCAGACGGATGTGCACAACTCTGCGTCCCCCCCACTCTCCATACATGCACACACATGCACTCGCACTCGCTCTCTTTGCTAGTGTTGAGCAACGGGCCAGTGGGCCACGTGCAGTGTTGAAATCCTTTCCACAGACGCTGCAGATTTCGGATTTCTTTTGACTTTTGGCCCACTTCCTTTCGCCGACGAAGAAGCGAAGACAGCGCAGGCAGCATAAAATGTTGATGAAATCTGAAAACGTTGTCCCTCTCTCTCTCTCTCCCTCGCTCGCTATCGCTCTCGCTCTTTTGTTGCTATCGCTGCTCTTGCTTCTGCTACATTCTTTTCTTTACTTTTTCGGGCTTGTTGCTGTTGTTGTTGTTGTTGGTTTTGCTCAATTGCAAAACATATTTTGGTCACTGACCTTTTCTTTTTTCCCATTTTTTTCGCCTGTTTTTCGCGTTTTGTTTGTGTTCCACTTTTGAAATTCCGCTTGCCGATTCGCTGCTGTTCTTCGTCTCCGTCTTCTACTTCTTCTGCCTGTAACCTGCAGTAGCTGAAGTTTTTTCCCCGGTAACTCTTAATTTGCAGGCTAATCGGTAGAGCTGCCTCGGAATAATGCAACTCTATAGAGAAGCTCAAGCCAGTTTTCTGCTGCTCTAGGAATTTCTTGATGTTCTCTCTTAGGATCTCTTTTGGCTCTAGGATGCTTCCTAGAATTCTTCATTTTATCTATCTTTAAATCTCTTTCAGGATCTCCCTTAGACGTCCTCGTAGGTTCTTCTTTATGATTCCCCTAAAAAGTCTTTTAGACTGTCTCTTAGGATCCCTTTCAGATTTTGTCTTAGGTTCCCTTACAGAAATTCATTAGGATATTTTTTATTATCCTACCTAGGACCACTCTTTGGATTACTCCAAGCATTGGCCTTAGGTTGCCTTTAAGCTTTTTCTTGAAAGTCCTTGAGGTCCACTAAAGATCTAAGGATCTTTCACAGAATCCTTATGGAACTCTTTCTTCTTAGGATCCCTCTAGGATGCCTCTTATGATCTCACTTGGGAGCTCTGCTGGAACACATCTCGAGGTAGCTCATTACTGACGCACTCCACGACCGTCGAGTTGTGTGTGTGTGTGTGTTAATGTGAGTGTGTGTGCGTGCATTCCTTCCTGCTGATGAGCCGCAGCAGATAAAAACGCAGCACGTCAGGTGATAAAAATCAGAAAACGCATTTCGACAACAATGCAAAGAGCTAACTAAAGAATTCGCCCGAAAGCCCAAAAAAGAGGCAAGAGAGTGAGACAAAGAGAGGCAGACAGAGAGAGAGAGAGAGAGAGGGGGGGAGAGGAACAAAAAGTGAAGTTTGCGATATGACCGGGTTTAAGCGCATTGTCAACAATTTCTGTTTTCTGTCTTCTGCTGCGCTTTTTATGTCATTCGCGAGCAAATACGAAATGGGAACAAGAAAGGAACAAGCTGAAGAAGTGAGAAAAGGAGAAAGAAAGGCAGGAGAAGCACTCGAGCTTAGGTCTGGCGAGAGAGTAAGAGCCTGATCAGGTTGGTACTGGGAGGGAGGTACTTTGGGTGGGTAGACGCGACTTTTACTTTACTTCAGTCAACAGCTGTGGCGCATGTTTTTGTTATTGTTACGTTGTAGCAACAACAACAATTGAAAAGGTGTTAGTCATGCTCCACGTTTGCGCTCTTCTAATTGCCGCCGCGATCGCCGGCCTAACAACAGTTACGATCTGAGCATAATTTCACGGCAAGCACAGCGAGAGAGCGCAGAGGGAGAGAGCGCTGCGAGCTTTTCACGAGAGCGCAGTGCGCTCTCTCTCTCTCACCTCGCGCTGTGTTTCATTAACAAAACAAAAGCAAATTTATGTGTGATTAGTTTTTGTTGTTGTTGTTGCGCATTGCAATACAATAACTCATTATTGTGTGTGTGTGTGCGTGAGAGAGTGAGGCACACTGTGCGCCTGTGTGCGCCTGTGTGTGTCTGTGTGAAGTGGGTTAAGCTGGCAAAAAACAAACTGAGATTGGAGATTGCGATTTTTATATGATTTTAATGTGATTTGCATAAATTATGTCTGTGTGCGTGTGTGTGTGTGTTTGTTTGGCTGTGTGTGGCCGATCTGCGCACAGGTGTTGCCAGGGTTGCCCGCAGCGGAAGTGACGACGTCGCGGCGAGCAGCGCTGCAGCGCAATCGTAGAGCTGCAGCATTGAGCGAGTGAGCGAGAGGGAGCAAGTGATGCTGGCATGCAAATATGCTTCATTCACTCGACTCATTCACTCATTCACACAGCGCGCTGTACTCATTCACTCGATCCATTGAGAAAATGCTATGTGTCAGCTTTGGCTGGGATCAATTTGGGTTGACCACACGCTCGGCCTGCCTGCCTTCCTGCCTCCCAGTAGAACGCAAAAAGGGTGCGGTCGGCCAGCCTATTCCACTCAATTCGTTACCCACTCCACTCCGCTCCGCTCCCCACCACTCCAATCCCATGCCGATCCGATCCGATTCCGATCGTTGTGGGGGATTGTTGTGCAGTAGCGAAAAGCAAAAAGGAAATGGGAGACGGAAAATGACAAAGATCACTCAAGCATAACCGAACAGCAACCACAACAACAACAGAAACAGCAACAACAACTGTCCAATTTGTGTCTATCCATGTATCTATATATCACATGTGTGTCTCTACATCACGTAGTACTAGCTACAGCCCCGCTGCCTTCGGGATGAATGTAGATCGTTGCGCAGTAGCAACTTGGCTTGTCCATTCCATCGTATCATCTGATATAGTTACAGACTTTTTGCCATAATATATGTGAATAGAAATCTATATACTATATAGTTTTACGCTTGGTAAATCGCAGAATCCAGGCCTTACTTTACGTCTTTTGAGCTTTTCTAGGCTCTTCTACAAGTTTCTTTTTTTATTGACACTGTATAAGTCGTAGAGTCTGGGCTCTTCTATAAGGTTTCTGGCATGTCTTATGTTGTTTGCATTAAAATTTTACAAGTCGAAGCGGCTAGACGCTTCTTGAATATTTCTGATGTATTACTTTTTCATAGTAATTATCTATAAGTCAAAACCCGTAGGAGTTATGCTCTTTTAAATATACAGAACATTAAACTGTTTTAGATCCGCTGTAAATCGCAGTTTACAGGCCTTTAAATAATATTTCTGCTACATTATCTTTTTTATATTGACTATAATCTGCTAAATAGTAGAGTTTTGCTCTTAAAAAAGATTGATTTCTTCTTTTATTAATAAAATCTTATAAATCGTAAGACCTAGGCTGGATTATAGTAAAAAGTATCTATTTTGATGCTTTTTTACTTAAAGAAAGAATATAAATTTTAATAAATCCATTTGCATGTCCAACAACTTCCGGAAAATCCCTGCTTATCGATATATAATTATTCCATCCATCAAATTCAGTTTGAGCACTTCCATTTACATGTCTAATTGCAGGTTCTAGGAAAAAGCTGCGAGAACAATACGTATAAGGCGAAGCAAGTACGCTGCTCAGATACCAAATCCCATGGCCGCTCCCATTCCCGTTCCCGTTCCCGTTTCCATCTAGATGGCCATTTCGATTCCAATTCCGATTCCTATGTATGTATAGTTTACTGGTACTCGCTGTAGTACTTACCGTTTCTGGGAAGCTTTAGTAATCCGTAGCTCGAGGAGTTGTTGCTGTTGTTGTAGTTGCTGCTTTGCTTTGCTTTAGTGTTGGAAAGTTTTGCACAGGGCACTTGAGGCACTTTTCGAGTTGGATTCGAGTTGCTTTTCGCTTTGCTTGTATTTTTCTTGTTGTTGTCGTTGTTGTTGTGCTTTTTCGGACAACAATTGCAATTTGTGCACAGTGGTAGAAGTGGCAGAGGAAGCAGTAGAAGCAGCGAAGAAGGCGAACGAAACGGAATCGGAATCAGAATCGGAACTAATAAATTTCACAGCTGAGCTGAGCAATTCGCCGCGTGCAAACAACGGCGGCGCACGAACCTCCAATCAGAACTGAAACGTAGGGATGTCGACGCAGACGCCGTCGCCGTGTTGTCGTTGTCCCTGAATGTTAATGCTGCTTGCCGCTGTCGCTGCCGCAGTCGCAGTCGCGGTCGCTGCTGCGGTCAACGTCGTCGTCGTCGTCGGGCACGAACGAACGAGTGAGCGAACGAGAACGAGAGCACGATCACACACAAAGCCGAAGGGCAGTATTGGGGTTGGGGGACGCGCGCGTTGGGCGGAAGAGTCGGATGGAGCCGATGCGCGTGTGTGTGTGTGTGTGTGTGTCTGTGTGTGTGTGTTTGCGTGTGAGTGCGAGGGGCTGCCACGACGACGAACACGCGCCTGTTTTACGATGTTGTCGCTGCCGCTGGGTGGATAATAATATCGCCGCTGCTGCGCTGCTCCGCACTCCGCACTCCGCGCTGCTCTCGTTTCGTGTTTTGTAATGGCGGATTTCAAATGTGATAAATGGCCGAGCCGAGCGGAGACGAAGTCGAGCCGAAGTCGCGCCGAAGTCGAGCCGAAGTCGTAGCCGAAGCCGAAGCCTGCGTTTGTCGAGCGAGAAAAAGCGCAAAAAAACGCCAAACGTGGGATGTCGACGGACGCGGACGAGCGGATGAAATGGAATGGAATGAGCGCTCCGACCAGCTCGGCGGCCAGTAAAACCAGCCAAAGTGCTGCTGCTGCCGTCGCCGTCGGCAGCAGAGAGCGGCAGCAGCATGGAAGAGCGCGCGAGAGCGCAACTTGACATTTTGACTTGGCGCTCACTAACACAAGCGAAGCTGCCGCCGCGTTGGCGCTCTCTTCTCGACGCCGCTGACTCTACACTCTCCGACGCTGCCGCTCTCTGTTCTCTGATAAGCGCATGTCGAAATCGTCGACTGCGGCGCTCGCTGCTCTTTTGGCTTCCTTTGCGCTGCTTCGCTGTGACCTGCCACTGCCAGCCCGCCCCCTCTCCCCCCCTACCGCCGCTCTCCTTGTGCACTGTGTGCATTTCGTGCTGGCGTACACAAGTATTACGAAATATGACAACAATGCAGTTTTCTGGCAGCGCGCGCGTCTGCTCGTCCTCGTTTCGCTCTGCCGCTGCCGCTGCTGCCGCTGCTGCTGCTTGTGCTTCTTCAGCATAAATTGAAGGCGCGCTCTCTTGCTCACTCAGCGAGTCTATGGTAGTTAAGCGCGCTCACCTACTGCTCGCTCGCTCTCGCTCTCTCTGTGCGCTCTCTCCCGCTCCGTACAGTGGGTGGTGGACTGCTGCTCTGTTTGTTTATTTCTTCGCGCATCACTTGCAAATCGATTGCATCTCGAGGGAGTTTCGCCCCATCTAAAAATAGCTTCAGGGAAATTTCTAACGCGACGCATTCCACTTACGTCCCACTGTCCGTCCATCCATCCATCCATCCATCTATCCGTATAACCGTATAACAGACGTCTGTAGAAATGCCAAGCCATTAAAAACGGGTTTGATCGCGGAGCGTGTGCCCGCTCGCGCGTCTGGCTGAAACCGAAATCATTTGACTTTTCCCGCTTGCAGCTCTTAATGTATGTGCATACCAAGTGGCCCGCGCCGGGGGAACCCTGGCCATTCCGATATCTTATGCACTTAGGGGCGTTACACAAGCCGACTGAGTATGCCCCTCCACCCCTCCCCCACACACACACCTACCATACTGCTTGGACATTTAAAGGACCATTAGCCGATCGTTAATCAAAACAAATCGGGAACGCAGTTCGAGACCTTCGGGGAATCTCTCAGCTGCAGCCTTAAAGCCGTATTTCTTTTTTTTTTGTAGAAAACTGAGAAGCCTTTTTTTGCTGGAGGCGGAAAATTAGATAAAAATTGGAATGCAAATGCTCAGGACTATCAGCCGAAGTAAGTGATCTTTAATTTCCCCAAGATCATTATTCAAAATTGATAAATTCTTAGAAAATCCCATAATAAAAATGTGTTTATAAAAAGTTTGTTAGTAATACAATCAATTTTATACCATATATAAAATATAATAAACTTTAATAAAATTATTTTTTTTTTTTAAATTATAGAAATGCTTAGCAAAGCTAACATGGAACATATAGACTTAACAACATACTGAGACATGCATGTTCAGAAATATCAGCCAAAGTAAGTGATCTTCCTTAAGCTCATTATTCAAATTTAGTATACTTTTAGAAACTCTTAGTAAATCTCATAAAAGACATATTTATTAAAACAAAAATACTATATAGTAATCAAATACTACGATGATCAGTTGTATAGAAGTCCAGCAAAGCTAAAAATCTAGAGTAACACTTAAAAATTATATACAATACTCAGGCAGGAATATGATGAATATGAAATGTGAAAATTATGCAAGTTCCTATGAGTTCTGGGCAAATGTTTGATATGCAAGCGATACATCAGACATATATTTCCATGTAAAACTATATACACATATTCAGAATCGAAAAACTTAGCCACATTTTGCACTCTTACGAGCTGAAAATAGTTATTACACCTGGTTCCCAAGCTATTTCGCATTTGTGTGCAATTTTTATGACAATTTAGGAATGAATCATGCGACGGATTAGTCAGATGCACCAGAGGGAGGCTGCGGGTAGTTCTACTGAGAACCGCGATCGGATCGATCGCGCCGAGCTGCAGTCGCTGGCGCAAAGGTATAGCCCATTGAGGCAGGTACGGGCGTTACGTATGCTAATATTAACTATATCTATATATATATATATATATGGATATACTGCGTACTATACATGTATGCATAATGTACATGGTGCTAGGTATACCGCACTAGGCGCCCCTGGGAAGTGCCCAGATACTGGTGGGCCACTGTCTGGGTCTGCATCTGGGTTATCTCGCTGGGGCCCCCTTGATCAACAGGTTTGTGGGCAGGCGAGCTTGTTTTTTCCCCGCGACTGATATACATTAATTGCTTAATTGTTGCCGTTGTTGTTGTTGTTGTTGTTGTAGCTGTATTTGAGCATCATTTGATACAAAATTTGCTTTTAATTAAAAAACTCTCCAAACGAACGAACTGTGTCGCTCCCTCGCTCTGTCTGCCAACCTCTCTCTCTCTCTCAGGCAGTCCCTCTCTCTCGCTCTCTCTCTATCACGATCAACCTTCGTGTCGCCTGTGCGTAGGGGTTTTCGTTTTCCTCTCAACAATGTGCCGTCCCGCTGCCGACTGAGTGCGCGCCCCCTCGCTGCCACGCCCCTCCCACAGTGTGTCGTATTTATTAGACCAAAGTCGTGCACTTCGTTAACGTTTGCCGATCCGACCGAATCCGTTTGCCGCCCCGACTCGAAATCCAATAAACGTTCTGCGTGGGATTCTCAAATGCGTCGTCGTTTTCTGTTTTCTGCCCGACTCTTGCGTTAAGTCTAATACCCTGTACGTAGCTACGAGGCTGCTGGGGTGACTGGGGCTAAAAGGAAGCTTTGGCAAGAGTAGTAGTACATACTTTGCTGTTTTACTTTAATTATGGGATTTCAACTTTTTTTAATGTTTTATATTTATTCTATATTTGAAAAAATAAACTTTTGTGATATGCGATAAATTTATGGTATTATATAATTTAATTTTGAAATTTTATCTATTAACTATATTTATATTATATTTCTTGTTATTTTTTTGTCTTATTTTGGAAATTTATTACTTACATTTATTAACTTTAAGTTCTCCGTAGATTTTTGTTCATTTGTCTTTTATAACTTGATTTCGTCTGGTTGTAGTTGTATTTTCACTACTATCTCAAGGGTATCTGTTAGTTGAGTGCCCACACGATTTGGGCAGCTTTATTTGCTTGTTTATTATATGGATTTTGGCTGATGTCGAGCTAAACTGGTTTTCACTTGGTCAACTTGCCCATCAAGGAGTCTCTAGTCGCGTTTGTTTATTGTTATTGTGGGGGAATCGAAACGAAATCGAATGGGGACTAAGTAAAAAAAAGTGGTATAATATTTGAATTTCATTAAGTTCGCCTGCCTCGAGTCTGCGCCTGTGCGCAATGACGCATTTCATTGGATCATCTGGTATTTGGTTGCCCAATCGGAGAAACTTAATTTAGCTTGGTACACGAGTAACTAACAATTCCAGATGTGAATTCCCCCAAAAAAAGAGAGTGGGAGAACTATATGATTATTGTAAACCATAGGCTTTAATTATTATTATAATGATAATCATATAAGAAAAATACTGTATTAAAACAAGTAGGGAAAGCTACAGTCGAGCGCGCGCGACTGTAAGATACCATTTACCCTATTCGAAGAAATAATACAAATTAAATCTAGTTAAAAACTTTATAATCAAGCGCTTTGAATGTAAAATACCCTGTATGCCTCAATATATATATAATAATAAATAATATTTTATATATACAGCAATAATTTACGCCGCTCGAATTTGCTCCCGATCCGATGATCGGTACCCAGGGAACACCACGGGGAGGCCATTAATATATTAATGGGGTCAATTCTCCAAAACAGAGATTTGGTGACCTACGAGTCGACTAGAACTGATCAATATCGGTTCCATAGTTCCCCAAGAAAATAATAAATAATAAAATGGTTTAATAAAACTTGCCTTCAATGGCAAAAAAAATTAAAAGTTATAAATTAATATACCCTTTTCGCTCATTTTCAATGGCCGGGTAATTAGCTTACTGTTCATAACTTATTATTTTTTAATTACTTAAAATATTTATATATATTTACATATATACATATAAATACCTATCCACCTACTCAAAAAGCTAATCAAGACCTAATCTTACTAACCTCAACACAACCTACTTAAATGAAAAACCTATCTAGGGCTGCCTAATCTCTGCTCTCCTCAACACTAACAGAGATTCCATTATGATGGCTATGAACTAGCTCAAAAGTTTTAGCACTAATTCTATTAAAATCTATATTTGAGAACGCCCAATCAATATGTGTGTCCATATTGGTAGTGGACGTTTTCAAATCTATCAAGCTTCTATATCCTTTGCTTATCAAGGAATTGTATATCTCCCTACACCTATTAAAACTTTTTAAGCATAAGTTGAAATCTCCTAGAATAATTAAATTCGACCCTAAACATTCATATTGCCCAAGAAGATCCTCAAATTCTGTTTTAAATGTTGTCGAACAATAATTCGGACTTTTATAAATTATAATAAAACTTATGGCATTATACCTAAATATGCCGAACTCAAAAACTACTGAACCAATCATTTTTCTACCACTTGAGCATTGCGAAACTTTACCTACAAGCTCATTTCTAACATAGACTAGTATGCCTGTTAAAGGCCTTATTGCTTCAAGTCGGACAACAATTGTGAACCCTGGAATTTCGACATTTTCACTCGATATGGATGTCTCCACAAAGCATAATACCGATGACTGAAGCATCAGCCTATCTGATTGAACATCGTCAAGATGCATATTCAGGCTCTGAGTATTATGGAAAATAATGTCTAAGGCGGAACTGTCGACTAAATAATCGTAATGAGTTACCAGTAGTTTTTCAGTCCGCAATTTCTCCAATTGGGCTTTCACCTTATCATTACTTAGTGGAGGTCTAGGGGGAACGAAAGTTCCAATAATATAAAGACCTAACGCATTAGTTGCTCTACTACAAGCGACGTATAATGCAGCTCTCTGCATTCTGGAATGAGCATGGACTACCACCTTGCTGTAAGTTGCTCCCTGACTTTTGTGAATAGTGATACCTTCAGCAGGTACAATCGGAAACTGCCTACGGTCAATGCTAACTTGCGCGTTATTACTATATTGAAAATTTCTTACAATTTTCTGAATTGGAGTCCATGAAGTTTCTGTACTATGCATACATTTTGAACGCGCAAGAACTCCTACACTTTCTTCGGAAAATTGCATCCATAGAACATTGGGACTGTTGGATGCATCGAAATCTATCTGCATAAGTATACCTGATGCTCCGTTTACTAAACCATCTCCGGTATCTACATTAACCGTCATCATGTACTTGGCAGTAGTTTTAAGGATCAGGGACATGCAAAGTCCCTGTGTAGCAGACGTTTTAAACCCCTTTACTTCTTCTAAAATCCTTTGCTTTCTAGCCGAATCTAAATGGCCAGCTTTAATAAAATCCTGAGCGGTGGAAAAAAATTGCTCCGTAGAAATTGAGTTAAGTTTCAGTGTGTTGAAAGCGTCTACCTCTTTGTTGCTGCAGAACACATGAATTGCATCATCGGGCACTTCTGATGGTTCGCAAACCCTTGATCGGAAAAGGCTAATATCATCGGCTGTCATGCAACCCGATGCCATATTATTTAAAGCAGATGCAAATAGTTGGTCATCCCGCTGACGCATTATCTCTGTGAGCTCAAAATACTTAAAAAGATCCCAGAGATAACTACCAAATATTTCATGATAGGGATCGCTGAAGTTTGGATCAAAGATCCAACCACCACCTACTGGCTGTAACTGTCTTAGATCACCGAAAACGATGACAGAAACACCACCAAATGGATTAGTATTTTTGAAAATCTGCTTTAATCGGGAGTCTAGATAAGCAAACATAAGAGAACTAACCATTGATATTTCATCAATAATAATAACTTTAAGGTTTATCAACCTTGAATGCAAAGTATTAACTAAGTCATGACTTAAGGCCCTTAAGGGCGATGCACGGGATTGGTTAATAGGAAGTGAAAACATGGAATGCAGAGTTGAACCACTAATTCCAAATGCTGCTTTTCCAGTTGGGGCGCAAAGAAGGATTTTTATACACGTGGGGTCACTTCCTGGCATCATATTATACATAACGGACAACGCCTGAAAGATTGCTGAAATTAGTCGGCTCTTTCCGACTCCCGCACCACCACCCACGAATTCATGATATATTGAATTGTTTTTGGCATTGTGCAAGACATGTGTAAAATACAACTTCTGCTTTAAATTAAGAGATCTAACAATGTTTGCTAAGTCTTCCTGTGAAACTAAGGGGGGAAGCTTAATTAAACGGACATTACTATCTTCTAAGTCATTATTGTCATTATTACCATTCACATTTAAAACATTCAAATTGGGATCTATTTCTGGCAATCCTAAAACTCTAAAACCATCATCTTCAACTTCCTGATTTTCCACGCTATCCTGATTTTGTTCTCTGTCTAAATGGCTCAGAGCATCTTGGAGTTCCCTGTCGTCTAATATATTATATTTCCTGCGATTGTTCTCTACTAACTCCTGATTGTGGCTACAAAACAATTCACAGTCTTTTGTAATTAAATCTAAATGCTCATCTCTCCATGGAGCATATAGCATTACAACTTCCCTAAAATAGTCTTTTCTATCAATATTAATATTAAATCTTCTATATCTTATTATACATGGCGTCAGCCTCTTTTTAACAAAGCCACTACCATTGCGAAGAGCATAAACTATTGATTCAGAAGCTCTGGACACTTCGTCGTCAACGTCATCCAAGTTTTCCTGGCGAATTCCACGTTCCGATTTGCTATAGCTATAAAAAGCAGCAAAATCAGCTAAGCATAAGCTCTCTAAAGCGTCTGGGCGCTGAACATAGTGTTCTATAAGCCCTACGAGAAATATGTCTCTAGAGTCATCGGGCAGATTTTGAAGTTGCTGTTTAGATTTCAGCATTCTGACCCGTTTTTCAGGAACCTCTGTGTTTATATAAACACATGCACTACTGCTGGCAGACAAATGCAAACCTAAACAGCAGTAGACGGCTTCCTGCGCTGAAATCTCAGTGCCAAAGATAAATTTGTTTCCTAAATGTTGTAACTTCTGTTTAATAGTTACATTGCCTCTCCTACTTTCTTCTACTGCTTCACGCATTAGAAGCGAAATGCCTCGCTGAGACTTGTTAATATAATTAACGACATAGCTGCAGCAAGCGTAAGGGTCTAAAATGTATTGAATATCTATATTCGCTCGTTGCAGCAAAAGAAGGTGCTTATTGTAACCGTTAAGTTTGATTGCTGCAAAAGATCGCTTTAAAAACACTTTAGGTTTCTTTAAACTCGATCTTAGAGCATTAACGTAGCACTCATAGCTTAAGTTAAGTTGATCGTGGGACAAAAAACTATTAAAATTACTAAAGCTATCTACGGTCTCACGATCGAAGGAAAAATTTAACAGATTTTGAATTTTATCAAAGTTCCTACGATGCTCTGCTAAGTTTGGAGCATCTTCTCCTAATGGAAATAGAATTTCTGTTTGAGGCATGGGAGGGTATGGAATACCGAATCTACAAATTTGCTTAGACCTAACTTCTCGCCTGCAAGAGTGCCCATGATTGTGAAGTTGATATTCCAAAAATGGAGCAACATCGGGGCAGCTGACATCAGTTGTAATAAACTGATCGATAAAGCTCTTGACAGGCTCAAATGTTGACTCATCTTGTAAATCGAGCTTAGGGGCATCTTTCAACCAAAACATGCCATGGACATGTGGTGAGCCTCTTTGCTGAAACTCTACTCGCCAATAAAACTTGATAACCCTATGACTACCAAAAATACCGCCTTCTTTCTTCATTAGTTTGAGAACTTGTCTGTACCGGTAATCGAAATATCTGGCACAAGTCACAGGATCTGCTCTAATGAGACGAGCTTTTTCATTAAAACTTAATTCTGAAGCTGCTACTTCAGAAATGTCTTGCTTGTCTACATTTTTAGACAATAAGACTAAAAGCTCTGTCCATCGAGTTTCCGCTGCGGAAAATGTTATAAAAAAAGTCGGAAGACCGATTTGCCTAATCATAGCCATAACTTTCTTCTTCTCCTCTTCCCAATGAGCAGGAGAATAGCGAATACCTCTTAAAACCCTATAGCCATCGTCGTGTAGAATTAAATTTCTTAATGTTTCCTGATTTTGCACGTCTGCAGCCGAAATGCCTTGAGTGGCGGAGTGCTTTCTTAAGCAAATTGACGTGTTATTCCTAATGTTAATCATTTCTAACTTTTTAAAGTTATGAAACAATTTATCAGTTCTACAACCTCTTCTATCGAAATTCCTAAGCTCGGACCTTACAATGGTTGTAAAACTCTCCTTACATTTTCTTTTAATGCCCGCAAATATTGTGGGAAAGGCCAACTCCTCTGAATCACAATCTTCAATCATATCCAGAGGTCGCTGGCCTTCTCCAGGAGCTATAGCAATCCTGGTAATGGGGGCAACTGGAACATTTTCCATGAAAGTCTCTTGACCTCCAGGATTTAAATCTTCCTCTTCATCAATTCTATTTTGCTCATTACCTTGAGCAGCTCTTTCTAATAATTGGGAAACAATATCCCTATCATCTGCCGATGCAACAAATGGTACAGTCTCAGAAGAATAGGAAGACAACCACTGTTCATTGATAGTAACTTGGTGTTTCCTATAGAACTCTGTATTGACTAAATACCTAATTGCATCAGCAATTTTTGAAGGCCTAATGGTTTCAGCCATGAAATCATGGTTATATTCCATCCTACGCTTTAGGTGTATCTGAACTACATCGGCTTCGTTAAATGCCCTGGGAAGGGAAGTTACAACATTTGCAACTGGAATCGGGACATTGACTACTGCTCCTTTAATGGCGCTTTGACGACCATATCCTAAAGACTTAATTATCATGAAAGGAAGGCGTGGGGAAATAAGCCTTTCTTCTAAAGGCGTTAAGCCTTTCAAACATTCGGGAAGCTCTGGGAAATCTAAGCCATTCGTTATGGAAGCCTTAGGTTTTTTACCTGATTTTATGCTGTGGCTGCAAGTTTTACAAAAGCTATACCTATCGTTGTGAGATGGGAATATAGAGGAAAGATATAAAATATCTACACTATCTGCCTCACTGCACTTTTCCTCTATAAACTCACGAGAGATTTTGTCCACTTGATGCGGAAACCACAAACCTTTGCAGCAAATGCAAACCTGATCAGGACCCTGCTTTACTGTCATATTAAATGTGGCTATTAGAGCATCTAAGCTAACGACTCTATTCCGAGACACTCTATCTTCTGGCAAGGTATTCGCTCGTTCTATCCTGTTTCGGGTCGAGTTTCTCCTATTCTCTGCTATTCTATTTATAGAGTTACTTCTATACTGACTAACTCTCTGCGATAAGCTCCTATTTGCATCAAAAGCCTCCTGTCTTGCTCGAATTCGAGCACTTCGTCTTGCACTTGTATTGCGTGCCTGTTCAAGAATTCTACGAATTGGATTATCTCTGACTTGAGACCTTTGACTCCTATCTAAAGCTCTCTCCAAGATTCTCCTCTCTAAGTCTTGTCGTTGGCTAGCTCGTCTAATTGCATCTTGTTCGCGCTCGTCTGCTCGATAAAGAGGGTTTTGTCGGCGCCTCGATCGACCCGATGTATTTGCTAATTGTTCCCTTGCTCTAACTACGGGATTGGTTCGGCGAACTGTTCTACGAACGGAATCCTGACCTCTTTCGATTGCCCGATAAACCGGGTCTTGTCGGCGCCTCGATCGACGCAAAGTGTTGTCTTCCTGCTCTACTGCCCTTACTGAAGGATTCGTTCGACGAATTGTCCTACGAACAGAATCCTGTCCTCTTTCGTCTGCCCGATAAATCGGGTCTTGTCGGCGCCTCGAACGACGCGAAGTATTCTCAACCTGCTCTAGTGCCCTTACTGAAGGATTCATTCGCCGAACTGTCCTACGAACAGAATCCTGTCCTCTTTCGTCTGCCCGATAAATCGGGTCTTGTCGGCGCCTCGATCGACCCAAAGTGTTATCAGCCTGCTCTAGTGTTCTTACTGAAGGATTCGTTCGCCGAATTGTCCTACGAACAGAATCCTGTCCTCTTTCATCTGCCCGATAAATCGGGTCTTGTCGGCGCCTCGATCGACGCAAAGTGTTGTCTTCCTGCTCTACTGTCCTTACTGAAGGATTCGTTCGACGAATTGTCCTACGAACAGAATCCTGTCCTCTTTCGTCTGCCCGATAAATCGGGTCTTGTCGGCGCCTCGAACGACGCGAAGTATTCTCAACCTGCTCTAGTGCCCTTACTGAAGGATTCATTCGCCGAACTGTCCTACGAACAGAATCCTGTCCTCTTTCGTCTGCCCGATAAATCGGGTCTTGTCGGCGCCTCGATCGACCCAAAGTGTTGTCAGCCTGCTCTAGTGCCCTTACTGAAGGATTCGTTCGCAGAATTGTCCTACGAACAGAATCCTGTCCTCTTTCGTCTGCCCGATAAATCGGGTCTTGTCGGCGCCTCGAACGACGCGAAGTATTCTCAACCTGTTCTACTACCCTAACTGAGGAATTCGTTCGACGAATTGTCCTCCGAATTGAATCGATTACCCTATCAGCTTGGCTCAACTCGACATTTTCCCTACGTTCTCGTTGAAACTCTGCATTATGCTGCCTTTCTTGCTGAACATATTCTACAATGGACCTATTAAACTGATTTCTAAGTCTTCGACTTTGAGACCTACTGTCAGCTGTGCTTCTATTAAGCCTAGGCATTATTTATATACGTATGAATTAATAATAAAAAGAAAAATTAATTAATTAATATATATATATAAATAAATATGTATAAATATATATATTTATATGTATATATGATATATATAAATATAGATATAGTAATAATATAATATAGTATTATATTATATAATTATATATAAATAACACTATTAGTATTATATAATTTTGAATGTATTATTAACATTCATCAATATTATTTATATATTTAAATATGAAATAATAATATATAAATATAAATTTGTTACTTGCGATTTCAGCAGCACCAATGAATAATAATTTATTAATCTATTTTAATTCTTATTCGCTTCGCGGCACGAACCGATACCGATATTCACTTTAATCGTACACACTGCAGTCATTTAATTTCACATACAAAGCGCAAGTGCATATGTACTCATACGTCACATGTAACGTATTTTGACAAAACTGCACGCAAAAGAGCGCAATTTCACATACATACATGTATGTATAGATGCGTATACACAAAGTTCCTAAAAAGCACTAACACTATCACACACACACACACGGCCAAAATTATGCGCGGTAAATAATTTTGTCGATAATATAATTTTGTTCACAATTTTAATAAAATCAAAGCGGACAACATTCGCGAATTATTTTCAGAGACAATATTTAAAAGTTAAATAGTGAAAATTAATAAAAATAATTTAATTTAATGAAAATCGAAAATCGGTATCGACGAAATAATCACAACCGCACACGCCAATCGCAAGCTAAAAAGTGATTATATTGAGCAGCCTTAGAGACGTTGTTCGACTTATCGATATGCGCTGATATCGATATATGTTGACATTTAAATATAATCACGAAGATAATAAAATTTAATATTGAATTATACCATAAATGTATATTAATGCAATTAAATATAAATATACATTTATTAACAATATGTTTCCTTAGTGCGCATTGGGTTGCACGTCCCATACATACATATATATTATACATAAATACATACATAACTATACATAAATACATACATTCATATGTATTTACTAGGAACAAACAATGTGCCTCAACTGAGATATTAGGTCGAAATTTGTAACCGGCATTTTGATTGCCGTCGGTGGTGTGGTGTGATAGTTGTCGGCTTGGTAACTTTATGTACCCGGTTCGATTCCCAGCGGGCTAAAGAACAAACAATTATTTTTTTTTTTTTTGCATCATAACTTTAATTTTCAGTTTCGATTCCCAACACAGGCTTCCTTCTGTATTGCTAAGAACAAATTATTGGTTTTTCTTATTTTTTTTGCATCATCTATGTTCGTCAATTTGATTAAAAATATCATACTATATTTTTCGGTACAGTGCAAAATTATTTAAAAATAATAAAAAAAATCGTCCAGCGCGGGATTCGAACCCGCGACCCCCTGCATTTGAAACTTGCAAGCCAACCATCACGACCACACACAGTTACACCGTGCGATCGGCAAATGAGATTTTTATTGATGCCGGCCCTCTGCTGCGTCAGTTCAACATTTTAGTTGAAAATTCTAAGCGCCCACAACTTTAACTTCTTTATTTATTGTCCGAACGGATTGTAATATATACTTTGTCTGGTCTGCCACGCCTTCTTCTGCATGTTACATACATTTTCACAAAGTTAATATACCATTTTTTACCCATTTTCAATGGGTAAATGGTATAAAAATTAAAGAAAACTACAGTCGAGTGCACTCGACAGTAAGTTAAGTTAAGTAAGTTAACAACGCATCGCATATTTCCGAAATTAGATACACATTGACGCTAATAGCACATGCCGACTGCACGGCGACTGTGCGTGCGCGGCGCAAGCATTGACGCCGAGCTTCTACTGTATGAAAAAATTTTCGCGCTTAAAACATGCATACATAAACACAAACATTGTATGTATTTACTAGAAACAGACAATGCGCCTCAACTGAGATATTAGAACGAAATTTGTAACCGGCAATTTGATTGCCGTCGGTAGCTTGGTGTGAGAGTTGTCGGCTCCGTGACATTGAGTCCCAGGTTCGAATGCCAAACACAACTGATTTTTTTTATTTTTTTTGCAACATCCAGTAAGATATATTTTAATATTAATTACTTTTATTCGTCGAACTAAAAACAACGCATCGCATATTTTCTAAGTCAAATAATACACATGCATGGACGCAAATGGCACATGCCGACTGAACGCTGACTACGCGACGACTGTGCCTGCGCAGTCGGCGTCGGCGTCGGCGTCGGGCCTCTGCTGATGTAAGGGAAACTTCTCGCGCCTATAACTTCTTTGTTTATTGTCCGATCGGATTGAAATTTATGGGGTAGATCTGTACTATGGTAAGCTACAAGAGTGGTAAAAAAAATGTTTTGTTATTTCCCTACTTTTCTTAAAATGCAATAGTTTGGGGGCGGTGGGCGTGGCATCCAAAAGTTGAAAATCAAACATTCTTCGTAATGTTAACAGGCACCTTACTTTCAAATTTGGCGCTTCTAGCTTTTCTAGTGTTCTTTTAAACTATAAAAATGTGTTTTTTAGAGGCGGTGGGCGTGGCATCCAAAATTCTAAAATCCAACTTCTGCATAATGTTGCAAGACACCCTCCTACCAAATTTGGTGCGTTTATCTCTTTTCGTTATTGAATTATTTGGAAAAAATCGAAATACGCATTTATCGATTTGCGGAGGCGGTGGGCGTGGCACATCAAGTTTGAAATAAACTTCTTGTGTGTATTGAATACACGCACACTCCCACCAAGTCTGGTGCCTCTAGCTCTTTTAATAGCTGAGATCTGTGTGTTCATACAGACGGACAGACGGACAGACGGACAGACGGACAGACGGACAGACGGACAGACGGACAGACGGACAGACAGACGGACATGACCAAATCGACTCGGCTATTGATGCTGATCAAGAATATATATACTTTGTATGGTCTGCCACGCCTCCTTCTGCCTGTTACATACATTTGCACAAAGTTAATATACCATTTTTTACCCATTTTCAATGGGTAAATGGTATAATAATAAAAAAAATCGTCCAGCGCGGGATTCGAACCCGCGACCCCCTGCATTTGAAACTTGCAAGCCAACCATCACGACCACACACAGTTACACAGTGCGATCGGCAAATGAGATTTTTATTGATGCCGGCCCTCTGCTGCGTCAGTTCAACATTTTAGTTGAAAATTCTAAGCGCCCACAACTTTAACTTCTTTATTTATTGTCCGAACGGATTGTAATATATACTTTGTCTGGTCTGCCACGCCTTCTTCTGCATGTTACATACATTTTCACAAAGTTAATATACCATTTTTTACCCATTTTCAATGGGTAAATGGTATAAAAATTAAAGAAAACTACAGTCGAGTGCACTCGACAGTAAGTTAAGTTAAGTAAGTTAACAACGCATCGCATATTTCCGAAATTAGATACACATTGACGCTAATAGCACATGCCGACTGCACGGCGACTGTGCGTGCGCGGCGCAAGCATTGACGCCGAGCTTCTACTGTATGAAAAAATTTTCGCGCTTAAAACATGCATACATAAACACAAACATTGTATGTATTTACTAGAAACAGACAATGCGCCTCAACTGAGATATTAGAACGAAATTTGTAACCGGCAATTTGATTGCCGTCGGTAGCTTGGTGTGAGAGTTGTCGGCTCCGTGACATTGAGTCCCAGGTTCGAATGCCAAACACAACTGATTTTTTTTATTTTTTTTGCAACATCCAGTAAGATATATTTTAATATTAATTACTTTTATTCGTCGAACTAAAAACAACGCATCGCATATTTTCTAAGTCAAATAATACACATGCATGGACGCAAATGGCACATGCCGACTGAACGCTGACTACGCGACGACTGTGCCTGCGCAGTCGGCGTCGGCGTCGGCGTCGGGCCTCTGCTGATGTAAGGGAAACTTCTCGCGCCTATAACTTCTTTGTTTATTGTCCGATCGGATTGAAATTTATGGGGTAGATCTGTACTATGGTAAGCTACAAGAGTGGTAAAAAAAATGTTTTGTTATTTCCCTACTTTTCTTAAAATGCAATAGTTTGGGGGCGGTGGGCGTGGCATCCAAAAGTTGAAAATCAAACATTCTTCGTAATGTTAACAGGCACCTTACTTT